>BSBK01006138.1:0-322500 GCA_027943335.1 Chamaecyparis obtusa | reverse complement strand
ATTATCTTCTTTACCCTTTTGACTATTATCTGATTTAGTTTTCATCTTCTTCAACTTAGGATCTTCTTCTACTGATGCGCTTTTCAATTCTACGAAAATCTTTTCATCCCTTTCTTTATCAAGGTCTTCTTGAGACACACCATGTATTCTCAAGATCTCAGAAGTGGCCTTTGCAACCTTTCTTTTAGTTGCTGCACTGTTGAGTTTTGCATCAACTTCTCTAGTCTTTTCATCATAGGTTCCCCACCTAGGTTCATTAGGATCTTTGGGAGCTGACAGAAGCACCATGCATAAGCTTCAAGAACTTATTCCTCTACCTCATACCCAAGTGGATGACTCCACTTAGTTCTAGGCTCAACAACTTCCATACATGTAGTATCAGTCTCAACCATAAAGCATATTGTATCCTTATATTTCTCTACAATGCTTTTTGGAATCCTATACCTCATCTGCATCTTAGCTGTAAAGGTCTTCAATTCCAATGTGACGTAGTCTCTTAGTGTGAATTCTATGGATACTTTGTTGGATATCTAAGGCATTGCTAGAATGGACTTGTCCAAATACAAATCTAAAACTCTTCCAACTATATGAAGGTACATATAGATGATTAGGGACCCAAACCTGAAAATCTTTGTTTTGTCATGTTTGATAGCTTTGATGTTATCTATCAACTGTGCATGCAAGATCTCACACAAGTTGAACTCTCCATCTTCCTTTCCTAGTCTGATGGCAGCTAGAATAGTGCCCGCAAACACACTATTCACCCTAGTGGTGTGATGAAATCTGTAACCCAGTATCATTGACATCAATTTGATGTCTGCTTGCTCAATCGACTCAATAGTCATGTTGCGCCTATCGCTCCTTGACTTACATACTTGCTCTACCATTTTCCTTACATCCTTGCCCACTAGAAGGATGATGCTTGTCCTATAAAGTCCTGTCATCTCATGTATCAGATCACTTGTGATTCTTATTGGAACATCTCCAATCCAAAATAGATCATCATGGATTCTACTCAATAAGATTTTTATCCATTCTGTCTCATAGAATTCATATGTCATAGCATACTCAACAATAGGGTGATCATTCCATTTGGTGTATTCATCCATGAATGTTTTATCCTATTTCAACATGGTATCTGTTAGCACCTAGAAAAAATTTCATGGCTGTAGCATGTTTCTTCTGGTCCCTGCAGTCATTTTTGTGTCTCTGGCATAAACCCTTAGTGCAAAAATTCAAAAAACTAGCCGTTGTTGTGAAAAGCCCTAATTTACCCCGGCCTTGTTCTAATTTTTCAATACATTTTTCGGGCCACTTAAAAGACTAAGAACCCATGTGCTTTATTATTTTATCACCCACGAGGCCATGTCCCTTATCTTTTATCCTAGGCCGGTCCCCATTTAATTTTTCCTAAGTTTCTACCGCCTAGCGCTCTAATATTTCCTAAGTCCCAGCGCCTTAATTTTTCTAATGTTTCAGCCTTTAATTTTCCCTAGGCCCAGTTCTCTATCATGGCTTAATCGAACGGTTGGTGTATCTTCGCATAGAATCTGTCAAAGGCTTGCGATCTTACGCCAGCCGTTGATCTTTCTTTATGATGTAGCTCTTCAAACGGGTAGGTCCACTACTAGGTAGGCTCACGTGGTGGTTTTTCATTGGTCAAAATGTAGTGAAGTGGACATTCTATCAGCAGGACCCAGTTCTTAGTAGATTCCTAATCTATGGTGGGTGCATGATCTCATAGAATCTTTTGAGGCCTTGAGATCATGCACCGGTCGTTCGATCTTCCAGATGGTATAATATTCCTCAGTGGGTCCAATGCCATGCATGCACTTTTGGTGGTCTCTTATTGGTCCACATAATGATGATTTGGTAGGTGTCAGTGGGACCTGAGTCTCGGGCTTGTCAGAGGGTCCTGACATCTGTAGTAGATCTACGGTTGGCGTAAGTTCTCATGAGATGTGTTAGAGCCATGAGATCTTATGCCAACCGTCGATTTTACTTTTTCTCAGGCACATAGTCAATGTGGGTCCTCTGACATTCGGGGCTGACGTGAATGATTTTCATTGGAGGAAGGGATGATGATGTTAGTGGGACTTTTTCCAGGTGGTGTTGAATTGTTTAAATCTTATTGGTTGACGCAAGGAGTCAACACGGTGGGGTCGTTGTCAGAGAGATCAGTGACAAGGACATGATCTACGGTCGGCGTAAGTTCTCATGAGTTTTTTCAGAGCTATGAGATCTTACGCCTGCCACCTAATTATAAGGATTATAGAAGGTGGGTCATGTGTCAGTGTGACCGAGCATGAGCCGCAAATGAGGTAGTGACAAGTGGCATAAAGAGGGCCTAGGTGGGGTCAAAAGGTCTTAGCGGTGCTGACAAATTCAATGGTTTCACTCATTCATGTAATAAAGTGGTGGTTCTCTAAGTGTTTTAGCAGTTTAGCGAACAAGCATTCACAGAATTGCTAAACTTAATGGCGGAGAGATAAAGTGTTTTGTGAACTGGTGGAAACCTTTGTCACCAGTTCGCTAAATTTAACTGGGGCCCTTTTAAGAGATAAGTCATAAAGATAGAAAAAAAGAGAGATCGGACAGTCAGGTTATAAAGTTGATCTCAAATTGAATTGTGATCACCGATTTGTTGCAGGCACCATAAAGTGACCATTGTTTTTCAAATTTGAATTCTCTGAGGATTTCCAGCGATAGGAAGTACCAGAATTTATGGTTTTAACAACAAGATTTGATTTGTTTGGTGGCGCTTGCTATTGTAGTGTGGTCCAGGTTGCCATGATTGATTTCTGTAGGATGTTTTGTTGTACTGTGAGGGATGGTTCTATGCTACAGGTGGCCGAACAGACTGGTTTTTATGGCTAAATTCTTGGTTCTCTTTCTTGATCTCATAAATTTTCATGATTGTAGATCTTTCTGGATCTATTTCTCTGAGATTGCTTGGTTTCCTACCCCTAAATTAAATTTTGTTGTAATTTTGGTTGGTGAGGTTGTTGAAACCCTAACCCTAGCTATCTGAAGCTTGTTGCATCCTAAATTCTTTTGGGATTCCAAGGCAGCTAGTGGTATAAATGGTGAGATGTTTTCTTTTGTGAGGGTTCCTTCTTCTGCAAATTTTTGAGAAGTGGTTCCATGAAGGGTCCTTTTCCTGTAGATTTTCTCTACTTCTTTGCATATAGGGTGTTCTTTCTTCCTTTGTTGGTTCAGGGAATATGATACATGCTGTAATTGATTTGTCTTATGTATGAGGATTCAATATATTCTTACTGTTACCAAGTTATCTCCATTTGAATTCTAAATTCATTAATCATACATCAAGGGTGTTTGATTTTTCTATTTGCATTGCCTATGTGTTTGCAAGTGGAGTTGTCTTCATAGAGATAATTGGTTTAGGATTAGTTTTCATGTATGTATGAGCTAAGGTATCAAAGATATATCATGCTTGTCTTCCAGTGGATGCTGGTTAATGTATTATCTGCTTATAGGTCTCTTCTAAGGGGAGGGTTAAAATCCTTTGAATGAGTAATAACATACTTGGATACACAAGTGGGTTGTTAAAGTGAGGTTTGGTCATGGTGTGTGATTGATGTTAGGCATCAACACATTGAGTACATTGTCTTCTTGTTTCATAGCTATTTATTACAATAGGGTATTTGACTCTGTGGCCCATTGGACAAGGCACTGGTCTATCAGGGACTTAGGACATCTTAGGGGTCCTTCAACCCATCTTCAAATCATTTACTTTTAGTTCCACCCTTTCCCTTTTATGTTGTTAGTATAGGTCTCTGGTTTTCATACCCATTCCATGCAAGTAGGGCTATTGCATTAAGAATTGCTTTCATTGGGGTACACGATACCTAAAAGGGTTTGAAGACTATTCCACAATAATCTATCTGTAGGCCTATGGTTTATCATTAGGTGTCTTGAGTGTGCAAAGAAGGCAATACTCGCTTGAGTGATGTGGAGTTCAAAGAAGAAGGAGGATGTTCTCTATCCTCATTATTTGGTTCTATTTTCTTGTCAAACTTGAGTGCCTAATTTGAGGATCAAGCCCACCTTTTGATTCAAGTTTGGTCCTGAAAGGAAAAGACACCAATAGTATCCATGTGCACCCTTAACCTATCTAGTCCAACAGGTTCTTTCTTACAGTATATGTAAGCTCTTATGTCTTCTACATGCATGATGCCCATAGGCATGTGGGAGAAAGCTCCCTCTAAATCATCTAGGGTTGATTTAAATGGGTGCCTCTTGAAAACATATCTTTTCTTCTTAGCGATATCTTAAACAATGGGAGTGGTCATGACTTACTTGTTAATCACTTTCCAACTGAACTTTGAGATAATCTGACAGCTTCTGAATTGACGCAATGAGCTAGGGTTTCTGAAACTGACCAAATGCACTTGCAAACACTGACAGTTCAATCTCCAAATCTTCACAATAACTTCCAAGGCTCTTTCTGCTCTCTATCGCTCTGAATTTGAATGCAATGAGCAATCAAATAACTTTCTATGTACTTTAAAGGTGGAAAATCTACCATTAGTGCACGTTGCATAAACTAGGTTATCACTTCAAAATTTCAAACTCGAGCTCTGCTAACAATCATCATGTGCACTCTCACACATAGGTTCCTATACACTCCAAAAGCTTAAGTCCAAAGGAGCATACTCTAAGGATGAGTATACCAGCCACGCAGGGGTCTAGAGCTAAATTAGCTCCCCCTATGACCCTGAGGGCCATTTATCTAGATGTAGAGGGTGCATCCACTACAGATGCATCCAATGCATTCTCATCAGTCATGTCCTTCTTTTTCTCTGACCAAATCATGGTCACATCATCTGAGGCTTTGACAAAATTAACTTCTCCTACTGGATTTGTTGGGGCTTTTCCTTGCAGGACCAAACTTGAATAAATGGATGGGCTTGATTCTCAGGGTAGGCACTCAAGTTTGACAAGAAAATAGTCGAATTGATGAGGATTAAAAAGAATCATCCTTCTTCTTTGAGCTCCACATCACTTAGGTGGGTATTTCCTTATCTGCACACTCAAGACACCTCATGATAAACAATAGGCCTACAGATACATTATTATGGAATAGCCTTCAAACCCTTGTAGGTATCTTGTACCTCAATGAAACCAAGATCTCATGCAATAGCCCTACTTGCATAGAGTGAGTATGAAAACTAGAGACCTATCCTAACAACATGAAAGGGAAAGGGTGGAACTAAATGTAATTGATTTAATGATGGGTTTGAAAGGACCCTTGAGATACCCTAAGTCCCTCATAGACCAGTGCCTTGTCCAATGGGTCACAGAGTCAAATACCCTATTGCAAAAGATAACTATGAAACAAGAAAGCAATAAATTCAATGTGTTGATGCCTAACATCAACCACACACCATGACGAAACCTCACTTCAATAACCCACCTGTGTATTCAAGTATGTTATTACCCATCCAAAGGATTTTAACCCTCCCCTTAGAAGAGACCTATACATAGATAATACATTAACTAACATCCACTAGAAGACAAGCATGACATATCTTTGACACCTCAACTCATACATACATGAAAACTAATCCTAAACCAGTTATCTCTGTGAAGACAACTCCACTTGCAAACACATAGGAAATGCAAACAGAAAAATCAAACACCCTTGATGTATGATTAATGAATTCAGAATTCAAATGGAGATAGCTTGGTAACAATAAGAATAAATTGAGTCCTCATACATAAGACAAATCAATCACAATATGTATCATATTCTCTAAACAAACAAAGGAAGAAAGAACACCCTATATGCAGAGAGAAGGAGAAAATCTGCAAGACAAAACCTTCCTTGGAACCAATTCTGGACCTCCAAAATTGTGGAACCCTTACAAAGTCAAAATTACACCAATATATACCCCCTAGTCATCTTGGAATCCCAAACAGGATGCATCAAGCTTCGGATGACTAGGGTTAGGGTTTCAGCAACCTCACCAACCAAAATTACAACAAAATTTATTGCAAGGGCAGGAAACCAAGCAATATCGGAGAAATAGATCCAGAAAGATCTACAATCATGAAAATTTGTGAGATCAGGACAGAGAACCAAGAAATTTGCCATACAAACCAGTCTGTCTAGCCACCTGTAGCATAAAACCATCCCTCATAGTACAACAAAAAACCCTACAGTAATTGATCATGGCAACCTGGACCACACTGCAACCATCGATGCCATCAAACCAATCAAATCTGGCCGCTAAAACCATAAATTCTAGTCCTTTCTGTTGCTGATAAACCCTCAAAAATTTGAATTTGAAATTAAATGGCTAGCTTCTAGTGCCAGCAACAAATTGGTAGTCAATATTTGAATTTAGATCAACTTTATATCATGACCGTCAGATGATTTCCTTTTCCCAGGTTATGTTCTTTACTATATAATAATCTGGTGAATACGTGACTAAAAAACCTTCGCCCATTCGTGAGAACTCTGAGAGCACCGCTAAATCATTTGGCTACTATGTGAACACTATTTGCTAAATCACTAAGTCATTAGACCCCATGCCAAAACATCTCATGAACCAGCGAATAAAGAAAACATTTGTCAAAACCGCCAAAATTTATCCAAACCACCAAAAGACTAAGAAAATTTACTGGGCCAGCATCAAGAAGATCAACGGTTGTCTCATCTTCGCATAGACCTTCAAGATTCCTTAATATTATAAGACAATCGTCAAATGGAGAATCTTACCCTACTCTGACAACCCCCTGACACCGAAAGAGATCAATGACCGTCTTAAGTTAGCATGTGTCAAAAAAAACCCATCAGATTACACACCGTCTATCGATGCTCTGCAAGTGTTAGAACCCACTGAACCTCAAAAAACTTGGCCCCACTGACAACATGTCTAGTCACACAATGTGGACCAATTAGATAATGACAAATTAGCACACTATGGCACATAAAAACCATCTAGCAATCAGACCCACCTTTATACTGCCACCTGAGAATAAAGTAAAATCGACGGCTGGTGTAAGATCTCAAAGCTCTGACAGATCTCATGAGAACTTACACCAATCATTGATTAACTAAAAATTTCAGGACCCTCTGACAAACTTGGAAACTAGGTCCCACTAACAATTGCCACTGCATTAATACATGGACCAATCACAGATCACCATTTGTGCATACGTGTCACCTTGGACCCACCGTCTGAAACGTCATGTCATAAAGTAAGATCAACAACCATTCTCAACATCACATAGCTCTAACAAATCCTTTGCACTTTAATGACCACCATCGGATTGAGATGTTGTCAGAGAGCTGGGCCTAGGAAAGACTAAGTCGGAACATTAGGAAATAATTAAAACGCTGACTTAGGGAAAATTAAAGCACTGACGGGCCTGTAGACTTAGGAAAGATTAAAGCGGGGGCCAACCAAAATATAAAGCATGTGCACACAAAGGTTTTTAACTGGCCCAAAAAAGTAACTTTAAAATAGAATAGGGCCAGGGCATTACAAAGGGTATTTGGAATGTAACGGCTAGTTTTTCAAAAAATTTCAGCTAGGGCTTAAGCCAGAGACTAGGGAAAAAGTTGTGGAGACTGGAAGAAGATTGGTAAAGCCATGAAATTTTTTGCAGGGATAGACCATTTTCTAAGGATTTTAGCTATTACAAGAAAATGGGCTAACAAGATCCAAAATTGGTTCGCCGACCTTTTTAGGGCTTCCTTGACCTTGCATCCTTGATCTACAGAACCTTGAGATATGTCCAGCCTTGTTACAAGAGTGATAAATGAATGGAGGTCTTATATTCCTCGGTGCATTGACATGAGTCACCATTCTGCATTTCTTTGATGTGTGACCACTATAGTTACATATCTGGCATGTAACATTTTGAGCACTTCTTACATTTGTCTAATTCTGATGTCTCTGATCTTGCTGAATTCTATTCTTCGTACTAGTCTTGCAATTCATAGCTCTATGAACAAAATTGTTGCATGAATAACAATAGCCATTAAAAGGTCTTACCTTTGTACAGTTCCTTGCAATGTGTCCATGCTTGTTACAAGAAAAACAAGTGTGTTCTACTTGCTTGCACTCATTCTTAGGTGGTCCACCATTATCTATGGTTTGATCTTCAGTCTTTTCAGCATTAGTAGAGTTCTCTTGTGAATCCTTTCTTGCTCGCATATTGTCAATCTGATTTTGTGCTTCATTGTATCCAATATAGCTAGTGTCTCCTTTGGCTCTTCTTGCATATAATTGAGATTTTACAAAATCAGCACTGGTGTGTAATTTGTCAATATGATCCTTTGCTTCTTTCAATTTAGACTCCAAGCATTCTTTGTTATTCCTTAGCTCCAATATTTCCATGTTCGCTTGCCTTAGTTCTTCATTCAGCTGAAGGTTCTCTTTGATTTGTTCACCATAGACTACCTGATTATTAGTTAGCTTATCATCAACCTTTTCAATTTTTTCTTTTAGGGATTTGTTATCTTCATTGAGCTTCTTGACCATCATCCCTAGATCATTGGTAGAGCATTCTTTCAAATATTTTCTTATCTTTTTGATGACTAACTAAGCATCACTGAGTTTATCCTTTAGTTCTTCAGATTCTCTTTCTGACTTGTCTAGATCTTCAAGACCAACTTCAAGATTTCTTTTCAGATGTTTCATTTCTATTTTGTCCATGATCTCCTCAAGTGGTTAAACTTCTATGATAAGGACCAGAGCTCTGATACCAATTGTTAGGAATGGGAACACTAAGAGGGGGGGGGTGAATCAATGTTCACTGTATTTTAACTTTTCCCTTTAATCTTTATTCTGAACTTAAATGCTTAAGTACTGAAATAAAAATTCACATAAACATGAAACATGAAATCAACACATGGCACCAATATGGTTATAGGGAAACCCAAATAGGTAAAAACCCCGGTGGAACTTGATAACCACTAATATTCTGCACTAGTGTTTTGTGATCCTTGTTAGAAGATCCTTTACCCTGTTAGGAGTAGCTTTACAATGCTTTAAGTATAGTAGACCTTGTTAAGGGTTGGACCCTGTTAGGATTATTTTACAATGATCCAAATTAGGGGAGTGGACTCACTTTCCTAGAGCTCATTTCTCAAATGGTGAAGACTACAACCTTCTGATTTCAGATACACACTATATTTGCAAGTGAATTGTTACTGTGACATTACTTGTCAGATTAGTTCCTTTGGTGCGCTAATGCTTTGACCTCTAGCAAAGCTCTAATACATCTTATGTTGTCTTCACATACCTCTTCTCTTCTTATCACAACTCTCTTATCACTTTCATACCGAATACAATGGGCCCACCTTATATTTATGCATTCATACAAAATACACAATTAGGTTGGCCCTATAACTAATTACAAACAATGCTTCCAAATGAATTGGCTTAAGAGTGCTTACAATTATACATATAAAATTTTTGGCAACCTAAATACAATGGGCACATGGTGTTTACAACATTAAATTATAATCACAAACCAAAATGCTAACTGTCGGCTCCATGCTCTGTTCTCTGCTGCCACACATTGGCTGTGCAACTTCAACTGACTGTAACTTTCATATCTTTGCATATCTTCTTATGTGCTCATAGACTAAGCATAAGTATAGTCTAACAAGATTAACTTCTAGGGTGCATACCATAATTCATCCGTACACATGTGCGTTGATGCTCTGAGCTGCAGGAACTCTGTGCACTATCTAGTCTTCAACACTTAACTGAATTCTGATCTTTACACTAAGTGCGCTAACTCCAAACTACCATATGACTTTGTTTCCATAATGAAAACACTATATCAAGTCATATACTTTAGTATAGACAACTTTCCAATATATATATATATATATATATATATATATATATATATATATATATATATATATATATATATATATATATATATATATATATATATATATATGTATGTATGTATGTATGTATGTATGTATGTATGTATGTATGTATGTATGTATGTATGTATGTATGTATGTATGTATGTATGTATGTATGTATGTATGTAGGTAGTGTATGTGTGTGTGTGTGATCCCCTTCAAGTAAAGATATAGTATATAGAAACAACCAACTTGACAATACATGAATTTACTATAGACTTGATAAATTTATTATAAAACTACACAAATCATATTTGTGTGGAATCTTCAACAATTCAATAAAATATGAGGGATAATAGGATGCTCTTAAACACTTGAGAGAGAGAGAGAGAGAGAGAGATAGATTGGAAATACCCTCAACCTTATGTACCCTAAATC
Source organism: Chamaecyparis obtusa (assembly GCA_027943335.1). NCBI lineage: Eukaryota > Viridiplantae > Streptophyta > Pinopsida > Cupressales > Cupressaceae > Chamaecyparis > Chamaecyparis obtusa. The sequence goes on along the minus strand of BSBK01006138.1, from coordinate 312,200 downwards.
TTTCACCCTAAAACCTAAGTAGAGAGGGGTATGAAGAGATACATAGGTGATGGGAGAGAAAATAGGATAAGAGAGGGAGGAGTCTAGGGAGGTCTAGAGGGAGGGAGAGAAGTAGAGAGGGGGCATATCAAGAGGCAATAATCCTAGAGGGAGAGAGAGAGACATGAGAGAGCTAGATAGGGGAAGAGAGAGGTGAGATATATAGGGGGAACAACAAGAGATGGATAATAAGATATGGTTATAAAGTGAATATGTCATCCCAAAATATAGTAATATAATGCATATAGGTCAATCAAATATTTTAACATTGCATAGTGTATTCTTGTCATTATGTACCATAAACCTAATCCCTTATCCTAACTCTAATCCTAACTAAAACCTAATTCTAACTCTAACTATAAACCATAACTCTATATATTTAATACTAGGCATGATGTAAATCCTAAATGTAACATTAATTCCTTCCTAAACCCATAACCCTAATCCAAATTATAAAACATTAGGACCCCTTAAGACCCCTTAAGACCCCTTAGGACCTCTTACCATACATTAGTGTATGGTAAGGGGTTGTAAGGGGTCATAAAGGATCGTAGTACATGTTAATGTGTCCTAGGACCCCTTAACAACCATTATGTCACATAAGATGTATGGTAAGGGATCCTAAAGGGTCCTAAGGGGTTATAAGGGGTGCTAGGACCATTAACCCATTATGACCCCTTACTTAATTTAGAGAAAAAAATATGGTCCTAGGGGTCCTAGGGGTTATAAGGGGTCCATTCATTCTCATGAGATATGGTTTCTTGTGAACTACTACTCATAAAGCATGGGTCAATGAGTTTGACTCAAAAAACTACACAATTGAATCCTAATAGCAATATCACAGCTTGATAGTTACTTTTGATCATGTAAATGGGACAAGGGGAGAGGGAGAGAACTAGAGAGGGGGAATATCAAGATGCAAGATTAGTGTTAGGATTTACATCATAGTTAGTATTACCTTTAGAGTTATGATTTATGGTTTAGGATAAAAATCATGGATTAAAGTTTGGGTTAGGATTATAGTTAGAATTAGGATTAAGACTAGGGTTATGGTTTAGGATGATGATTTAAGATTATGATTTTCTTAAATAAAATTATAATATGGATTCAAGGTGCCTTCTCTTCCTTTATATCTTCCCCTCCCTCCTTATTTCCATATTTATCTCCTTCCCCCACTCTCTCTTATTGCATCTTCATCATTTCTCTCTCTTAGTTTTCCAAATCACCACATCTTCCTCCCATCCTCTCACTCTCCTATCTAAGTTTCTCCCTCCCTCCCTCTCCACCTCTTTACCTCTACATCCATGTATCATTAATCATCTCTATATATCCCCATCTATATATCTCAACTTTCTCTGTCACTATTTCTGCCTCTCACCACTCTCCCCCTCCTCATATCTCACCCACTCCCTCTTACCCCTTTCCCTTTATGAACTCTCTCCTTTTATTTAATACTAGCTAAATATTAACCATATCCCCAATTGAATCTTGATACTAATTACACCCTAACCTTAATTAAACCATAATTATAAAATTTATAGAAACAAAGTTGTGGTCCAATGCATTTTATTTTGCATGACACCACATAATTCTTTGACTGTATCAAACATTTTAACATAAGTGTACATTTGAAATCCTAAAATATTTATTAAAAGGTTATTATATACCAGAAAGGTTGTAGAATATCATTTCTTAAATTCCTAAATAGGCATACGATATAATACTTATTCAAGCTTTATGCTTTTTTGCCAAAAACATATTTTAAAAATCTAAATGATTCAGTTAATATGTATATAGAAACATACACACAAAATTTATTAATTTTGTTTATTTATTATTTCAAGATTAAATATTTAATTAAAACCTTTCTTCCTATCAAACCAACTTAACTTACTATTTAAATTGTGAAACTCTCAATTAAAAAAAATTGTTATATATATAATTGAAAATGAATTCATTTCCTCTTTACTTTTAAAATATAAAAAGATATATAAATTACTTCTAGTATGAAGATATAATAAATCTAAACATATAAGAAATGGATTATTTATAAGTAATTTCAACTACATACACATATATATAAATATAGAGAGAGGGAGAGATATCTAGAGAAGTATAAACATAGGAAATACCCTCAACCTTATCTACCCTAAATATTGCACCCTAAACCCTGTGTAGAGAGGGATATGGAGAGATAGAGATGTGATGCAAGAGAAAAGAGGATGAGATAGGCAAGGGGGTGGGTCTAGAGAGGTCTATAGGGAGGGAGAGAACTAGATAGGGGGGAGATAAAAAGGCGAGAATCCTAGAGGGAGAGAGAGAGATGAGAGACCTAGACGGGAAAAGAGAGGTGAGAAATATGGAGGGGAACAACAAGAGATGAATAATGAGATATGGTTAGAGAGGTGGATATGTCATCCCAAAATATACTAATATAATGAATATATGTGAATCACATCTTTTAATCTTTCATAGTGTTTTCTTGTCAAATTATGATAAAGCATAGGATCCACGCACAAGGATAGGATTAGGGTTAGGATTAGGGATAGGGTTAAGATCATAGGGATCATAGATAAGTAAATATTAAGCCAATTCTATGTGTTTTTACCATTATGGTACAATGTGATGTGTTTTCCATAGACACTTTTCAAGTAGGTGTCTAAAAACCTAATTTCTCGTACATTTAAATCTTGTCTTATTTTGAGCACAACCCTAGCTTTATCTACTACCATCTGTCCAACCCTACATACATAAATTTATCTTATCCTATATGTAGGTTAATACTTCTCATTTATTTCCTTCATATTCTACACATGTACATTGGGATACTACCTTCACTTCACCTATCTAGATCTTGTTTCACCCTATTTTACATTATAACAAGTTATAACTTCTTACATAGATCAATTTAGACAGGCAGGGTGGTCCCACTTTTTGGCCAACTTTGACACAGAGTTCAACGCTCTGAGAAAAAACTTCACTTTTGAACATCTATTGCCGCAAAACTATTAGGAATTTGAAGATGATGTAAACTAGAGTCTTTTAAAATTTTCTTTCTAGTTTCTAAATATATTTTTAAAAAATAAAATTATTTAAATTCATTTTTCCTTCTCCTTCGAAAAGTGGTTTGCGTGAAAAAACTATGTTTTTAAAGAGTTACTGTCACTTGGATCAACATAACTTTGTTTTAAAATATGATAACGATGTAATTCTTTCAAGATTATATTTTTAACTTCAATATCTAAAGGATTCAATTGGTTTTATTCATTTTGGATCAATACTTCATAGTTTATTAAGTTTTAAAGTGATAGTAACTATAATTTAGACATAAGGTCACTTGGATCGCTCTAACTTGATCTGTGTATATCAAAATTCATTTTTTATTTTTTTCATAGTAAGGTAACACAAATACACTTTTCCTACATATTTTTTATAAATTACTATTTTTCCCGAAGTCTTGAAGAGACAGGTTGTTGAATGACCAAACAACGTATGTTTAGTTAAAGTAATATTTAAAAGTGATAATGAACTCAATATGTATTAAAATTATATTCATTAGAAAGATTGTTTCGAATAGCATCATTTCACATCATCTGTTTGAAAAAATCATCTTGTTTAGTCCTTGTTTCAGGCCCCAAAAGACTATTTTTCTGAAGTTTAGTTATTTTCTAAGGGAAAATTTTCAATTTTGGGGTCTTCGCGCAAAGACCCCCTTCACACGAAGACACTTGAGGGTCTTCATGCAAAGAACCTTTGCACAAAGCCTCTCAAGTGAAAATCTTGGCAAAAAGACACCTGCCAGAATTTTTTCTTGGGTACTTCGCATGAGGTATCTACTTCAAGCGAAGTCGGCTAGTAAAATTATTTTGTAAATTTTTTTTAGAATGGTATAAAAGTAAAACATTTTGTTTCTATTTTATATCAAATTGCAATTAATAAATTCACATTTTCTATTAATGAAGGCATTTTTAAAGGAGGATTGGTATTTGTATTTTTTCAAAGGCATCATTTTGGAGAGGAAAAATATTAGATTAAAGTATTTTTTGAAGAAGAAATTTTTTGTTGACGATCTTGTGGTAGACATTTTTTGGAGCTCAAAGAAATGGGGAACAAGAAGAGAAGACAAAGTAAATCTTCTAGAAAAAGGTCACCCGGTACTAAAAAAAGAAATCACTAAAGTTGCATTGACATATTATCATAAAACTAAAGAAGCTGAAAGACAAGATGAAGTAGGAGGGTCAAGTCAAGTCGAAGAATTTCACATTGAAGAAGGGTTGGGATTACTCCCTATGGAAGCTCAAACAATTGATGTTAGAGAAGGGTCAACATCACGTGCTCCTACTGGTATGGATGAACTTTTAAATTTAGCTCAAACTATAAAGAAAAATGTTAATTATAGAAACTTAGATCATTTACTTATAATGGATGTGGAAAATTTGAGATCACTTGCTAATGTTCAACACTTAAGTCTTGCTAAGAAGAGATCAATGAATATGATAGCAAGAGAAATATTGGGTAAATTTGATAATTTTGAAACACTTGAACAAGCTCAATTGCTTTCACTTATACTTATAAACAAAAAGTTGGAAGGGGCATTAAAATTATTGGGTATAGACACATCATCAAAGAAGAGAAAAGTTGTTGACATGCAAACTGATATGATTGAAAATCTTAAGAAAGGTTTGAACCAGCTATGGAAGTGATCTCAAACTATAGATAAGTCTATTACAAGAAAATTTATGTTGACATCCATTGTAGGTAACACTATGGGATGAAAAAGACAGATATCTTTAGTTTCATCTCAGTTTGGTTTTAATAGGAGAACAATATCATGATATGTTAATAGGAGAATACTTTTGGATGATAGCACCTTGGAAGGCAATTGGGCAATCATTTGTAGAGCTCCTCATTCTGATAGGATTGATGAAGGAACCAAAAATTTGGTCACATCATTTTGGAATGATAATACACATCCTTCATCAAACACTAGAGATGTTATCAAACATAGAATTTCAACTAATCAATATGAATATCATACGAAACATTGGTTGGACACAAAATAATATGAAATGTATGTGTCATTTTGTAGTTCAAATCCTAATATAAAGATTGGGAAAACATTGTTTGAAAGATTGGAGCCATATTATATCAGGACAAACAAAGTGTTTGAAACTAGTTGTTGTCGTTATCATATTGAATTTGATCTCCACTATCAGGTTTTTCAAAAGTTTGTAGAAGACACTTATGGTTTTGAAAAGGGTCCTCCTACTAGATGAAGTGAGTTCATCTCATCCATTTTATGTGACAAAAGAGATGATGTAGCTGGACAAATAAATTGCATAAAAGGAATATGCCAAATATGTGCCAATTTGTCTCTTTTTCCTTTGAAAAATGAAAATATTGATGTAACAAAGATGGTAAATTGCAAGAGTTACAAATATGTAAAGAATGAAACAAAATTTGGGAAAGAATCCAAAAGGTTAGAATATGTTGAAGAGGAGATAAATGTTGGAGTATTTATGGAAAAATTAAAAAAAATGAATCAACCCTACATTCATCATGCTTTTTTTGCAAAGTGGCAAGCACAACAATTTCAAACATTGAGAGACAATTTCCCACTTGGAACTATTGTATCAATTGTTGATTTTGTAGAAAACTATTATTTTGTTCATCAAAAGGCAATTCAGTCATAATACTATTTTTTAGAGAAAATTACTATTATGGTACATGTGTGTTATCGACACACACAATTAGATTTGGATGGTATTCAGAGAAAATTTGAAGCACGGGTCATCAAGAAGGAATATCATTTTTATATAAGTGATGATTACGAGCATGACATTCATTATGCGGAACACTGCTTCAAGATGTTTTTTGCAAATTTGAAAGTAAGAGGTATAAAAATTGATAAACATTATGTTTGGTTAGATGGATGTGCTGCACAATTCAAATCATCGAGATCATTTTATGGACTATGTAGATATCATCGTAATGAAAACATACCACATGTCTGGAGTTTCTTTGAGAGTGGACATGGAAAAGGTGAACATGATGGTGTCGGATCTTGCATCAAACGTGATATACAAAAGTATCAAATGAATTATAAGGGAGTGCATATAAAAAATGCACATGATGTGGTTGAATGGTGCAAGACACATTTCACACCAAATGAGAATGACACATCATCAGGATTGACTCAGGTGGTGCCATATAGAAAATTTTGGGAGATAAAAGGTATGCACACATTTTTAAATTATTTGAAAGTGTTTAAATTTTTTATGATATTTTTTATTCAAATTATATTTATATAGAATATATTATATATTCATTTGTTCAGGTGTGGATAGAAAAATTATGCATGGTTGCAATAGGATAGAAAAGATGTGATCTTTGCATTCAGTTATGAGTACAAATTTTCACAATTGGATGTTGAACACTAGGGACTACTCGTGCTTTTATTGTCACTGCATTGCTGACAATTATGAGGAATATAGCAATCAAGTCATGGATATGTAGGTGCATGGATTCTAGTGCCACTAGTTGTTACTGATACATTTGATAGAGATGAAGATGAAAACTTCGATGATGTTTCTTTGATTTCTACTGATTACGATCATATCTCGAGATTGGTCAAAATTGGTAAGTATATATATTTCACATTATATGGTACATTGAGTTGCATGTATAGATAGATAGATAGATCTATAGATTGAACTAAGTATTTATTTTAAGAGCTCACACATGTATATATAAATTTACTATTGAGGAGACATCTTTGCAGTGATTGGTGAGCGTGGAGATGTAGGAGTTGGTTATTATTTACTGCGTTGTACTGTAAAGAGGATGATGTTACTTTAACCTAAAGAAAGTGATGGAATGTTATTCCCCATAGGTTTGTATATGGTTTACATCAATATATTGAACTCAATTTGTAAATTTTAAATTTCAACCTCTTAACAAATTTCAAATTGAGTTTGTTTAAATTTATATATTGTTAAAATTTGTGACTTACAGGTTCAATTATTTTAGAGGGAACATATTTCAAGAAAATGAAAGTAATTCAACATGGTATTCACTTTGTTGATTACAAACTAGACAATAAGGTGTCTCAGTATAGTCACCTAGTAGTTGCCACATTCATTTGTCTTCATACAGTTAAATCTCAACGTGGATGTTGTAAGTGGAGACTAGATAGTGAGGATCATGAGAGAATATTACATGTTCTCCATGAAAGGTCTAAACAACTTGAGTTGGTCTAAAAAGTATAATATGTATACTTATTTCTTGTGTTAGGACCTACTTGATATCTCTGGATTAAATTTCATTATAATTTGTTTATATATTTAAACATATGATGGACTATAATTTGCTGATATATGATGAACCTATTTGATGGTTCAATGATTTTAATATATATAATTTTATATGTATACTTTGAGTATTCAATGATTTTTATAGATTGCATATTAGTTAAAGATTTTATGTATGCTTTGATGAAATTAGTTATATTACTTATGACATGTGTTAGTTCTAGAATTAGCTAGAATAGTTATTATCCTTTAGTTACATGTATTAACTAGTTATCTTTTATGATATTATTTATAGATCCCCTTAAGACCTCCCCTTAAGACACTAAAAAATGATGAAATTAGTTATATTACTTATGACATGTGTTAGTTCTAGAATTAGTTAGAATAGTTATTATCCATCAGTTACATGTATTAACAAGTTATCTTTTATGATATTATTTCTACATCCCCTTAAGACCTCCCCTTAAGACAATAAAAAATGATGAAATTAGATATATTACTTATGACATGTGTTAGTTCTAGAATTAGTTAGAATAGTTATTATCCATTAGTTACATGTATTAACTAGTTAACTTTTATGATATTGATTCTAGATCCCCTTAAGACCTCCCCTTAAGACACTAAAGAATGATGAAATTAGTTATATTACTTATCATATCTAAACAAATCATATCATCTAATCAAATAAAACCATGTAATCAAATCATCTAATCAAATTATATATCATCAAATAAAATCATCTATTCAAATCAAATCAAATCGTATCATCTAATCAAATAAAACTAATCAAATCATATGTCATTAAATAAAATTCTCTAATCAAATCATATCAAATCATATCATCTAATAAAATAAAACCATCTAATCAAATCATATTTCATCAAATAAAATCATCTAATCAAATAAAATAAAATCTAATCTAATCTAATCATATATCATCAAATAAAATCATCTAATCAAATCAAATCAAATCATATTATCTAATCATATCATCTAATCAAATATATGTCTCTAATCAAATATATGTCTCAAATCATATGTCTCTAATCAAATATATGTCTCGAATCAAATATAAGTACATCTAATCAAATATATGTCTCAAATCATAAAATGAGTCTCAAATAAAAGATATGTTCAACATGTGCTAAACTAGGGAGTCATCTAGGCGCATGCAAATAGAGTGACCCTCTAAGCGACTGCCATGAGCATCCTCTGGTTGTGAGATAGCAAATGATCCCTTTGAATATAAATGCATGTATATATGATAATAATCTAAAATAATTAAAATATTATAAATGCATGTTTAAACTTACATATTTTTAAAACTTCCCTGACCACTACTAGGTGTCACATCTGCTGAATCGCTCTTATGGAAAGCATCATCTAGTTGTAAAGCAGCAACTGACCCCTGCAAAATTAGTGTACAACAGTTGGTTATATACATGTGCATAGTATATATATTATGTAAAGTACTTGAAATATATAAATACATGTGTACACATGCATGCTTAAACATACATATATCTAAAATCTACTTGACCACTAGTAGGTGTCACATCATGTGGATCTCTCATCAGAAGATGCTCCAAACCCACACTAGAGGTAACATGCTCTGGTAACTGTGCCTAAAAAATATTATACATTGAACAAACATCAATACACATGTCTATAATTAATTGTTCTCTAAAACTCCTAATAAAAAAAGAAAAGAAAATTTTATATGTACCTTGGTCTCAGGAGTAGGAGTATCATCAGGATGCTGCACCATTGTATCATCAACTAAAACTACATCACCCACACCACCTAAGGTCCTGAACCTTTGTAGTAATGAGGAGTGTAGGGGTGACACTAGCTGGGAGGGGAGTGATGTAGAACTTGAACCATCTGGATGCAATAACATATCCATAAATGACCTGACATCAGTGCCAATGTCCACCTAACCCAACCAATGCAACTTCTTATCAAAATCATCTAGGCCCTCAGTGGTGATGCGTACATCTCCAATCTGTATACCTAGCTCTACATCTGTACAGTGATTTATGGGTGCATGACACTCTACACTATGTTATGCCTGACTAGTAAATGGTGCGTCCTATGTTAATGGAACTACAGGAAAAAAAATAGTTGACCCTGAGTCCCAAATGGAACTCAACATACAATTGCTATGCAAAATATAATGGAATCTGGTCGTTATTTGGATGATGATCATGTGCTGTAAGAAATCGAGGGTAAATCATACATGTGATATGAGGTATCACACACCGTGTGACTTGATATGTCCTCACCACTGCCTTCCCCTCATTATGTGGGAAAACCTCTCATTTGATGGCTTCCTTGGGGACAAGGCTCTGAACCGTTGCCAAGGAAACATCACCCAAGACCTCCTCCCTCAACTCTCAAAAAATGGTCTCAACTACCTGAGGCGTGGAGGAGGAGTGAGACCTCAATCTGGCAGTCATAGTCTCCAAACTAGTCAATATAGTAGCACACATATCGCTATATATATCATCCCCTCCAGACATACGGATAGACTCTCTAAGTCGAGCTATCTCCATATCAGCAATATGAAAAATAGTATGCATATTAGGAGTCTGAGGTGCACCTTGAGCAGCCATCTAGATACATAGCATGTGAAAGCTAAGTTTTAATAATTAAGTACTTGATTACATGTTATATCTACATGTAAAATGGAAACAAATATGTAAATATATAAAATTATAAGTCTTATTAGGCCACGCAAGTCATCTTATTAGGTCTTAAGCATCCGAAGATGTACTAATTAGGTCTTAAGGGGTCATAGATAACATAAGAGGTCTTATTAGGTCTTAAGGGGTCGTATATAACATAAGAGGTCCTAAGGGGTCCTAAGGGATCTAGATAAGAATCCTAGAATGTTAATGGGTTGTAGGTACAATAAGTGGTCCTAGAGTCTCTTAAGGGGTCATGGGTAACATAAGAGGTCATAAGCTATAGATAAGGGTCTTAGAGTGTCTTAAGGGGTCATTGATAACATAAGAGGTCCTAAGGTATAGATAAGTCCTAGAACTTACATATATCTAAAACTTACATACATAGTTGTGGGTAACATAAGATGTCATAAGCTATAGATAAGGGTCCTAGAGTGTCTTAAGGCTTTGTAGGTAACATAAGAGGTCCTAAGGTATAGATAAGAATCCTAGAGTGTCTTAAGGGGTTGTGGGTAACATAAGAGGTCCTAATTAGTGGACTAATTGGTCATAATTGGTTCTAATTGGTCATATTAGATCCTAATTGGTTTTAATTGAGTCTAATTAGGTCCTAATTAGTTCTAATTGGTCATAATTGATTCTAATTATTCCTAATAGGTCTAATTGGGTCTAATTAGGTAGATAATTGGGTCCTAAATTTTATTCCTAATAGGTCATAATTGGTCTTGGTATAGTTAGGTCTAGTTAAGTCTAATATAAGGTCCTAAATTTTGTTCCTAATAGGTCCTAATTGGTCTAATTACCTGTCTAATTGGTCCTAATAGGTCTACCTAGGTTTAGTTAGGTCTATTTGGACCTAATAGGTCCTAATACATCTAATTGGTTAGAATAATGTTGGTTAGACCTAATAGGTCCTAGTTAGGTCTACTTGGTCCTAATAGGTCTAGTTAGGTCTTTAAGTAGAGAAACAACTTAGACATACCTTGTTTCCTAATATGACCTATTAGGACCTAATATGACCTAGAGTGTCTTAAGGGGTCGTGGGTAACATAAGAGGTCCTAACATATAGATAAGAGTGATAGAGTGTCTTAAGGGGTCATGGGTAACATAAGTGGTCCTAGACTGTCTTAAGGGATCGTGGGTAACATAAGTGGTCCTAATAGGTCTAATTGGTCCTAATAGGTCCTAGTTAGGTATACTTGGTCCTAATAGGTCTAGTTAGGTCTTTAAGTAGAGAAATAACTTAGATATACCTTGTTTCCTAATATGACCTAATATGACCTATTAGGACCTAATATGACCTAGAGTGTCTTAAGGGGTCATTGGTAACATAAGAGGTCCTAACATATAGATAAGAGTCATAGAGTGTCTTAAGGGGTCATGGGTAACATAAGTGGTCCTAGACTATCTTAAGGGGTCATGGGTAACATAAGTGGTCCTAGAATGTCTTAAGTGGTCCTAATAGGTCTAATCGGTCCTAATAGGTCCTAGTTAGGTCTACTTGGTCCTAATAGGTCTAGTTAGGTCTTTAAGTAGAGAAAAAACTTAGACATACCTTGTTTCCTAATATGACCTAATATGACCTATTAGGACCTAATATGACCTAGAGTGTCTTAAGGGGTCATGGGTAACATAAGAGGTCCTAATATATAGATAAGAGTCATAGAGTGTCTTAAGAGGTCGTGGGTAACATAAGTCATCCTAGACTATCTTAATGGGTTGTGGGTAACATAAGTGGTCCTAGACTATCTTAAGTGGTCCTAATAGGTCCTAGTTAGGTCTACTTGGTCCTAATAGGTCTAGTTAGGTCTTTAAGTAGAGAAACAACTTAGACATACCTTGTTTCCTAATATGACCTAATATGACCTATTAGGACCTAATATGACCTAGAGTGTCTTAAGGGGTTGTGGGTAACATAAGAGGTCCTAACATATAAATAAGAGTCATAGAGTGTCTTAAGGAGTCGTGGGTAACATAAGTGGTCCTAGATTGTCTTAAGGGGTCATGGGTAACATAAGAGGTCCTAAGGTATATATAAGAGTCCTAGAGTGTCTTAAGGGGTCATGGGTAACATAATATTAATGAGTTATAGATGTGATAAGTGGTCTAAGTGGTCCTAGGATATCCTAAGATTCTTTAATCGGTCTTGGAGGTCCTAAGGTTTCATATTTGTTTTAAGATTTTATAAGGGATCTAGATAAGATGTCATAAGCTAGAGTGTCTTAAGGGGTCATGGGTAACATAAGATGTGATAAGCTATAGATAAGGGTCCTAGAGTGTCTTAAGGGGTCATGGGTAACATAAGAGGTCCTAAGGTATAGATAAGAGTCATAGAGTGTCTTAAGGGGTCATGGGTAACATAAAAGGTCCTAAGGGGTCCTAGTTTACATTAGTGGATCCTCGTATGTATTAATTGAATCTAAGATACATAAATGTGTCATAGGACAACCTAAGATATGTTAATGGGTCTTTAGGATCCAAATGGGTCATATATGTCTTAAAATATCGTAAGGGATGTATAATGGGACAATAATATTAATGGGTCATAGATGTGATATGTGGTGTAAGTGGTCCTAGGACATCCTAAGACTCTTTAATGGGTGTTGGGGGTCCTAAGGTTTCATATTTTTTTAAAGACTTCATAAGGGATCCAGATAAGAGTCCTAGAATGTTAATGAGTCATAGGTGCAATAAGTGGTCCTAGAGTGTCTTAAGGGGGTGTGGGTAACATAAGAGGTCCTAAGGTATAGATAAGGATCCTAGAGTGTCTTAAGGGGTCATATGTAACATAAGAGGTCTTAGGGGATCCAGATAAGAGTCCTAGAATGTTACTGGGTCATAGGTGCAATAAGTGGTCCTACAGTGTCTTTTGGGGTCATGGGTAACAATGAGTCCTAGATGTATCTTAAGATAATGTAAGGGATGGATAAGGGTTAGGTAGAGTGTCTTAAGGGGTCGGGGGTAACATAAGAGGTCCTAAGGGGTCCTATGTTTCATTAGTGGATCCCTATATGATATTAATTGAATCTAAGATACATAAATGTGTCCTAAGACACCCTAAGATATGTTAATGGGTCTTGATGATCTGAATGGGTTATATATGTCTTAAAATTTCATAAGGGATGTATAATGGTCCAACAATGTTAATGGGTCGTAGATGTGATAAGTGGTCTAAGGGATCTTAGGTTACATTAATTGATACTAGTATGTCTTAAGGGTTCTTGAGAGTAACAATGGGTTCACATATGTATTAACAGAAGCTAAGATAGATGAATGTGTCCTAGGACATTTTAAGATATAATAATGGGTCGTATGGGTCCTAAGGGGTCCTATGTGTCAATTAAGATGTCATAAGCGATACACAATGGCCCTAGAATATTTTAAGGGGTTGTAGGCCTTATAATAGGTCCTAAGATATCATAGGTTACATTAATTCATCCTAGATTGTCTTATGGAGCCTTGAGGGAAACAATGAGTCCTTGTATGTACTAATGGAACCTAACATGTACATCACTAGGTCATAGGACATCCTAATATGTATTATAAGATCTTGAGATTCCTAAGGGATCCTAAGTCTCTTAATATGTCATTTGGGAGGAATACGGGTCCTAGAAACTTACTGCATTACAATTTTTTAATGTTTTCTAACATACTACTAGATCATTTTAAAAAAATTAACTACAATTTTCTAAGATTTTTACAAACTAAAAATTATTTAAAACAAATAACTAACTTTAATATCTACTAAAAATGCGTGTACATGTGTGAGAGAGAGATTCCTAATATTTACAACTTTAAACTAAAATTTAAAATTTTCTAACATTTCTAACTTTAAACTTAAAATTTAACATTTTCTAACTTTAATCTTAATGTTCTCTAACATTTTCTAACATTTGTACTACGGTTTCTAATGTTTTGTAAATATTTTCTAATAGTTGCTAACAAACTACTATGATTTTCTACCATTTTCTACCATATTCTAACATTTATACTATGATTTTTAATATTTCTATCATTTTATAATATTTAATTACGATTTTCTAACATTCTACTATTAATTTCTAACATATTAGGTAATATTTAACTACAAATTTCTAACATTTCTACAAATAAAAAATTATTTAAAACAAATAACTAACTAAAATAAATATAAAACATATTATTTACAATAAAAAATGAGAAAAATGTGTGTACCTTATACTGCTAACAATCTAAAGACATCGAAGAAGCTCGGGAGGCACTGGCGTGCTTAGGTACTTTGCTCCAAGGCCTGGGGTCCGCAAATAGTGACAGTGATAATGATATTAAAAAACAAAAAATGCCAAAAATTTATAAAAAATCTGGTCCAAAGGGGCTTCGTGTGAAGCCCCTCTTCATATGAAGACCCTTGTTTGGGGTACTTGGTGCGAAGTGGGTCCAACACTTCACGTGAAGTATTTACTTCATACGAAAGCGCCAATTTTTTTTTTCCACAACTTTCTCCCTAAAAGTGGGACACAGCTCTTCATGGGATCACCCACCATCTACTTCATAATATCCCAACATCAATGAACAACAATACTAATAATTTAATTCCCACTTATATTTAATCCCTTTTATACAACTTACCTTTTTTCATACATATTTCTATGCTAATTTAGTTCTTTCCTTATCCTATTACATCACACTACATTTCCATACTAGAAATAAGTTCTTAAATTGTTTTTAAATGATATTGAAGCGATAGAAGACCCATATTTGAATTTAGGTGTTCATTAAGTACAATTATGAAGTCCTATTATGTAAGCTACAATAAAAACACACCAAGATAGGTGCTAAAGAATCATGCAATTGTACACCACTTAAGTGCTTAAGTGATTAAAATCTAAGAGACTCTATAAAGAAAGTGTAAAGGTATTCTAACACATAAGGAAAGATATGTGGGTTAATTTAAGTCTCCCAAGACCCTCCATAAAGTTTCATTCTTAACTTGAAAAACTGGACTTTTTACTAGGTACTAAGCATCGCAAATGGGCTCTATCAAGCACTGACTTGCACTCAAATATCACAAACACCATATAATTTTTTTAAAACCTTCTCAGAGATCTTCCAAGATTTTTGTGACTCTCATATATTTGAATTTCAACCCTTCACTAATGATAATCAGTTGCATCATACTAATCTCATTGAAATTCCTTTTTAAACCTTCTCAAAGATTTTCCAAGGGTTTTTTGACTCTAATATACTTGACTTTCAACCCTTCACTACATGATAATCAGTCGCATCACACTAATCTCATTGAAATTCCTCACAAGGAATTCCTTATCCCTTCTCCCACTCTCTCCTCCTACCCCTCCCTTCTCTTTATCTCTATTTCTCTCCCTATTCCCTTTTCTCCCTCTCCCTCTCCCTTTCTCTCCCTCCTCTTATCCTTCGCCCCCTCTCAAGTGTCTAAGAGTATCCTATTATCCCTCATGTTTAATTAAATTGTTGAAGAGCATCTTGCGAGATGGTGGGAATAGGGGAAGATGAAGGTTAGCATCACCCAATGTTTCCTCATGGTATTGACTATTTTGATAAGAAATGATACATAATTTTGGGATGTATAATGTTTTAACAAAAATTATATCCAGGATGTAAACCCTAAACCCTAACCTAACCTAACAATAATATTATCCATGATGTAAACCCTTTCCCCAACCATAGTCTTAAACCACAAACCGTAATTCTAACCCTAACCCTAAACCCTAATCCCTAATCCTACCCCTACCCCTAACCCTACACCCTAATCCCTAATTCTAACCCTAACCCTAATCCCTAATCCTAACCATAATATATATATATATATATATATATATATATATATATATATATATATATATATATATATATATATATATATATATATATATATATATATATATATATATATATATATATATATAGAATAAATTAGCTTTATGGACACCTACTTGGAATGTGCAATCTATCGAAAAGACATCACATTTTATCATAATGGTAAAAACACATTGAATTGGATTAAAGTTTACCTAACTCTAAGCTTAATTCAATAATTCCTTATTTTCTATTATATACTTGACTAACTATTTGAGGAGGGGATGATAAGCATGGTATCTGCCAAAGATATCTAACTATTTATGCAACATGAATGTGGATCTCAAGATAGTGAATTTCATGCAATTTATACTATTGAAATGGATATGTTAATATCAAAAATATCAAGGTGCTTTTATGTGAATTACAATAGAGTATTATTTTGATAGATAAAGTGTGGGGGTTGACAATTTTTACTAAAGTGAAGTGTTTTAACTAAAAGATATAATTGGATGTTTTGCTCTCAATAAATATTTTCATAAATTTTTTTGGATGATTAAATATGCATAAGGTGGATTATTGTTTCTACTAAAGGTGAACATGAAGAGTGAAAATTTTCACTAAGTATTCTTCTACAAAAGTGAAAATAGTTTTGTACATTGTAAAAACAAAAGTTAATGATTTCATTGGATGGAAGAATAAATGGGGGAATTGTGATATTCATAAAAATATAAAATACTACAATAAGGCATGTGCACAAAATGTGGAAAGTGTTTCAAGGAATAAAAACTTAGTTCAAAGGGGACAACCAATTTTTTATTTTTTTTTGCAATTGAAACATGTATTACAAAAGAAGAAAATGTGCAAATGAGATCGAGTATAATTAAATTGTGAAGTGGTGAAATTTATTACAATTTTTTATAATTTATAATTTAGTTGATTTTTAATATTTACACAAAAATTTATCATTCTATATAAATTTATTCATTTGCTCAAATAACTATTATTAGTACTTGTCGTAGGTTAAGCAAGTACTGTTGTAATGATTTTTAGATTTTTGAATTTAACTAGTGATTAGATCAATGTGAATGGACCAATTAGAAATTAAGATATATATTATTTTGTTATGTATTTCATATTTTATATAGTTAAACTAATTTTTTTTTAAGTTTCTAATATGTAAAAATTATTTTTTGGCAATTTGATTGGCCAAACCAATTGATGTCTTATACACAATTTTTTCAAAATTTAGAAAGATAATTTTTTTTTCTGAAACTGCTTTAATGTTATGTCATTTTTAGGTGAGCATATTCTCCACACTTCTCTATGGTGTTTGATTGTTGTTTAGTGCTCCTTTATTATTATATATACATAGTAATATATAATTGGTCTTAATTAATTTTAATTTTAATTTTAAATGTATGTATAAATCTCTTTCTAATTTCATTAAATTTATTATAAGTATTGAATATATTTAAACTAATTAGTAATTTTGTAATTATATTTTTTATAATTATAGTAAATTATACAATTATTATAATTTATTTTTATATTATATTTGTAGTAATAAGTATTTATTAATTATAATTAATTTGAATATTTATTTTAATTAGATTAGGGTTATGTTCATGTAATTTAATACTCTATTCTTATAAGTGGGATAGAATTAGGTGTTATTACAATATATCTTATTATTTTAATACAACTTCATTTTTAGAAATTAAAATCAATTATAATACATATAAATTTAATGTACCATATAATTCAAGTTGCAATAGTAATTCAAATTAAGTTGATTATTTCTATTTCTAAATTCTAACCTATAATTTCACTTTCATTTAGCTTTATTAATAGAGTAATAAACAACTAATTCAAATAATTTTATTACTTCTATTTCAATATTAAGGCAAGTACTAGCCACTATGTGGCACTTGTTTAACTTGATTTAATAACTATTATGAAGATTGAAAGTAAATAAAGAACATGAATAGCTTTTCAAGGAGTTTTTTTAATGATTTTTAGTAAAATATTTGTAGAAGTTTTTTTATGATTTTGACTCAATTTTAGGAATTCGGTTTTGTGGCTCTTCTATAATTGATTTTCTTAAAAAAAAATTAAATATTTTTTTTCATTTTTTTTAACCAAAAGTCTAATGTGTAATTTGTGTCATATTATATTAAGATAACATTGACTATTTTTGTTATATTATGAAATATTGAATATTTCTTTGAATTTATTTGTAATATATAATATAAATTTAGATTTATATAATAACAATATAATATCAACTATTATGATTTCAATTGTGTACTTTTATGAAAAATATCTCCTACATAAAAAATAGTTATTTGGCCTGCATAATTAACATTAAAATTAATTATAAGTTAAACTATTTTGCAATTTAAATTAATTATAATTTATAATTTATATTATTTGTAAAATTAAAAAATTATTATTACGACTATAATTATAATAATTTTATAATTATCTATGATTAAAAAATTACTTTATATATAAATTAAAATTAAAATTTATTATAAAACTGTAGGCAAGTACTGGCCACTACATGGCACTTGTTTAACTTGATTCAATAACTTTGTATCATTAGTGTCCTTGCACAGTCAATGATTGACCTGTTCCTTCTTTTAGCAATCCCATTCTGCTGAGGTGTTCTCGGTCCAGAGACCTGTCTCTTAATACCATGCTCATTATAGAAATTAGTAAATTCATCAGAGATAAATTCACCTCCTCTATCAGATCTTAAGCACTTAATTTCTTTACTAGTCTCTTTTTCTACCTTAGCTTTATACCATTTGAACATCTTAAATGTTTTAGATTTCTCTTTCAATAACATAACAGTCATCAATCTAGTATATTTATCAACAAAAAGAATAAAATATCTATCACCATAATAGCTCTGAGTTCTCATAGGACCACATAGGTCGGTATGAACCAACTCAAGTATCTTCTTTGTTGAGTAGTCTTTGCTTTTAAAACTAGACTTAGTCATCTTACCTTTCTGACATTCATGGCACATAGCATGATCCGATTTTGACAAGTTAGGCAACCCTCTAACTCTTTTCTTCTTACTAATCTTGATCATGTTATCAAAATTCACATGACATAGCCTCTTATGCCACACCCATGCATCTTCATCCTTCATTAATAAACAAGAAGACTGATCAATATCAAGATAAAATAGATTACATCTGGATTATGTACCGGTTTCGACAAGTCTTCCTCCATTATCATAGATTCTTACCTTTCTGCTCTCAAAATCAAGTCGGTGGCCTGAGTTATTCAGTTGTGCCGCACTTAACAAATTATAGTTCAATCCATCTATCCAATATGCATTTTCACATTTTATTCTATCATTAATCATCGATGAGCCTTTACCTCTCACCATACAAGGTGCATCATTTCCCATTCTAACAGATCCTCCATCATATTCATCAAGTAGATCAAATTTCTCTATATCACCAGTCATATCATGTGTATAGCCACTGTCTATGATCCATGTATCATTTCTGCTTACTTTAGAGATTAGTGTTTTTTCTTCATGTTTTTCTTCTTCCTCTGAATCATCTTTCATAGCAACAAATACTACTTCTACATCATCATCAGTGTCAAATTTAGATTCAAATTCTTTGGCTATGTAACATACCCTTTTCCCTTTGTCATAGCTATCTCAGTTATCTCTGTTGTTGTGTCGATAGCCTCTGTTGACTCTTCTCCCATAGCTTCCTTCAAATCGGTCCTTGGATCTATCATCATCTTTCTTATTTGGACATCTAGCAGTGATGTGGCCAACTTCTTTACAATTAAAGCATGCTAAAGGTAGCTTGCCTCTATACCTTCCTTTACCTTTGGGAAATCTTTTGGCCATAAGAGCTTCAAGTTCATCAAGTTCATCATTGGTATTACTATCACTATCATTATTCTTATCATTCCTGCTACTAGACTTACCAATCTTCAAAGAAGACATGAAAGCGGATTCAACTGAAGGTAAAACACTGTTGTCAAAGTTATTCAATTCAAAGGTTGTAAAATTACTGATCAGTGTGTCAAGAGTAAGATTTGATGTAGCTCTTGTTTCATGAATTGTAGAGATCCCAGTTGTATAAACTGGCAGCAAAGTTCTGAGAATCTTGCTTATCACTGTTTCATCCTCAATAACTCCATCTAATGCTCTAATAGCATGTACTACCTCTTTTAGTCTATTTGTGTATTGCACAATGTTCTCACCTTCTTTCATCTTCATATTGTCAAAATGACCTCTTAGGCTTTCTACTCTGGCTCTCTTAACATTCAAATCTCCACTGTATATTAGAGTTAGTTTATCCCACATGGCTTTGGTAGTAGTGCATCCCTTAATGTCTTTGAATTTGGCATCAGTACAGGCAGCAACAAGTTCCATCATAGTAATGTTGTGTTCATGCCTATCTTTTAGTTGATCAAGTGTCAGGGGACCTAGTGTCGGTTCAATGTAGCCATTCTTCATCAGTTCTAGTGCTAAGTTCCCAATTCCAGATATGTGCAACATCATCTAGATTTTCCATACTATGAAGTTATCTTTGTTCAACTTTGGCACTTCCCTCTTATACATCTTGAGACCTTTTTGCTGAAGTCCTTAAAACTCTATTCTAAGAAACCATAGCTTTGATACCAATTGTTAGAATGACTGAGAGGGGGGATGAATGAGTTATCCAGTGTCCTAAAAAAAAATGTATAATCTAAAAAAAATTCTTCAACTTTTTCTACTCGGTAAACATAAAATACTTTCACTGTCTATATTTTTACTGATTGTCAGTCTAAACTTTATAATAGTTACTGACCAAATCTAACATGTAATATGCAAAGTATGATAACAAACAAATATCACAATCAACACATAACACAATATATTTAACATGGAAACCCTGTGAAGGGAAAAACCACCTGGGACCGGCAACCCAAAATTATTCACTCTTCTGAAGTGAGGTCGGTGAAGACCCAACCCTATTAAAGGTTACAAACACACTATTAGGTGTGACCTTGTTGGAGGATTTTAGACCAGAAGTTATTGTCCAACCAGCAGTCACTCTGGGGTTGATAGGATAACAATGTTCACTCTATGAATGAAACATCAAAAGACTTTCATAGTCCACTCGGTTAAGAGATTTGACTGTGTACAATGGTTAAATATATAATAGTAGATGATCTCCCTTGAAACAACTTCAATTGCAGTTTACATATCAATGTTCAGCTCATTCAAATATTTATGATCAATATACCACTTTAGATTCAATACTATATCAACTTACTGTCCATCGATAATTACTTATTGTTAGCTCGGTAATTGTTCTGCAGCTTAGTTCTCATTAACCAGTATGATCAGAATGCATGAAAACTTGTTCACGCGATAATTCTGTAGTATCATCTTCTTCTGGCTTCTTTCAACAATGAAACCAATGTCTCTTATATAGACGAGTAAATCATTTTCTTTTCCTCCATCAAATTTTGCCACTTAATCATATTCATAGATTTTTCTTCTTTAAGCTTCCTCGACTGATGTGTCAATAACACATTTCAATCTACTCCATTAGATCTTCCTTAAATTATGTTAGCCATCGATCTTCATAACAAATCTTATATGTTACCTCGATTTCATACGCTTTACAGCTCATCACTTTATCGACTAAATTGATCATTTAATTCCTTTCTATTTTTCTCAATTAACAAAGAAATGCATCAATGAGTACAAGCTCAGTTAACACTACGCTTGGTATACACTACACTCTGTCGGTGTATACTGGAATGCTTCATTTACCAACAACATTGCTTTGTGTCTTTCAGCTCTATTCTTCATCATAGATGAATGAAACATAATAAATTTAATATCATCAAGTCATAGACTTATCAACAAGTTACTTAGTGTATTCCTTATCCTCATCTGACATATACATCTTCCTCATGTAGATATTTATGTTCTTCATCTCTTTTACCTTTCTTCAGATGTGTCGGTATAGTAACTTACAAGATAAGTACTGTCAAGCTAGTTGACATCAATGACAACATAATACTAATTTAATCATCTTGCATATCTAATCAGCAACTTCTCAGTAATCTTAAATTACAAATTCTCCATTCAGGTTCTAAATCATTTATAGTTCATCACATGATTAGCATTCAAAAAAGGCAGCGCATCATCACTTATGATTTCATGAGAAGTGACCTTTCCACTTTCAACTTTCATGAAGATGTCTATGAATGTATTTATGATTTCATTCTCTTCATCATTTTGAAATGTCTCACCATTATTTTCTTATATGCTTATCACTTTACCTCTCTCAATAGGCCAATACATCTCTTCCATAGTCTCTTGGGTTTGATCATGTTCATCTTCTTCCTTCCTTGATTGACTAACCCAATGATATTCTATAGGAATTAATACATCTTCAATAGTCATCCTTCCTTTCAAATATAAGTCCATATTTTCAAGAAAAATAGGGCAATCCATATCACAATGTTGATTTGTGAGGTGTATCATACATCCTTCTACCCATGAAAAATCTGACAATGACATAGGAATACCCAATTCTTGCAACTTCTCATTTAGTCTGCTTTGTTCAAGTGGAATATCCACCCAATAATGACTATCTATGTCTTTTTCATGTGAATCTTTTTCAATATCAAAAGAGACATCAAAATTATTATGTGAAGATGTCAAATATTTTGTATTTGTTGATTTTTCATGGAAATACTTATGGGGCAGCATTGAATATGTCTCATCCTCATGGATTTGTTCATCATGTCTTGTTATCCCATGATTGATTTTTGTGGAAAAATCATTTAGTAACTTGGATTCTCGATTACAATTAGCATTTAGGATCATTTCACTTTCATTGTTACACAATTTATCATTCTCATATAACTAACCAGCAAGCTTTCCATTTGAAGTATCATCATGATTTGATGGATTGAGCAATGGATTATAGTAAGAATATGACAAGACATCTATAGGAGCATCATTAGGTGGAAAAATAATTGTGTCCAAGGTTTTATCATGGGAATTTTGACCCCAAATATGATCTTGAAAGTGATTGATCTAATTATTTTGATTGGTTGATTGCATCATCTAGATATCAGGCATGTTCTAAATGGTTGAATGAGATGATTGCATCTAATTCGATGTATTCACTGGGTTGACATAGAGCTTCAATGATTGACAACATTCAATCAATTGAATATTGAAACTTCCATCGGGATCATTTGTACCATTTGTAACATCACATCCACATCGTGCCAAGAAAAGAGCCTTGTTGAATGCATCATGCAAGGTAGTAATCTCACCAAACGATCTAATCATGCTTGCAAATGAGACATCCAAACACCATAAATAATGTCATTTTAACATTGAATTATGCACCATCCTTTCTAAATCTTGAACCCTTTGATACATGAAAAGAAATCAATGATTAAATTGGGCCATGGACTCTTGAGGGTTCCTTCTCAAAGTAGAAAAATAAAAGAATGATTCTTGTGAACTCACATTGAGATCAAATTGAGTTATGAATAAATCCTTTAATTCAATCCACGAGAAAATAGAATTGGATGGGAGTCTCCCATACCATTGAAGTGTTATACCTTGAAATGTCTTGACAAATAGATTTTAAACAACATCTTCATGTTCAATTTTGAGAAAAAGCATAAGACCCTTGCAAGTCCTTACATGATTTGTAGCATTTTGTCCATTATTGGGGAAGAACATAGGAAGCCTATTATATGCATACAAATGAATCTCATGGATACCTCTCCGTATACATAATGGACTATCCATTGAAGCTAGATTTTCTCAACATATAACTTATTTAGTGTGATTATAACCATGAAATTTTATGGTTCAAGCTCTCCTTCTAGCGCCACTTATGTTGAGCATTGTTTTTACACAAGACAATGACTAAGAATTTGCATGGACAAATTCCCCTCTTGTAAGAATGATATAAATCTATCTCAAGGCTCCTTTTAGGCTAGGTCTCAATGGTGCAAGAGAACCTAGGTAAATAGGGTTAAGGACCCTTAAGAACTTTTAGGTTTTCTTTAAGTTGGCTTGTAAAGTGTTTATTCATTCACTCCTGTGATGACTGAGTACAAAATGGGTCAAGTTGGTGAATAAACACTCTAGTGCTTAGATGTTTTCTTTCAGTTATGTTGTGTGTTAGAGGTAGTTAGTAAGCCTCTAGAAATCCAAACAAGGCATCAGGAACCTTAGTTAAGTTGCTCAGTATGTGTTGAAATGGCTCGGTAATACTATGGCTCATTATTACTAGTGCTCGATAAGACTAGCACTTGGTAAGAGGTGCTTGGTATTACTAGTTCTTGGTAAGAATGGTGCTCAGTAATACCAACACTCGGTAAGAGGTGCTCAGTAATACGGGTACTCATTGAGAATGGTAATTGGTAATGCTACTACTTGGTACCCATTGTGCTATGTACTATGGCAGAGTTTACATTGTTGCTGCTCGGTAAAACTAGTGTAATGGCTGTGAAAAGGTGTATCTTGTCTATAATGGATAGTATGGTCAGTCATAATAGTTCCTGACAAGATGCTTTTGACAGAGTGGGCAATTAAGACTGTCCCAATGATGGGGTGGCTATTTATGACAGCCCAGTCCTCCTTTATAAAGGAGGGGGGTTTTTGTAAGAAAGGGGGGAATTGTACCAGTTGGATTTTTTTGAATGGTTTTTGTTATTTCCAGTTAATGAAAAGTTTTAGGTTGTGTACTTAGTTTATTTTGAAGCTTCATGATTTATTGTGCATGCTAGTAGATTAATTCATTATGTTTCTTTTTGTAAGTTGTGAGTTCCTTATCCATTCTAGGTTGTAAATATTGAATGGCTCCTCGAGGTTCCTGAATCCATGGTGAAAGTCATGTGCCTAGATGGAACTCGAGAGGAGCCCTTGTACATATTTTTATTTTTCTTTTTTTTGGTGGGAGAAGAAATAGATATGAATCTAGAGACCTTACCCTAGGTGAGCTCAGTGATAGTCTGGCTAGGGTGAGTAAACAAGGATGATGTTGTGGAGGCATTAGTTGAATGAGGAGAGTGGATCTATCTGTATAGATTCAGTGAGAGAAGAGAAATAACTTGTCAATGGGGACCGGGTCTTGAAGAGGAGTGAGTTCTTAGTGGCTTAATTTGGTTTAGGGTGGTGAATTCCCTAAGAGATCTAAAGGAAGGATCTCCGAGAAAAGTCAGGCCAACTCTGTAGAAGCAACTAGACCTCAGTCTCCTATCAAATTGGTATCAGAGCTAAAAACTCCTATTCCTTCAAGAAAGATGGAGTGGCATTCAAGATACATTCAATCTTGGAAGAAGTTCAAGTGAAGAAAGGGGGTCCTAACATACTATTGGTAGGTGAGAAAGAGTTCTTACAAACATTAGAGGAAGAAGATGGAGTAGGCTTTGCTTTGGTTCTGAAGCCAAAGAGTGACAAAGGGGACAAGAGGGAAGAGTTACCCTTAGAAGTCAATGAGTTGTTGAGTTAATACCAAGACATCATTAGTGATGGTCGGCCAGCTACTCTTCCACCTGAGAGGTCAATTAGCCATTAGATTGACTTCATCCTAGGAGCCTCACTTCCCAACAAGGCTGCCTATAAAATGA
Organism: Chamaecyparis obtusa; assembly: GCA_027943335.1. Lineage (NCBI taxonomy): Eukaryota > Viridiplantae > Streptophyta > Pinopsida > Cupressales > Cupressaceae > Chamaecyparis > Chamaecyparis obtusa. The sequence goes on along the minus strand of BSBK01006138.1, from coordinate 286,701 downwards.
CCCCACAATAGAATGTAGAGATAGCTAGCCAAATTTAGGAGCTACTGGATCAAGGACTAATCAGAAGGAGCATAAGCCCATGTGCTATTCCCACCATCCTAGCTCCAAAGAAGAATAGTACTTGGAGGTTGTGTACAGATTCCAGGGCCATAAATAGAATCACTATTCAGTATAGATTCCCAATCCCTAGGATAAAGGATTTGATGGATTGCTTAGGAGGAGCTAAGTATTACTCCAAGATAGATCTTAAGAGTGGGTATCATCAAATAAGAATAAAAAGTAGAGATGATTGGAAGACTTCTTTTAAGACTACCGAGGGACTCTATGAGTGGCTTGTAATGCCTTTTGGGTTGTCCAACGCCCTGAGCACATTTATGAGGTTGATGAATAAAGTGTTGAAGGACTTCATTGGAAAATGGGTTGTAGTGTACTTAGATGATATTCTAGTATTCAACAAAACCCAGGGGGATCATCTTAGACATCTACAAATGGTAATGCAAAGCTTGCATGAAGAAAAGTTGGCAATCAATCTGGAAAAGAGTGAGTTCATGAAGCAAGAGCTCGTATACCTTTATTTTGTTATCTCATAAGGTAACTTATGTGTGTGTGTGAAAATTGTACCTAGCTGTGGACACAACACTTCAGTAAAACATTAGAGGTTAGCAAATCAAGAATCAGCAATATAAATGAAACTAGCTAACCAGGCGATTTGCTGCCTTCTAGTAGGTGCGAGTATGGTATTCTTAGATTCAGACTAAGATCAGTGACAATGCAACACCTCAATGAAGGATTTAAATGATTGAAAGAAATGAGATATGAATGAAAATTAATCTATTTTTTTTAATTTTGCATGCAATAAGATGAAAAACTTGATATGAAACTAATCTAGAAATGAATGAAATTGATATGCAAATTGATCTAACAATGCTATGAATTGATATGAAAAATGGATGCTATGAACCCTAAAAAACAATAACAAAATCTCACAATCACCTTGTTCACAAGAACTTGATTCTTCATATGCAAATTCATCAGAGTAATTGTGCAAATTTGAGGGATCCATTTGTGAAGAGCTGAGCCTTGATTTTATAGAAATCCAGGGCTTGAGGATGCATTGAGAAAAGCCATAATCACTCTTTGATAAACTCAAGTTTATTTTTGAGTTAACAAGAAATCAGGAAAAGATCAACTCATAAAATCATGCAAAAGCACTTTTTGACTCAAAATAGAGTTTAGTTCACTTTTTCAACTCATCATCAGATGTCGAGTTTAGAAAGTTAACAATTTGAAATTGAAAATTGATTTAAAGTTGACTGCTTTTCTGATTATGCATGATTTAATATGAATTAATTTTAAAAGTGATTTATTCTCAACTTAACTGATTTTGAATTAAAACAATTGATTTATGGGTTAATCAATTATTAAATCAAACTTTTATTCCAAACTATATCATTAAATATTGACAATTGGAATTTAATCAATTAAATAAGAATTCAACTGATTATTCATAGGATTTTTGATTTATTATCAAAATTAAATAATATAATTAGGAATAAATATAATTAAATCCAATTAAATAATTAAGTGGCAGAATTTAACTAAATTAATTAAATATTTAGAATATTCAATTAATCAACTTCAGGATAAATATGATTTGATGCCAAATAATATTCAATTAAATATAATTAGGATAATTAGGAATATTCAAAGAATATTCCGCAATGCAGAATTAAGATAATCAATTAGGGTTTTGATAAATTGATGTGCAAATGTGCCTTGGGTTAGGACTTTGATGTCAATTTCATTCGATTTGAGGATGTAAGAGGTTAATGAACCTATAGCCCATTTTTGGGGTATTACATTTTGCCCCTCTTTGAATTACTGTGCGAAGTGCAGTGGTTCAAAGATTAATCTATTTTTGATAAAGATGTTCGGACTCAGTTATGTGGTGGAAAAAATTATCCTGAGAGATTAACCGATTCTGAGACAGAAACTGATTGATAGATTTGAAGATTTTGGTTCAGGTCCTGATTGACCAAAAATTGAGATGATGCTAACTATATCAACAATGAACCAGTGATTACGAAGAAGTATCAAAATGCCTGATTCTGAACCTATGATTACAAAGAAGTGATTGTCTTGACTCCAGACCTGAATGTCCAAAGGAATCGAAAAGGATGCCAAATTTGAACCCTTCAGTTACGAAGAACCAAGGAAATAACACGACTGAACTGATGGTTACGATGAGCTAATATAGTTCTCAAGATAAAGAGAATACTAGATTGATATGGATCTCGATGAATCTAATATGCCCCAAGTGATGAGGTCTTTTGATGAATCATCAACTAGACGTGGTTGTTATTTTGGTTACTGAAAGAAAGATTTGATTAATGTGCAATACCATGCCCCCTTCGGGATGAAAATTGAAATATGACAAGAAAAGTCAACATTAAATGGTTTAGAAGCATGTTAATTGATTTGAGAATTGGTTGTACACGTCTGAAAATGTGTTATGCATCATTTAGAGGTCCTGGAGACCATAGGTTGACCAGGTTTGACCATTAGTTGACCATGGTTGACCAAGTTAAAATTTTGATATTTTGATGTAAGATAATCAGTTAAGTTGAAAATAGGATTTCTATGAAGATTGAAGGTTGATTATGCAAGTAGTCGGTCATCCTGGGTCCAAAATTTTAAATCGTGATTTTGACAATGTAAATGATCTCATATTTTTATTTAGATCCCCAAAATGGATTCAAAACATCAAAATTAGCCAGGGGTGCAATTTTCATGGAAAATGGAGCACTTTGAAAAATTAGGTCAAAATCTATATAAGGGCCAAAAGGGTCATTTTCAAATCATTATTCACTTTTGTCTTTTGTGATTTCTATGGAGACCTCTATGAGAAAAATGGAAAATATGGCGGTTCTAGTCTCCTCACACCGATTTGAGCGCAGCTGGTGACACCAGCAAGCTCCCCAATATGAGAACCTGGTAAGTGGACCTCTGTGCCTCTCTAGCATTCAAAGTTTGCATGTTTTTATGCTTTCTAGGAATTTTTCGTATGTATTTTAATTTTTAAATTTTTCTACCATAGAAACTCGTATGATAATCATCTAGGACTCGTACGACTTTTGAATTTTCTTTAGAGTGTCATCTCAAGTCTATAGGAAACTTGTATGAGAGGGACCCATGTGTCATACGACATTTTGTCGGGTCCCTCCAATGTTGTACAACAACCTGGGTATTGTTGTATACTCATGGAATGTCGTATGAGAACTTGTAGAAACTCATCCAAGTTTTGATACCAGTTTGAAAATTCATATGGAAAACAACGAGCATTTTTCACCTCCTTAGGTCAATTTTTTTATATTTTTCTGATTTCTTAGGTTAATTCCTTAGCATTTAATGTACCTTCTGAAGTAGTCAACTTTTCAATTTCTGTACTTATAGCCTAATTTTTTACCAAGTTATTGATAGGGTACCCTATTTTTGTGTTGTGTACGTCATCTATGCTGATGTTCATGTTTGGATATCACACCCAGCTACTCAGAGATTATGTGTGTCACTGCTTGACCCATTCAGAGTGCACCTAGCTGCGTGTGGGTTCGAGTACCTCATCCGTTTGCCTGAGATTTAGGTGAACCATGGATTACTGACTGCTTTGATTGAGTGCTTTCATTTAGAGACATAGACTTTCCACTTGCCCACTAGAGAGATTACCATCACACCTGAGGATGTTTACAGGATATGGTGTATTCCATTTCATGGTCCTCATCCCGATTATGTTAGTGCGGGGAATGTTGGCCTTCACGCTTTTAGGATTTTGTTTGGAGATGATGATCAGTTGGCGCAGTTTATATCCTAGGAGACTCTGACATAGCGAGATGGGTAGACCCATAGGCTTGAGTGTATCATAAGAGGGATGATTGGAGGGATCATCATGTTTGACTGTCAGTAGAACGGTCTCTTGATGGGTTGGGCCCCAATGGTAGATCGTCTGATGGCTACTCCTTCTAAGTTGGGTTGGGTTCAGTGCATTCTTGCACATATGTTTGTAGAGATGCATGAGATTGTGTATCATGAGAGCAATTCTTTTTCTTTTGGTGCACTAGTTTTACAGATTTGGGCATGGGAGCACATTCCCATATGTCAGTCGGTATGTCAAAGTCAATGGCAGCCACAAGAGCCTATCATATATGTATATTATGGATATGTGACACAAATCTGCATGGGTATCATTGAGTATTAGAGGCAGGTCCTTGATGACATGACCTTTGTCATATGGCAACCATATTTATAGGTAGAGGCATGGTTGATTGCTCGGTCCCAGTTTAGCTATTTTTGTCAAAATTGGGTGCTAATAGGTCGCTCTAATACTGTCCTCAAGAGATTCATAATTACATGAGTATGGAGGTAGTACAACATCATCCAGGATGCCCCTCAAGACTATGCCACATATGCATAGTTTGTTCAAGAGCTGGGACTTGGATGGTCGGCTAGATTATCTTATGCTCTTTGTAGTTAGGAGTATACAGGATATGTGCTGAGAGAGTGGGACTACAGACCATAGGTAGTTGATGTCAGTGTTACAGATGCTTATGTTGCTTGGCTGGTAGAGCACCCAATGAGGAGATTCCCTGATCCCATAGAGCTGATCGCCACCATTGAGGAGGCTGTAGATGTGATAGGTGCACCCATGGGAAGAGGCAAGAGAGACCATGAGGTACAGATTCCCATTGTGTAGCCTACACCTCCTAGACCTAGAGCTATGGTTACTCCATAGAGGCCAGCTGGACAGATGAGACCACCTCGCCCTTTGAGTTCTATAGTAGGGAGACCTGTAGTGCTTCAGAGGAGATCTACTAGAGGAGAGGGTGGTACACTTGGTAGTATTGGGAGCATTGATGAGGTTCTTGGGGCACAACAAGATGTAGGCCTTGATACTAATACTACACAGGTGGATCCTAATTTTGATCTTGGTGTTGAGGTTAGACATTGCAAGGCACGTAGGGCAGAGGCTATTGATCAACCAAGTGAGGATACAAAGATGCCAGTGGCAAATGTAGATCTTGGACTGAGGCAGACTCCTCAGGACATCATTAGGCATCTTATACTTTAGGTTAGAGACCTGAAGGTGTAGAACACTACATTGGGGGTACAACTAAAGGATTCTAAGAGGCAACGTATAGCACAAGAGGTAGATTGCAAATGGTTGTATGTAGAGGTCACACATAAGACTACACGGGCTGTGTATTATGTGTCAGCATATTATGCTATTGTACCTGCTACATAGAGAGTTCCTACATACTCTCAGTACATGATTGCCTCAGAGGGAGCTAGAGCACCGCAAGCTAAGCCACCGCCAGATGCACTTGCACCACCCCCACTAGATGTAGAGGAGCAGGCAGACAACTAATCTGTCATGTTGTTCCTTAATTTTGTCATTTTTTTCATACACACTAATCTGTTCTGATAGCTCTCATGAGCTCATTATTTTGTATCTTGTGCCAGTAGTGCACCTCTGACTATTTTGATTCATGATATATATGAGATCGATTGATTTTGGTTTTGACTTCATGTGTACTTGTCACTTTTTATATGATGATATCATATGATGTAAATGCTTTTGAGTAGTATGTGTTGGGTATATTCTTGATTTTCTGAGGTTTTTGTCCAAACGTTGGTTTAGTCCTCTGGTCTGTGAACTTTTCCTAGGTACAGGTGTCGGAAGTTCTTCAAAAAAAATTGTCATAGCCCACTTCAAAAATCCTTACCCTAGGTCTTGTCCTTGAAAAATGTCAAATTCATGCAAAATTCCTCATGATTAGCCCTTATTCTTCTATTTCATTGTTACCTTTTTAAGTCACTTAAGCTGATTAAATCGTGCACGTGTTAAATGTTTTGTGTTCGCTGAATCAGAAAAGGTCATAGCATGTCTCATATAGTATTCGGCGATTCAGCGAACAAGTCAATCTTATGCTAACCATCATTTTAGTCATGTGGTCTCTAAGTCTCCTGGTTAACACCTCAACCATTCAGCGAACTGAAGAATATGTTAAAAATGCTAAGTATTGTCTTTGTTTGCATAGTCTCCAAATATCCAGCGGTTATTAGAAAACATCTGGAAATTCGGCGAATGCATTATCTCCAATTCACGTATTCCTTGGCGGTTCATTGCTTACACTCAGCAACTTGGTGACAACGACTATCGCTTATTCTCTGAATCTAGCAATTAAGGGCAAAATAACCTAGCGACTTGGTGAATACCGTAGATCATTGTCAGGATCGATGGTTGTGGTTTAATCTTAGATATTATTGGGTCCTACATGTTTCATTTGGTGAATGAGTGACTCTGTAAAGACTTCTAAGTTTGGCGGCCCCGACAGTTTGGTATGAAGAATTTGGTGGAACGGGTTGTTTCAAGTGTTCACTTGTTCTTGGAATAAACTAGTAAGAAGCTAAATGATTTAGCGATTCAGTGAATCATGTGGTCATGGGTTCTCTAAAAGGAAAAGGTAAAGGGCATAATCATTTGGCGAATGCGTGAATAAAAGGATTGGCTAAGTTTTGAGTCTTCAGTCGCTTAATCACGGATTGAAATACTTAGTGTTTAATATGATCTGGCGATTCAGCGAACCCTTTGTTCGCTGAATCTTGTAATCAAATGACAAAGGATCAAATATTTTAGTGAACTGGAGACAGCCATAGATCATCAACAAGATCAATGGTTCATTCAGAATCTCAGAGTAAAGAAGATGGTTAAGAGAGATTCAGCGATTCAGAGAGTAAAGGCTTCACTAGTTCTCCAAGTAATTTAGCGGTTAAGTGATCCATTAAGAGAATGTGTGAACCCTTTGTTCACTGAATCTCCAAAAGATTTAACAATTAGCCGGGACATTAAGAGAATGTGAGATGGCTTTGTTCACTGGTTCACCAAATGATAAGTGCAGTCAAGTGCTCGAAGGGTGTCATGGTGTTCGCTAATTCGCAAAAAGTATCATGAGTTAAGGATTGCATTTTGAGAACTCGTGAAGGCTTTGGTCACTAGTTCTCTGAATATATGCTAGGGTTAACATTGCATTCAGTGATCATGAGAAGCTTTCAGTTGCAGATTCGCTAAATGGGTCCAGTTGGAAAAGGTAATAAAAGAAAAGAAAAGGGACCGTTGCCTGCGTGGATAAAGTATAGTATCAAGCTGGAAAGTAAACTAATGAGCCATCCAATCAGTTTCAAAGGAAGATTGCATGACGTAAATAGGTTTAAAGTGTAGGATCTTAATCATTTGCCTCTTTGCCTTGTTTTTGAGTTTTTAAAATCTATCTGTCAACATCTGTACATTGGCTAGCTCCATTTTGAAAATTGGTGACATGCGAAATTGAATGCAGGAGAAATTAAGGAGATTTGCAATGATTGTGGTAGTTTTACACACTTGATCTGCGTTGATAAATAAGTTAAGCTCATTGTTTCCTGTGTCCAAAATCATTCAAAGAGAATTGTGTCATTCTGAAGTAATTTTTGAGCACCGAGTGAATCCATTTTGCAAAGATTGAAGATAATTTTGTAGCAAAGATGAGTCAACTTGAGAGAAGCGCAACATCTTCCAGCAGTGAAGCAAAGGCTAAAAGTGGTGAAGACAAGGGCAAGCCTAATTATTCAGAAGAGTTTTTGAAATTGCTACCTGGTTCCAGTAAAAAAAAGAGAGCTCCTGATGATGTTTTCGAAGATGTTCTAGGGTTTTGCAGAGATACTATCACACCGGATACCACAGGTTATACTATCTTCAACTTCTTTTATAAAAATAGAGATAGTCATATCCCTGTATGTAATGGTTGGGCTTTGGGGTTAGGGAAATTAGTAGTGCCTGATGTATTCTTGGATGCGGATTTAATTGTTGCTCTAGCTAGGCGTTATGACCCTATTTCTAAGACTATTAGGAAAGAGGACTAGTCAGCTTTGGTTACTCTTGATAGGGGTTCGTTCATGAAGGCTTTTAATGTCTATACATCCACTTCTACTGAAATCAACCTGAGCAAAGAAAAGGAGAGGTACAAGAAGAACATTGGGATAGTGAAGGACCAAATAATGAAGCATATTCCAAAATAGGATAAGTATATAGCTCCCCTCCCTGCTCACATAAATGTCCCTTACCAATTTAAATCCCTTCAGCATTACATGAAGCAAACTTGTTATGGATTGTGTAGGGTTTCAGGAATTGATGGGGATGGAGAGTTTTTACCAGCTGACCTTTTGATGATTATCCTGGACATCCAGAATTCTTTGGTTAATACTGATTATGATTACATCTAGTATATCATTGATAGAATGCATGAGGGTTTGATTTCTGTCAAGGATAGTAAGAGCCCAATTAAGTTCATGCATTATTCTTTGCTAATGCATTTAATTTTGTTCTTCAATATTAATAATTTTGATTCAAACATGTTGAAGCCAAGGTCCAACTTTGAAGGCCAATATAATCCGGTGCAATTATGGGTGAGGAAGTGGAATTCTACTTCCAATGAGGGGAATTTTTGTATTTTTTAGAATTTCATTGTTTATCCTCTCATAAGGATGTTAGGTGTCAACACTACAAGGATATCCCCAAGGGTCCTTAGGCTCCTACGACCAATGCAGTTTGTGAACAAATGGGAGGGAGATAACAATTGGGGTGATTTTTACTTGGGGGAGAATGCTACAATTTTGAGAGTCTATGGTTGCCCCCAACCCCCACATCTGTTACCAAAATTTGTGCCTCCAAGGGTTACTTGTTTGGAATTTGTGTGGTAATTGATGTGGACAGACAGAGAACTTCAAGCCCCTCACAGGAAGGGTACATTCACACCTAGGCAATTCAAGATAGGTGACTTCCTGGTAGGAAAGAGGGCATTTCCTCAAATTACTGCATGGTTAAATTAGTTCAAAATGGCTACTGGTGCTTGTAGACATGTAGATCCTTATGGCTTTATCAAAACTGTTAGGATGCTCTACATCCCAAACATTGGTGTGAACAAAGAACATGAAGGCTTGGACGAGGAAGATGTAGTCAGAAACATCATTGATGATGATGAGGTCAAAAGGAGATGGAATAGGTACTTTGATTTGATAGACTTGTCAAAACAAGTGATGGCAGCCCAGCTTCCTTTTGAGGGTTTCTTCCCTGATCTTCCCTATTTAGAAAGAATTGACAACATGATAGAGATGCATGACACTCTATCAAATCAGTTGGAGAAGTTGATTGACCAGAGTCAACCAAAGAAAAGGAAAGACTATTAGTCTTCTGATCAAGAGGAGTTTTCTGATGAGTCACAGGAAGGGAACAACCCACCACAAATGGAAGATGTACAAAGTGTTAGGCCTGTTGAAGACCAATGAGAAATAGGGGATACTCCAGAGCCACCCCTGAAGAAACAGAGGCTTGAGGTAGGAGAGCCTTCAAGGTAGGAAAAACAAAAGAGAACAATTGATAGAGCATCTGCTCTAGTGCCAGGTGATAGGGTTTACCATCACCAATTGAGAATAGCAATAAGAGAAGGAAAGAAGGTGGCCACTGATGAAATAGATAAGGAATAGTCCCGGTGGTCAGAAAGGGATATCAGAGAGGTCTATCAGGAGGAATTTTTGAGTGATGACTAGTTTATTGAAACTGATGAATTCAAGAGTTTCCTTGTTTGGAATAAGCAACAAGAAGTGAGGAAACTTCTGCCTGAAGGTATGGATCCAAGTGAAGAAACTTTGAGAGCCTTAAATTCTTAGGATCCTAGTCTTGATCCCATAACTGTAGATGAAGCTAGACAATTGGTCAATTCAAGTGGAATTCTATTGACTCCTGGATGGGATCTGACTTCTGCTTTCATCATAGATCAAATAAGAAAGCAACCACAGGGCAACCTATCATATGAGGTTCACATTGGTGATATGATAAGACAAAGTGGCTATGACCCTAAGTCTCAAGCTATTGCAATGTGGTCCATGGCCCCTAGGACTCAAAAGCCATCCCTATTGAGTATAGAGGATAAAATGGAAGGGAATCAGATTATGTGGACTGTGCAGAAAACAACTGACATTGAAGTTTCTAAGGAAGTGAGGCATTGGGCTAACCTAAATGAGGTAAAAATAGTTTAATTATCTGAAAGGTACTCAAAGTTGTTTGAAAGTGAAAACCTGGTGGCCAAGGATAGAGATTTAAAATTGATGAAGATCAAGCAGCTAGAAGATGAATTGGCAGAGATAAAAGTTAAGCTTGAAGAAGCTTCGAAGGTAGTTGTTGTCCCCCCTGTGCAGATTGAGGTCCCAATTCAAATTGATGAAGAAGTATCTGAGGGACCCACTGAAGATTTGGATAAGATAAGGATAGAGGCATCTTTGGACACCATGTCAAAGATTGTGCAATACAGGCGAGATAAGATAATAGATAAAATGGATATAGTTTATTAATCAGTTAGCCAATTGCACCAGACCAATGGAAAGATAAATGAATCATTGGCTACTTTGGAGCCACTTCATAGTGTTTGGTCTGGAAGAAGTTTGTTGTTTGATAAACTTGATAGCCTATAGGAGCATAAGCCTGAGATCCCTGGAGTAGTTACAGAAGGTTTTGAGAAGATTGGCTTAATCAATACTGTTTCAAAGTTTTTTAAAGGTAAGTCCAACCAGGTGAGGGTTAAGTTGTTTATGTTTGATAAACATTATAGAAAGTATCTTCCTGCGGTATGTGATGACAATGGAAACCTGATCAAGTTGGAGGAATGGAAACTGTCAATGGATCAGTTGGTGATTACACCAGATGTTTTCCTTAATAATGACAATACTTTGGATTTTGAGAGGTGTAATAGCATCATTGACAATCTTTTTAAAATTGAAAATGATTGCATACGCTTTGTGCCAGAAGCCAAAAATATAACTGACTCCATGTGGGACAAGCAAGTCAGCTTGTTACAAGAATTGCAGACTTACAACTGGCCATCGGATGATGAAGTAGCGGCTTGGGAGAAGCTAACAATAAAGAAGAAAAAGAGGCCAGTTGTCCAACTTATAGAGGAAGAGGAAGAATAGAGCTGCAAATGGCACCTGATCTAGAAATTGAGGGAGAGAAAGTTTCAAACAAAGGATGATGTAAGTTAGCCAGAATGGTGGTCATCATTCATGTAGTGAATTTAGCAACTGCTCTGAAATATCTTTAGACAAAGATGCCACCTGTGGAATTGTTGAGAAAAAATTTTTGTAATGTGTTGTTACAATCTGTTTGTCAGTTTGTAATCTTGTCTCTAGTATAGGATCTTTTCTAGCCATCCCAAGCTTGTTGCATCCTTTTGAGGATTCTAAGATGGCTATGTTATATATAGTAAGTTTTTACTCTTTTGAGAGGAGGTTGAAAATATACTGTAGAGGGAGGCTTGGCTCCATTGTTGAAATCTTAGAATATTTTGTCAGATTTTGAAATGTATTGATGCAGTGAAATTTTACTGGAATACAATAGAATTCCCTTGCATGATTTCAATTGTCTTCTTGTTTGAATTCTGTGGCTTTTGTGTATTGAATCTGTAAGGTAGTTTTGATATACCATTTACAAGGTATCTGTGATTTTAATCTCTAGCTCCTTTCAAGGAAAGGGTAATGTCTTTAGATTAATTTCTGAGAGCTTAGGAGTTTGGCAAGAATTTGATGATCAAATGTGTTTAAGAGAGGATGAATTTTAAAGCATTTCATCTAGGATTTGTTTGTGTTTTATTTATAAGATTTCTGTAAATGTATGTTTCACTGTTTGACTCTATACCCAAGGATAAGGCACTGGTCTATCCTCAATTTGCAAGGATCTCATCATCAACAAAACTTAAGTGATTATTTACTTTCATGTATGTTTGAACGACTGAGAAGATAATGTTTGTATCAAAGATATAAACTAATATTGTGATGCTTTCAAGAAGTAGATCTGACATGGGTTAACCTGCCCGAGTTCAAAGCTCGAAAAGGAGTTTATCCTTGTCACACTTTCCATTTTTCTATAATGAGTGTTTACTTTTGTTAATATTGTGGATTGGGTTTCTAAGCTCTGCATCAATTACAACAAGAGGCATTAGTAAATCATTGCTAGAACCTTTGATCCACTATAGGATTTCATTATGAAGCAGTGAGTCTGAAGATAGGTACCTCCGCCTGGGTCTGTGGAGCCCGAAGTAGAAGAAGGACTTGGTCCTTATCAATTAGCCTTTTCCCTGTAAGAATCCAGAATTAGGGAACCTGAGAGTCAAGTTTGATAACTATATTGGCGATTCTACATGAAAAAGGGCTAACAAATTGGTGACTCTACTGGGGATCTTCTGAATAGCGTGCAATAGGCTAGTGCAAATCCTATCTATTGTGCATTTGTAGACCAGTATAGAATAATTTCATTCCCGCGTAAAAGTGGGTGGCGACTCTAAACTTTGTGCTACCAGTTGCTAATTATTGTAAACTTTGCTAAAATTATCATGCTATACCATGAGTCGACCAAGCTACACTAGGTCTTATTATAAGGATCACCCCAAAGATAATATGGGTGATGAGCTCCATACACCAAGTAGGAAACAATGGTCTAGAATAGGTCAGCATACTGCTAGTTCCCAAGGCCCTTCTCAAGAAAGATCTTGTGTCCCACTTCTTCATGAATCTTCATCCTCTTCTGATGATCCCAAACATGTCAAGACGGTTGCACCAAGTGTGCACATGTAGAAAGAAGTAATCACAGAGGTCACAGAAGCAGGTTATTTCCCTGCGAGAGAAACTCTGGAACAACCAGAAGAAACGTCTGCTACTGAGACCACCTCCTATGATTCTGAGAAGTTGAGAGAAGAGGTGATTGCTTTAAGAAAAAAGGAGAGTGAAAAACTTGCTGAGATTGCCAATAGGTTGAAAGAAAGGGAACAACAAATCTGTGATTTGCTCATAGAGAGGCGGGAACTTCTCAAAAGAACCAAGAAAAATGAGACCCAAGTTATTGATTTAAACCAAGATGTTCAAGGTTTAAATAAGGACTTATTTGGTGACATGGAAGATTTGAGAAAGCAGGCTTAGGATAATAAACCTAAGCAAGGTGAATTTGAGGGAACAGGCCATGTCTTAAGGCAATTGAATCCCTCTAAAATCCAAAGAAACAAGGAGATTATAACTGCTCCCAAAGAAATCGCTGATAAGGGAAAACAAAAATTGGTGGGTATAAATATTAATGAGCCCAAGAAAATTGTGGTTCCTCCTAATGTACATTCTCAAACAAGTATAGACTTGGAGAAGGCTAGGAAAGTGAAAGAAGAATTGGCTATTCAACTGGAGAAACTTGAGTTGGAGGCTGTTGCTGATGAAATGAAGAGAAAGATTGCCTTCCTACATGCTAACATGAACACATCTACTAGTACCTCTATCCCTATCACCATAGGAACAACTCCATTCAGTCAGCCCAATACTTCACTTCCAAATGCTCAAGCCTTTCACCCTAGACAAACTTTACCTGGACCGGTTCCTAATCAAGTTCCCATTATAGCTAGTGGTACAGTGGGAACTGTACCCTATCAAAATGTTGCAACTACCCCCCTGAATCAACCAAATATCCAAAGAAGACCAGTTAATTTGGATAGATATAGGCCTCTATTTTTTGATGGTATTCCTGGCCAACCTAATGCTATCCCCAATGAAATCAAAAAGAAGATCCCATTATTTACAGGGAATAATGTTATTACCTATGAAGAGCATCTGATGCTTTTTACAGATAAGATAAATGATTATGAGATTGAACATGAAGATGTCATAATGAAGCTCTTTGTTCAATCATTGATTGAGGATGCCAGGGATTGGTATAGGGGGTTACCTGAGAACAGTATTGCATCTTGGGAAGAATTTGTCAGATGCTTTAAAGAGCAATATGCAGAACATGTGAACTCTAGCTATATGATCAATGAGTTCAATAATATCAAGAAACATTACAATGAGAGCATGTCAGAGTTTAATAGCTGATTCCAAAAGGCTATGTATAAACTATTCCAAGTATTGAGGCTAGATGATGCAGTCTGCATGACAACTTATTTCAATTCTATGGATGGTAAGATGTCTTACCTTTTGAGAGACAAGAATCCCCATACCCTAAGAGATGCTTTTAAGTTGGCCATAAACATTGAGAGTAACTGAAAGGCATCTGGCCAAATGTACAAAAGGGATGAAGGTAGACTGTGGAAAGAAACTAGGCCACAACCTGCAAGGCCATCCAAAGAGGAGGATAGAATGGACAAAGGACCTAGTAATAACAAAGACTTCCCAGCAAGGTTTGATAAAGGTGGTATAAATTTTCAAGATGCACGGCTGCCTTATCAAAGGCAGGACAAAGCCCCTAATCTGAGAGATATGCCTTACAAAACAAACTAGAAAGATGGGAGGCCTGTTCCTGATAATAATGAACCCCAAAAGGGAAGGGATACACTAGATCCTTTGAAAAAGAATATAGCACATAATGTGGAGAATACCCCTTGGTGTGTGGCCTATAATATGCCCCACTCACCATTCCAGTGTGCTATTGCCCAAGCCTTGGGAGAAGAGGCTAGTTATTCATATGCAGGAGATTATGAAGGATCTGAAAAGCCTGCTATTTACATGTTTATTACTGAACTAATGGAGTATCTTGAGTCCTCAGATGATGAATTTATTTGCCCTAATGTTGATCATAAGAGGAAGATTTTCTTTGACTATGAACAACAAATATTTACTCAGTCTGATCAGGAAGAGTTTGATAATGATGACTATAAGACTCACATGGTAGAATTCGGATCAGATGAAAGACAATGGAGAAAGCCCAGTGAAGAAGAAATCAAGAGCTTAACTATGGCTGCTATTACACAAGCAAAATCCTCATACAATTTGAGGAATAGAAAGGTGGATAATGAGCAGGGAGTTCCTAGATCAGTGTTTGTCAAAATTAATCCTCATGATAAGGACTCCCCAAAGCCCAATGTTGTAAATAGTAAAGATGAAGGGTTTGAAGCTGAAAAGAAAGGGAAACAAGAAGTTATTGCTGATAAGGTGAAGAAGAAATTGGTAGGTCAAAGGATCATTCTGATGTTTACACTGACTCCCCTACCTTTGATATGAGACATGCCTTGTCCCAAATGAAATTTTCCATCCCTCTGCTTGAAATGTTGAAAATAGAAGAGCACAAAGCAGCAGCCCTGGCTCTTATAAGTGAGCAGAGAACTACTCCTATTTTACAAGAGGAAGGGAAATCCCTGGACAAGCCAATTGCAATTAATGATATTTCTGATGTATGTGTAGGGACAATTGTGACACAAGAACCCTCTTCTATCAATCCTTTCTATGTTACTTTGCTTGCAAATAATTTTTTGCTGAAAAATTGTATGATTGATTTTGGCGCCGCTACAACTGTAATGCCTTATCAAGTGATGAAGGAGTTAGGGTTGCAAGTTGATACATCCAGTGGAAGGTGTTATGCCATGGACAATAGGGTAGTACCTATTGTAGGGAGCCTGATTGGAATTGAAGTGAAAATTGCTGCATTCCCAGAAGCCACATATAAAATGGATGTGGTTGTTGTTGATACAAAACCTCACTATGGCATGTTATTGTCAAGACAATGGGCTGCAGCAATGGGTGGAAAGTTGCAACTAGATTTTTCATAGGCTACCATCCCAATAAATGGAACTAAGGTAAAGTTGTACAGGGAGCCCCGTTCTTCAGTCATGATTGAAGTGGTTGCTCCAGAGGATCTAAATTGTTTTGTAGATATTGACATGAGCAATTTTGTGATTGAAGAAACAATACCTCAGTTAAAAAACACATATCCAATTGTGGATGAGTTAATTTTGTAGAAAGATGGGCTTTGGAAAATGTTCTTTGATGGTGGATGCTCCAAGGAAGGATCAGGAGCTGGTGTGGTATTCATTTCCCCATCAGGTATTACATTTAAATACTCTTTCTTGTTAATTTTTTAGTGTACAAATAACACTGCTGAGTATGAGGCTCTGATACTGGGGTTAGATGTGGCCATAAAACATGGTATTAAATATTTAAAAGTTCATGGTGATTCCCAGTTAATTATAGCCCAAGTGAGATCTCAGTATGCTTCTAAAGATGAAAAGTTGAAACTGTATAAACATGTTGTTTGGGATAGACTAGAGTTTTTTGATGCTTTCAATCTGCTTTGGGTAGAATGATCCAATAATATCATGGTAGATTTTCTTGCAAATGTTTCCCTTAAAAGTGAAGATATAACCCTCACTGGTGTGTCTATGTTAGAGGTCAAATCTAGGCCTGCAGTGCCTGATAATGTATATAATTGGCAAGTTTTTGAGGATGAATTAGATATCCTTAGGTTCCTTCAAGGCCTTGATCAATATGATGGTCAGCAAAGAGATTTTAATGAGATACATCAATGTGTTGAGGGAAAAGAATGCATCATGGGAAATGAGATAGTGCAATTGCCATCCAACCACATACCTAAAGGGTTAGTAGAATTGGAAGGAATGTTCAAAATAAATGATAGTTTTTTGTCTCAAAAGTCTAACACTAAAATGGAGGACTTAGAGGAAATAAACTTGGGTTCAGAAAACTCCCCAAAAATGGTATACATTGGCAAGAAACTGAGTAAAGAGATCAGAGGAAACCTGATTAGACTTTTGAAAAAATACAAGCATGTATTTGCCTGGTCCTATGATGACCTCAAAGCTTATAGGGCTGACCTGTTTCAGCATGAAATTCCTCTAAAAGAGGAAACCAGGCCTTTTAGACAGAAGCAGAGACCCATTAACCCTTTATTGGCTACCAAGATGCAAGTTGAGTTGACAAAACTGAGAGATGCTGGTATTATTGAACCAATTAGGCACTCAACTTGAGTTTCGAATCTTGTGCTAGTAAGGAAAAAGAATGATGATATTAGGCTTTGTGTTGATTTCAGGAACCTGAATGTGGCTTCACTTAAGGATAACTATGGATTGCCCAATATGGAGGCTATGCTGCATAGGGTGACTGGATGTGAACTCTTGTTAATGATGGATGGTTTCTCCAGGTATAATCAAGTGCTGGTCAAAGAATCAGAATAGTTTAAGACAGCCTTTACAACCCCATGGGGAACATATGTATATGTTCGCATGCCTTTTGGTCTGAAAAATGCTGGAGCAACATTTCAAAGAGCCATGGATGTTGCATTTGAGGAGTTGATAAATGTTTTAATGGTTGTTTATCAAGATGATCTCACTGCTTATTCCAAAAAAGCTGAGGATCATTGTTCCCATTTGGAGAAGGTCATTCTTAAGGCCTTAGAATTTGGTGTGTCTTTGAATCCCCAAAAGTGTCAATTTGTTGTGACAGAAGGGAAGTTACTTGGACACATAGTGTCAAAAGAAGGAGTCGGGATTGATCCTGAAAGAGTAGAAGCAATTAAAAAGGTCCCTCCACCAAAGAACATAAAAGGTGTGCAATCATTCTTGGGACAGATTAATTTTGTAAGAAGATTTATTACTAACTTTGCAGAATTGGTCAAGCCCATAGTGAAGTTCCTAAAGAAGGAAGTGAAGTTTGAATGGAACCTTGAAGCTCAGCAAGCTTTTGTAAAAATCAAACAAGCAATTCAAGAGGCCCCAGTTTTGGTGTCACCTGATTATTTGAAACCATTTTCTCTATTTTCTTTTGCATCTTTTCATACTATTGTAGCTATCCTTTTACAAAAGGATCAAGAAGGATATGAGCATCCTATAGCCTTTTTCGGCAAGTCATTACAATCTGCTGAATTAAATTATGAACTAATGGAAAAGCAAGCCTATGCACTTGTGAAGGCAGTCAAAGCTTTCAGACCATATTTGGTCTACGCAAAGGTTAGTGCTTATGTGCCTCATGCTACAGTAAAGGATATCTTAACATAGAGTGAAGTCACATGAAAGAGGTGCAAATGGATAAACAGGATTCAAGCGTTTGACCTGGAAATTCATATTACCAAATTGGTGAGAGGATTGGGACTTGCTAAGTTAATGACTGAGGAAAATATGGACCTTGTTCAGGTAAATAATGTTGCTACTAACATTGATATGATTACTAGTATTGAAATGCAACCCTGGTACAAGGATGATATTTATTTTATTAAAAATGCTAAATGTCCACCTGACTTGAATGATAATCAAAGGAGTCTGAGATTGCAAGCTCAGAGATATGTGTTGATCCAGGGTGATTTGTACTGGAAGCATAATGATGGTATTTTACTCTTTTGTTTGGATAAGCACCAATCAGAGAAAATGTTGGAGGAAATGCACTCTAGAATGTGTGGTGGACATCATTCTGCTCGATCAATAGCTCATAAAATCTTAAGAGCAGGATACTATTGGCCTGTGTTGTTCAAAGACACTCATTCTTATGTGAGGAAATGTGAACCTTGTCAAAAGTTCTCTAAAAAATTGAAGTTCTTAGGTGCATTATTACTAAACCCTATTGTTATAGAAGCTCCTTTTGCAATGTGGGGTATGGATTTTATTGGAGAGTTCTCTGAGAAGTCTAGTGGGGGACATAGTCACATTTTGGTGGCTACTGATTATTTTACCAAATGGATTGAAGCCATTCCAACAAAAAGGGCCACTAGTGCTGTTGTGATTGAGTTTCTGATGAACAACATAATCACCAGATTTGGTGTCCCTGTTAAATTGGTTGTTGACAATGCTATGAGCTTTAGGTCATAGGAGATCATTGATTTTTGCTTAGAAATGGGCATAGTATTGTCTTACTCATCCCCTTATCATCCATAAGCCAATGGGCAGGCATAATCCAGCAACAAGAGTATTTTGCAGATTCTGAAGAAAACCCTGGACAAGAATAAGAGAAGCTGGCATGTAAAATTAAAGTTAGCATTATGGGCTGATAGAATTTCTAAGAAGAGGGCTACTGGTAAGTCCCCTTTTGAAATGGTATATGGTGCTAAATCAAGATTTCCAGTAAATAACCTCCTTCCAATCTATAAGTTTATGCAAGAAGAGGACATGGAAATCAGTGATCCACTGTAGGACATAATGGTTCAGCTGATTGAATTAGATGAGATTAGGAGGGTAGGACAAAAGGAAAATATGAAGTTGCAACAGAAGATGAAATATCTTTTTGATAAGAGAGCAACTGTGAGAAAATTCCAGCCTAGTGATATGGTTCTCCAATGGAATGCCAGGGCTGAAGATAAAGGCAAACACAAAAAAAATTGAGTCTTTGTGGATGGGACCTTATATTTTTCATCAGACCCATGGTAAGGACTCCTATTTCTTGCAAAACTTGGATGGTGAAGAGCAGGAATTGCCAGTGCATGGACAATTTCTGAAATTTTTCTTCAATTAATTCTTTTTTCCATGCACAGTAGATTTTTATATATGTATAGGTGTGTTTATTTCTGTTGTGTGTTTGTTTACTATTTTAGGTTAAGGTTTAGTCATCTGCCTCCTAGAGATTCATAAGTTCTTGCTATGATTTCGCAATCAAGCATCCTCAGATAGAGCCACTGTTGGATATATTCTTGATTTTCTGAGGTTTTTGTCCAAACGTTGGTTTAGTCCACTGGTCTGTGAACTTTTCCTAGGTATAGGTGTCAAAAGTTCTTCAAAAAAAATTGTCATAGCCCGCTTCAAAAATCCTTACCCTAGGTCTTGTCCTTGAAAAATGTCGAATTCATGCAAAAGTCCTCATGATTAGCCCTTATTCTTCTATTTCATTGTTACCTTTTTAAGTCACTTAAGCTGATTAAATCATGCACGTGTTAAATGTAGTGTGTTCGCTGAATCAGAAAAGGTCATAGCATGTCTCATATAGTATTTGGTGATTCAGTGAACAAGTCAATCTTATGCTAAGCATTGTTTTAGTCGCGTGGTCTCTAAGTCTCCCGGTTAACACCTCAACAATTCAGTGAACTGGAGAATATGTTAAAAATGCTAAGTATTGTCTTTGTTCCCGTAGTCTCCAAATATCTAGCGGTTATCAGAAAACATCTAGCGATTCAGTGAATGCATTATCTCCAATTTGCATATTCCTTGGTGGTTCATTGCTTACACTCAGCGACTTGGTGACAACGGTTATCGCTCATTCTCTAAATCTAGCGGTTAAGGGAAAAATAACCTAGCGACTTGGCGAATACTGTAGATCATTGTCAGGATCGATGGTTATGGTTTAATCTTAGATATTATTGGGTCTTACAAGTTTCATTTGGTGAATAAGTGACTGTGTAAAGACTTCTAAGTTTGGCGGCCCCGACAGTTTGGTATGAAGAATTTGGCGGAACGGGTTGTTTCAAGAGTTCGCTTGTTCTTGAAATAAATTAGTAAGAAGCTAAATGATTTAGTGATTCAGCAAATCATGTGGTCGCAGGTTCTCTAAAAGGAAAAGGTAAAGGGCATAATCATTTGGCGAATGCACAAATAAAAGGATTGGCTAAGTTTTGAGTCTTCAATCACTTAATCGCGAATTGAAATACTCAGTGTTTAATATGATCTAGTGATTCAGCGAACCCTTTGTTTGCTGAATCTCGTAATCAAATGACCAAGGATCAAATATTTTAGCAAACTGGCGACAGCCGTAGATCATCAACAAGATCAACGGTTCATTCAAAATCTCAGAGTAAAGCTGATGGTTAAGAGAGATTCAGCGATTCAGAGAGTAAAGACTTCGCTAGTTCTCCAAGTAATTTAGCGGTTAAGTGATCCATTAAGCGAATGTGCGAACCCTTTGTTCGCTAAATCTACAAAAGATTTAACAGTTAGCTAGGACATTAAGAGAATGCGAGATGGTTTTGTTCGCTAGTTCGCCAAATGATAAATGCAGTCAAGTGCTTGAAGGGTGTCACTGTGTTCGCTAATTCGTGAAAAGTATCATGAGTTAAGGATTGCATTTTGAGAACCTACGAAGGCTTTGGTCGCTAGTTCTCTGAATATATGCTAGGGTTAACATTGCATTCATTGATCATGAGAAGCTTTTAGTCGCGGATTCGCTAAATGGGCCTAGTTGGAAAAGGTAATAAAAGAAAAGAAAAGGGACCGTTGCCTGCGTAGATAAAGTACAGTATCAAGCTGGAAAGTAAACTAATGAGCCATCCAATTAGTTTCAAAGGAAGATTGCATGACGTAAATAGGTTTAAAGTGCAGGATCTTAATCATTTGCCACTTTGCCTTGTTTTTGAGTTTTTAAAATCTATCTGTCAACATGTGTACATTGGCTAGCTCCATTTTGAAAATTGGTGACATGCGAAATTGAATGCAGGAGAAATTAAGGAGATTTGCAATAATTGTGGTAGTTGTACACACTTGATTTGCGTTGATAACTAAGTTAATCTCATTGTTTCTTGTGTCCAAAATCATTCAAAGAGAATTGTGTTGTTCTAAAGTGATTTTTGAGAGTGAATCCATTTTGCAGAGATTGAAGATAATTCTGTAGCAAAGATGAGTCAACCTGAGAGAAGCACAGCATCTTCCAGCAGTGAAGCAAAGGCTAAAAGTGGTGAAGACAAGGGAAAGCCTAATTATTTAGATGAGTTTTTGAAATTGCTACCTGGTTCCAGTCAATACAAAAGAGCTCCTGATGATGTTGTCAAAGATGTTCTAGGGTTTTGCAGAGATCCTATCACACCGGATACCACAGGTCATACTATCTTCAACTTCTTTTATAAAAATAGAGATAGTCATATCCCTGTATGTAATGGTTGGGCTTTGGGGTTAGGGAAATTAGTAGTGCCTAATGTATTCCTGGATGTAGATTTAATTGTTGCTCTAGCTAGGTGTTACGACCCTATTTCTAGGACTATTAGGAAAGACGACCAGTCATCTTTGGTTACTCTTGATAGGGGTTCCTTCATGAAGGCTTTTAATGTCTATACGTCCACTTCTACTAAAATCGACCTGAGCAAAGAAAAGGAGAGGTACAAGAAGAACATAGGGATAGTGAAGGACCAAATAACGAAGCATATTCCAAAATAGGATAAGTATATAGCTCCCATCCTTGCTCACATGAATGCCCCTTACCAATTTAAATCCCTTCAACATTACATGAAGTGAACTTGTTATGGATTGTGTAGGGTTTTGGGAATTGATGGGGATGGAGAGTTTTTACCAGCTGACCTTTTGATGATTATCCTAGACATCCAAAAAATTTTGGTTAATACTGATTATGATTACATCCAATATATCATTGATAGAATGCATGAGGGTTTGATTTCTGTCAAGGATAGTAAGAGCCCAATTAAGTTCATGTATTATTCTTTGCTAATGCATTTAATTTTGTTCTTCAATATTAATAATTTTGATTCGAACATGCTGAAGCCAAGGTTCAACTTTGAAGGCCAGTATAATCTGGTGCAATTATGGGTGAGGAAGTGGAATTCTACTTCCAATGAGGGGAATTTTTGTATCTTTCAGAATTTCATTGTTTATCCTCTCATAAGGATGTTAGGTGTCAACACTACAAGGATATCCCCAAGGGTCCTTAGGCTCCTACGACCAGTGCAGTTTGTGAACAAATGGGAGGGAGATCACAATTGGGGTGATTTTTACTTGGGGGAGAATGCTACAATTTTGAGAGTCTACGGTTGCCCCCAACCCCCACATCTATTACCAAAATTTGTGCCTCCAAGGGTTGCTTGTTTGGAATTTGTGTGGCAATTGATGTGGACAAACAAAGAACTTCTAGCCCCTCACAGGAAGGGTACATTCACACCTAGGCAATTCAAGATAGGTGACTTCCTGGTAGGAAAGAGGGCATTTCCTCAAATTACTGCATGGTTAAATCAGTTCAAAATGGCTACTGGTGCTTGTAGACATGTAGATCCTGAGGGCTTTATCAAAACTGCCAGGATGCTCTACATCCCAAGCATTGGTGTGAACAAAGAACATGAAGGCTTGGACGAGGAAGATGTAGTCAAAAACATCATTGATGATGATGAGGTCAAAAGGAGATGGAATAGGTACTTTGATTTGATAGACTTGTCAAAACAAGTGATGGCAGCCCAGCTTCCTTTTGAGGGTTTCTTCCCTGACCTTCCCTATTTAGAAAGAATTTACAACATGATAGAGATGCATGACACTCTATCAAATCAGTTGGAGAAGTTGATTGACCAGAGTCAACCAAAGAAAAGGAAAGACTATTCATCTTTTGATCAAGAGGATTTTTTTGATGAGTCACAGGAAGGGAACAGCCTGCCACAAATGGAAGATGTACAAAGTGTTAGGCCTGTTGAAGACCAACCAGAAATAGGGGATACTCCAGAGCCACCCTTGAAGAAATAGAGGCTTGAGGTAGGAGAGCCTTCAAGGTAGGAAAAACAAAAGAGAACAATTGATAGAGCATCTGCTCTAGTGCCAGGTGATAGGGTTTACCATCACCAATTGAGAAAAGCAATAAGAGAAGGAAAGAAGGTGGCCACTAATGAAACAGATAAGGAACAGTCCTTGTGTTCAGAAAGGGATATCAGAGAGGTCTATCAGGAGGAATTTTTGAATGATGACCAAATTATTAAAACTGATGAATTCAAGAGTTTCCTTGTTTGGAATAAGCAACAAGAAGTGAGGAAACTTCTGCCTGAAGGTATGGAGCCAAGTGAAGAAACTTTGAGAGCCTTAAATTCTTATGATCCTAGTCTTGATCCCATAACTGTAGATGAAGCTAGAAAACTGGTCAAGTCAAGTGGAATGCTATTGACTCCAGGATGGGATCTGACTTCTGCTTTCATCATAGATCAAATAAGAAAGCAACCGCAGGGCAGCCTATCATATGAGGTTCACATTGGTGATATGATAAGATGAAGTGGCTATGACCCTAAGTCTCAAGCTGTTGCAATGTGGTCCATGGCCCCTAGGACTCAAAAGCCATCCCTATTGAGTATAGAGGATAAAATGGAAGGGAATCAGATTATTTGGACTGTGCAGAATACAACTGACTTTGAAGTTTCTAAGGCATTGACTCATTGGGCTAACTTGAATGAGGCAAAAATAGTTCAATTATCTGAAAGGTACTCGAAGTTGTTTGAAAGTGCAAACCTGGTGGCCAAGGATAGAGATTTAAAATTGATGAAGATCAAGCAGCTAGAAGATGAATTGGCAGAGATAAAAGTTAATCTTGAAGAAGCTTTGAAGGTAGTTGTTGTCCCCCCTGTGCAGATTGAGGTCCCAATTCAAATTGATGAAGAAGTACCTGAGGGACCCACTGAAGATTTGGATAAGATAAGGATAGAGGCATCTTTGGACACCATGTCAAAGATTGTGCAATATAGGTGAGATAAGATAATAGAGAAAATGGATATAGTTTATCAATCAGTCAGCCAATTGCACCAGACCAACGGAAAGATAAATGAATCATTGGCTGCTTTGGAGCCACTTCATAGTGTTCGGTCTGGAAGAAATTTTTTGTTTGATAAAATTGATAGCCTATAGGAGCATAAGCCTGAGATCCCTGGAGTAGTTACAAAAGTTTTTGAGAAGATTGGCTTAATCAATGCTATTTCAAATTTTTTTAAAGATAAGTTCATCCAGGTGAGGGTTAAGTTATTTATGTTTGATAAACATTATAGCAAGTATCTGCCTACAGTATGTGCTGACAATGGAAACCTGATCAAGTTGGAGGAATGGAAACTGTCAATGGATCAGTTGGTGATTACACAAGATGTTTTCCTTAATAATGACAATACTTTGGATTTTGAGAGGTGTAATAGCATCATTGACAGTCTTTTTAAAATTGAAAATGATTGCATACGCTTTGTGGCAGAAGCCAAAAATATAATTGACTCCATGTGGGACAAGCAAGTCAGCTTGTTACAAGAATTGCAGACTTACAACTGGCCATCGGATGATGAAGTAGCGGCTTGGGAGAAGCTAACAATAAAGAAGAAAAAGAGGCCAGTTGTCCAACTTATAGAGGAAGAGGAAGAATAGAGCTGCAGATGGCACCTGATCCAGAAATTGAGGGAGAGCAAGTTTCAAACAAAGGATGATGTAAGTTAGCTAGAATGGCAGTCATCATTCATGCAGCGAATTTAGCAACTACTCTGAAATATCTTTAGACAAAGATGCCACCTGCGGAATTGGTGAGAAATTTTTTTTGTAATGTGTTGTTACAATCTGTTTGTCAGTTTGTAATCTTGTCTCTAGTATAGGATCTTTTCTAGCCATCCCAAGCTTGTTGCATCCTTTTGAGGATTCCAAGATGGCTATGTTATATATAGTAAGTTTTTACTCTTTTGAGAGGAGGTTGAAAATATACTGTAGAGGGAGGCTTGGCTCCATTTTTGAAATCTTAGAATATTTTGTCAGATTTTGAAATGTATTGATGCAGTGAAATTTTACAGGAATACAATAGAATTCCCTTGCATGATTTCAATTGTCTTCTTGTTTGAATTCTGTGGCTTTTGTGTATTGAATCTGTAAGGTAGTTTTGATATACCATTTACAAGGTATCTGTGATTTTAATCTCTAACTCCTTTCAAGGAAAGGGTAATGTCTTTAGGTTAATTTCTGAGAGCTTAGGAGTTTGGCAAGAATTTGATGATCAAATGTGTTTAAGAAAGGATGAATTGTAAGGCGTTTCATCTGGGATTTGTTTGTGTTTCATTTAGAAGATTTTTGTAAATGCATGTTTCACTGTTTGACTCTATACCCAAGGATAAGGCACTAGTCTATCCTTGATTTGCAGGGATCTCATCATCAACAAAACTTAAGTGATTATTTACTTTCGTGTATGTTTGAATGACTGAGAAGATAATGTTTGTATCAAAGATATAAACTAATGTTGTGATCCTTTCAAGAAGTAGATCTGACATGGGTTAACCTGCCCAAGTTCAAAGCTTGAAAAGAAGAAGGAGTTTATCCTTGTCACACTTGCCCTTTTTCTGCAATGAGTGTTTACTTCTGTTAATATCGTGGATTGGCTTTCTAAGCTCTGCATCAGTTGTAACAAGAAGCATTAGTAAATCATTGCTAGAACCTTTGATCCACTATAGGATTTCATTGTGAAGTAGTGAGTCTGAAGATAGGTACACTCGCCTGGGTCTGTGGAGCCCGAAGTAGAAGAAGGACTTGGTCCTTATCAATTAGCCTTTTCCCTATAAGAATCCGGAATTAGGGAACCTGAGAGTCAAGTTTGATAACTATATTGGTGATTCTACATGAAAAAGAGCTAACAGTATGGATGTATGAAATATGCAATGCAATGTTTTCTTTCAAATGTATGGATGATGCAATGTAGTCGATTATGATTTATGGAAATTTATGATTTGTTTATGCTTTATGGATGCTCGTGTATGGAATGTAATGAATTGGTTATGAGAAATGCAATGAAATGTAGTGACACACATGATATATTTTGTATGTATTGATGAAGATAAGTACTCGGTCTTTTGTCAAAAAAGATGTTTAACCCAGGATGGTGACTGCTTGTGGATCTATGAAGAGACTTTTGTGTGAGACTCAGCTCTTGTATGATGTTTTGGATTAGGTTTGAAGAATCGTTAAGCGTTCAAGTTTGATTTGGCAATCATGAGATCATGCAATCATGCAAAGTGAAAAGTGAAATGCAAAAACAAAATGCAAACCTAAGACCTAGGACTTAGTCATTGATCATGTGTCGATCATTTTCATCACTGAATTTTTAGGTAACCAGATAATCAATACAACATCCACTAGTTAGAAAACTATAGACATATGAATATTGATTTGTATGCTCAAAAGTCAATACAATTCCCACTGGCTAGACAACAATGGACATATGAATATTGATTTTATTTTTGGAATTTCGGATTAGATATAAGCACCAAGGCACAAATGCCAGGATGACCTGAATATTATGTCCATTTTGATATAGCAATTTGTATAAGCATCAAAACATAAATGTTGTGATGGCCTGAATATGCCTTGTAGTGAAAACACATCAAGCAATCAAGAGATCATTCTAAATCCAATGTGAATTACCCGTAGTGACCCTTTATTGTTCACATCCTTAGGTAAGATCCTATTTCACAATAGGAGTAAGAACTCACTCAAAAGACCATAGTTAGATCAAACGTCCTTGAATTTTTTGGGTATCCATGGTTGAGGTACACATGGCCATCCAATACATGATGGAGGCTCTTATAGATGGACACCATTTCAATCTAGAATTTCCAAAGTTGTTAGATTTTCACATACAAGAAGAAGACAAAGACAAGATTATGCCCCCAGTCATCACTCTCTAAATCCTATAAAGGACATCATCAAAGAGCTTGAAAGGACACAATATGAAAAAATCTCAATGTGAATCAGTAAGCATACAAGGAGATAAAAGCATGTGAAGCATAGATTGTTTTCAGTTTGTTTGTTGTTGATGTTTGTTTGTGCTCGATTGCAAAATCCTTTCTGGTAAGGAGACCGATTGACTGACTCGAATGTAGCTTCAAAGGACTTGGATTGGATATGACTCATTTGAGGTATACAAGAGACCATAGGATATGACATTGATTGCCCCCAAGTTTTGAAACTTTGATAGGATACAGACGTTTGAGCTGAATGGTGCACAGACTGACTTTATTGAAAATGGGAATGCAGAAACAAACCAAGAGATATGTACAAACTAAAGCAAGTCTGAAAGCTAGGAAAGACCAAGATTGCATTGATAGATGGAGAATTTTGAAATAAGTGGCACCCATTTGCCGGGTTTTCATCTTGGCAAAGATTCTATTTTTGCTACCAAGGTGCCTATTTCTAGGTTTTCACCAAGGCACTTTTTCTTTTTCTCATTTTTTTGTATTTTTATCTTTTCAATTTTTTTGTACTTTTGATATTTTTTTATTTCTTTTGTGAATCATCAAGGTGCCTATCGCTAGGTTTTCACCAAGATGTTCATTTTTTTCAGGACCTTTTCAGATTTTATGATTTTTTCAGGACATTTTACCATAGACTGAATGCCCTAGGCATAGAATTTCTTCAGATGCAGAACGTTGATTGGTTCTCAAAGCTGTTCTCCTTCAGTCATTGAGATTTGATAGGCTCCAATGCCAAAAGTAGCAGTGATAACAAAGAGACCCATCCAGTTGGGTTCAAACTTCCCCTTGCGTTCTCGATGTGATTGATTTTTAGGATTCTCTCTCAAGACTAGGTTGCCAACCTAAAATTCTCTATATCTGACTTCCTTGTTGTAGCCTCTAGACATTCT
Source organism: Chamaecyparis obtusa (assembly GCA_027943335.1). Taxonomy (NCBI): domain Eukaryota; kingdom Viridiplantae; phylum Streptophyta; class Pinopsida; order Cupressales; family Cupressaceae; genus Chamaecyparis; species Chamaecyparis obtusa. Next base: position 258,549 of record BSBK01006138.1, on the reverse strand, counting down.
TTTCTAATATACTTTGAGATGATCATATTTTTTTTGTCTGCGCTCATCTAGTAGCTCACATTCTTGCAACCTAGACACTTTGTATTCATCATCAGTTACTAGACCATGCATTCTGATTCTTAGTGATGGGATTTCAACCTCAATAGGTAGTACCACTTTAGAAGCATAAACTAAAGTGAATGGTGTAGCCCCAATGGGCATTCTGATCCTTTTTCTATAGGCCTAGAGAGATGGACTGATCATGAGATGCCATTCTCTTCCTATTTTATTAACTATGCGATGCAAGATTTTTAATAGATTCTTATTAGATGCCTCTGCTTGTCCATTTCCTTGAGGATAGTATATGGATGAGCAATGTTGTGTAATCTTGAGTTTTGAGCATAACGAATCTAGGTCCTTATTCTTGAATTGGCCACCATTATCTGTGACTATAGAATGTGGAATACCATACCGACATATGATGTAGTTCATAATGAACATAGAGATTTGCTTACCAGTTTCTTGTGTCAAAGGCACTGCTTCCACCCATTTTTTGAAATAGTATGTAGTTGTAATGATATGGGTATATCCATTAGAAGAATGTGGATAAATGGCTCCAATCAGATCAAATGCCCATTGTTCAAAAGTCCATTATGTAGTAAAGGGAATAAGATCTCTCCCTAGTGCATGAATCAAGTTTCCATGTACTTGACACTTTTTACAGTTCTTAGCATACTTGATAGCCTCTTTTTCCATTTTAAGCCAATAGTACCCAGCCCTAAAAAAATTTCAAGTTAGTGTTAAACCATTGGAATGTGATCCACATATACCTTTGTGGACTTCCTCTAATGCATGTCGAGAATCTTCACGTTCTAAACATATAAGAAGCATAACATCTAGACTCTGTTTGTATAGATCATTACCAATGATGACATACCGGGATGCGTTTTAGATAAGGTAACATTTCTCATGTTGGTTGAAGGTGTTGGGAATGATTTGGTCTTGAGGGTAGGAGAAAAAAAAATTGTATCTGGAGGAATCATTACCAACAACAGTGTAGATCATGCGGGTTTTAGGGGAATCATATGTAGGAAATGACAGTGCTTCCACTAGGAACTCATAGCATAGGTCATGTTTGGGCTATTTTAGTAGAAAGGATAGCATTTCCATAGAATCAACAGCCTTGTTCTCCGTTCTAGGAATCTGTTCAAATGTGATAGATATGAAATATTTCTTTAAGTCATCTACCATGCATTTGTATGGAACAAATTTCTCATCTTTTTTTGGTACACATCATTGACTTGGTGTATTAAAAGTTGTGAGTCTCCATGAATGTGTAGTTTTTTCACTCGCCACTCAATTGCTATCTTCATTCCATTAAGCAAAGCTTCATATTCAGCAATGTTGTTTGTGCAAGGAAACTTTAGTCTAAATGCTTTGGGTATTGAGTAACCGTGTGGTGTTATGAACAATATACCTAGTCTAGATCCATTCTATGTGTAAGATCCATCAAATAAAAGACACCAAGTCCTAGAAGAGATGTTCATGATGGATGAATCAGGAAATTCCATTTGTAATATGATGTGAGTGTTCCAAGTTGTGCTTGCACTGCTTCTCAAGAGACCTAGCTTGTCTCCTTTTGGAACCTAGTCTCCCCTAGGTTCTAATTGGTTTAGGTGATTAACTAATCCCAATCCTAACTCCTCATTAAGATTTTCATCCTTTGTGCTTAACCTTAGAAGACTAACACCCTAGTTTTAGTACTCTTCTTCACACTCACTTAGAAGGTTCTAAGTGCTAAACCTTCACTAATGTCATCCTTCATTGCAGGGACTTTCTCCACAATGGAATTGTTCATATCCTTTCCTATTTGACTCATTTTGGAAGGATCTTGCATCATTTTTCCATCAGCTTCACTAGTTCACCATAGGAGACCTTAAAAATAGGCCTAATTCTAGTAGCCTTTTTTTATGGCTTTTGCCCTTTCTTGCTCAAATTCCCCAAACAACATGTAAAACCAATTAGTATTATGGATACCCTTTTTTCTTTAGTGAGATAATATGGAAATCTTAGATCTTGGAATCCTTTGTACCACCTCCTTCCTATAAACAAGGAAAAATAGGGCTAAAAGACCTATTTTTTAGGACAGTCTAGTTCCTATTAGAAATCTTGCTCAAACCCTAACCTTGGTGATTAGTATGATCTCAATCTACTTAGGATGGTTATATATGGTTAACACCTACTCAAAAAAGTCTTGGAGCAATAATTTTTCGTACAATCCTACATAAAGTCTTCAAATCTTCAGTGTTAGACTACTAACCGGGCTCCTATCTTCTCGCCTAGGGCCTAATGGTAAAAATAGCTCTCCACACTTTGACACATCCTAATCCTAGAATTATGTACATCATTGACTCCCCTTACAATTAAATCTACCCTTAGGTATTTCCAATGGCTATATTTCATGGGGGAGCCATGAATGTATGGACTGGTCAAAATAAAACCAGTCTAAACACCCGAACTAAAACTCTAAAAACTAGTAAGCAAAAGACCTCAAAAAAACTTACTCCTCAAATGAAAAATTCTAAAAACTACCTATAGAACACTAAATAACCAATAGATTTGGTCTTTCAATCCATTAATCTTGACTATCAACACAAAATGCCATATATTCACTATTAAACACTTACAGAGCTCTATTCACTTACTTCAAAAACTATTACAATGCAACTAACTATTTGAGATTAAAGTCTTGGCTTACATTAGATGTTATCTCCTTCATTTTAGGGCTTATTGGCTAATTATCCACCTCCTAAATTTTATGGGATTCAAAGCTATCAGAGTTGCATGCAACATTTGCAATAATTGCAAATGTTGTCATGACAACTTCTTTGCAACAATTGGCATCTTTGATTATGCCATGATCCTACATTCTAGGAATCCTAACCTCCTATGTTTCAAGGATCCAAGGCCATTTATGACCATCTGGCATCTTTACAACAACTATATGTGTTTAGAACATATTTAAGACTCCAACCTTAGCTAAGCTCCTAGCACTAGGAAATTGAAATAACAACAAACAATGGCTAATTAGTGACCTTAGTTCTAATAACCAATTCACTTAGCCAACATTGAAAATGACCTTCTAAGATCTTTAAGAAAACTAACCTATCCTCTTGACTTTGCTAGATTTGAGTACAAGCCAAAAACATTTAAACAATGGAGGCTAGCCTAGGTGCTCCTGCACCATAATGGTGTATCATCAAACAATGGTGCTTTAGCTAGTTGATCTGCAATGACTTGGCCTTTAATAGCTTTCCTTTCAACATATTCTATGTCAAACTCACTCAATAGCATCACCCATTTAGCTAATCTACCTATGAGGGCAGCTTTTCTTAATAAGTATTTCAATGGATCTATCTTAGCTATCAATTGCACTATATGAGCTAACATGTAGTGTCTCAGTTTCTGTGATGCAAAGATCATAGCTAGAAAAGCTTTCTCAATCATGGAATAGTTCTTCTCATATGCTACCAATGTTCTGCTGATATAATAAATAGCACTTTCCTTCTTATTCTCATCATGTTGTGCTAGTAATGCCCCCAATGATGTATTTTTGGTGGAGACATACAGAATCAATGGCTTCCCTTGAATAGGAGGCATCAAAATAGGAGGATTTGATAAATATTTCTTGATGTGATTGAAGTTCTTTTCACATTCCTCATTCCATGCAAAAGTCACACCTTTATGTAATGTCTTTGTGAAAGGTTGTGATATGTCTGCTAGCTGAGATATGAAACGTCTGATTGATTGCACTCTTCCTTGTAAAGTTCTCATTTGACTAATGTTTTTGGGAGGTTGCATCTCCATGATAGCCTTGACTTTAGCAGGATCAACTTCAATTCCTTTCTTTCAAACAATGTAGCTGAGGAGCTTTCCAAAAGCACACTTTTTAGGGTTCAATCTGAGACTAAACTTCTCCATTCTATCTAATATTTTTCTCAAATCACACAAATTTTTTGATCTTATCATTGATTTAGCTAAGGTATCATCAACATATTCTTCCATAGTTCAATAAATCATATCGTGAAATATAGATGTCATAGCTCATTGATATGTAGCACCAGCATTCTTAAGACCAAATGGCATGACATTCCAACAAAAAGTACCCCATGTACATGTGAAATTTGTTTTCTCTTGATCTTTTGGAGAAATTTTGATTTGGTTGTATCCAGAGAAACCATCCATTAAAGAATACATCTCAAAACCCGCAGTCATTTCCACTATCATATCGATGTTTGGTAATGGAAAATCATCCTTAAGGCATGCTTTGTTTACATCTTTGAAATCTGTGCACACTCTAATAGATTTGTCTGGTTTTGATACAGGCATGATGTTAGAGATCCATTTAGCATAGTCCATAACTCAGATAAATCCAGCTTTCAATAATTTATCTAAGTCAACTTTGACTAAGAGTGCAACATGAGGATGCATCTTTCACAACTTCTGTTTAACAGGTTTGACTCTTGGAGCTATAGAGAGATGGTGCATTATCAGATTTGGATCTAACCCTGGCATATATGAGTATTTCCATGCAAATTTTATCTTCTTCTCTGTTAAGAAAGTGGTGAATGCCTATTTTTCTTCTATTGAAAGAGATTGTGCTTCATGAATCATTTGTGGTTCCTCTGTTGTACCCAAGTTGATAGATTGAGTGGGCTCTATCAATACTAGAGATCAGTCCTATAAATGACTTAGAAGGACATCAAATATCTCATCCTTAGGTGCCTTAGAGAGGTTTTCACCTTCAGATGCATCTTTTATTTTTACTATTTTAGGTTATGAGACTTCCACAAAGTGGTTTTCACCCTCAGAACTCTTTTTCTTTTTATTCTTGTTCTTTTGACTGAGATATTTTATATCCGACTATGTCATGCTAACGCTAGGTTTTCTGATGGAAGTCATCATAGGTTCCACTCCATTGAGGTATCAAGAAAGGGCATAGTCATTTCGAAAGGTATGGATATCTTGGCTCGGATCAGTGGACATTTGGTCAATAAGTTCTAGATGCTGGATAGTCAATGTGGGGGAGGATTGGGAAATGGTGTTCATGCATATGGTGTTGTCATCATTGGTCCTAACCTGACTCTTGAATTCAAAGGTGATATTACTTCTCAGAATGTTCAATTCACGAATAGTCTCAATGTCATTATTGGATCCCACTTCAGGAGTAGGTGGATCAGACTCGTTAAGTTCATCATTTCTCTCTAGACTTACGTCAGATTTAGGTGAATATTGGTGAATCACATCAATGTGTTTTTCAATGATAAGTTCATCTTATTCTGGAATAACTCCCAATTCATAGTCATTTTATTCATCCTTTGATTCTTCATCTAGACTCTTGGGAAATCTGAGAACATGTGTAAAGTCAGGATGAATCCCCCAAGCAGGATTTCCTTCTGATTCTGATTTGAATTCATACTCATGAGAGTCTGTTTTAGAATCATTGTTGTATCTCAAATTTTTAGCTATGGTGATTGGTTTACCTTCCTCTTGTTTAGTAGTAGGTTCTTGTGTAGCTACCACATTGATATTCTCCTTAGTTTTTTCTTCATCTTTAAGGAGATCTAGTATTTCTTGAGGTAAACATTCATAAGGAATAATTTCAGAGCTATCAGATTATTGTGTTTCTTCTTCTAGTTGAGTTTCTATTGATGGTTCAATCTATTCTAAGACATGTGGGGAATTTTTGCTAGGATGAAAAGGCTTCTTTTAATATCCCAAGCATGTAGTATCTTTATTCATTCATCCACAATGTTCAAGTAGTTTTGCAATGCCTTTGCCTCTTGTTCCTAGAGGTCCTTCCCCAGTGTATCCCATTTTAGACATGAGTTTATGACCTAGTCCATAAGATTTGACAGGGATTTTAGGCATTTTAGAGTCACATTTCTAAACTATCTGGGATTGAGACTCATCTTTGTACAACCACGCTAATATAGCTTCTTCTTCATCAGATTATTTCTTGGATACTTTTTCTGTGATAAAACTTCCATTAAATATGACCTGAGGTTCTTTAGCTGTAGGTTTCACTTTGTCTGAAGGTTGTCCATAAGATTTTGGAGACAACAGGAGAGATGTGAGAGATAGGACTGGTTCCATTGTGTATTCTCCCATACCTGTGTCCTTAATTTTGACTTCTTTGGCAATGTCTTCCATCTTGGATGTAGATGCAATGTCTATTTTCTTGGCGAAAGATTCTCTATTATGTGGAACAAGTTTTTCATCACTTTCTTTCAAGGCATTGCAAGATGTGGATATATCAGCTAGAATCGTGACCTCTACTCCATCATATGGAAACTTCAAATGTTGATGGTATGTTGATGGAATAACTTGCATTCCATGTATCCAAGGGCTTCCTAGAAGAACATTGTAAGCCAATGGAAGATCTAGAACTTGACAAGTGATGTCTTTAATATCAGGTCTTGTTTTGATAGGTAGGACAATTATTCTCTTGAAAGATATTTCTTTCTCATCATATGCTTTGATTGTTATCTTCTTTTTAGGATCAATAGCATCTTTTGATAATCCTAGTTGTGTGATCAATTTGTAAGAATGGATATTTAGACCAGCACCTCCATCTATCAACACACATTTGACGCGATGGTTTTGGCTCAAGACTTCAATGTGTAAGGGCTGGTTATGCGGATGACTCGGTGAATTGTAATCTTCCTCTGAAAAGGAGATATGTTGGGGCATGTCAGATGACCAACCATAGTCTGGAATCTGTCTAGATCAAGATTGTCAAGAACATTGGAACCGAGCAGAGCCTTATCCAGAATAGCCCTATGAGCAGGAGATATTTGAAGCAACTCAAACATGGATATTTTTGCATTGGTATGCTAGATTTGTTGGACAATACTGTATGATGTAGGCTTGGTCTCTTTACAATTTGATGATTTTGAGGCATCCCTCTATTTAGAAGTAGATGAAAGATTGAAAGGCACCTTAGGGGTATTTGATGAATTCAAGTTTTGTCGTTGTAGATGTGTCTGAGCTTGTGATCGAGTTATTGCATTTGTTGATTGATTATCTCTATCTTTTCTTACAATTGTGATGACATTGCAATGTTTAGATAGGCATGGTTCAACCATATTTATGAAAGCATTATTTCCAAAGTAGGCATAATTGACTTTAGCACCCATGTTAGGATGAGAAGATGAATCTCCTTGACCATGTTTTGGAAATGGTTCTGTGAATACCGTATGATCATTTTTGGTTTTGTGATTGTCAATTACAATTTCTCCATTATCATTTTTTTCTTGTATGAGATGTTTCAAGCATATGCAATTATTGGTTTTATGACCCTTGTTTTGATGGAAGTCACATAAATCGGTCTCTTTCCACCATCTTGGTTTAGGTTCAGGATCAAATGCTTTTATCTCAAGCAATGAGATGATTTTGTTCGCCAAGAGATTTTTCATGGCAAATTCTAAGGACTCATCCAAAGGAGTGAACTTGTGTTTTGGTGTTGTAACCCATGGTTTATAATCTTTTGACTTTTGAGAAGGTTCAGATGCCTTTTGTTTAGAAGCTTTTATAGCTTGAGTGCCCATGGTGAGATTGAATGCTGGTGCCTTTGATGGGACACTGAAGTGGTCAACAATGCCATTTGTTACAACATTCTTGTTCTTGTTCTAGAATTTACCTTTGTCTTTGTTGTTGGAACTAGAACCAGATTTGTACTTGGTTTCCTTATGAAGTGATATGTCTCCCTTTTTAACAAGCACATTCTCAATCTTGATGGAATTCTCTACCATTTTATCAAAGGATGTATGATTTTTCATTTGCAAGGGATAATTGAGTTTCAGAACTAGATTGTTGATGAAGATTTCAAGTTTTTCAATTTTTGGAATAGGTCAAGCATAGAGTGAAAACTTTTTCCTCCATCACTTGAGGAAAGTCAGGAAGGTTTCTCTTGAGTTTTTCTTGAGATTGCAGATATCGATCATGGTGATTGGATGTTGAATGTTGTAGGAGTATTGTTGATAAAACAATTTTATCAACTCCTCAAAGGTTTTGATTGTTGGAGGCATTTTAGAAAACCAATGGATGGTTGCTCCTCCTAGAGATCGAGGGAAAAGACACATTAAGTAGGTTGGTTCATGCATAAACTCCATGGATTGAGTACAAAATTCTCTGACATGATCTTGAGGGTCAAAGTTGCCATCATACTTATCATATTTTGGTATCTCCATTCTTTTTGGGAATGGTGGCATGTACAAGTTTTTGTCAAATGGAAAAGGACATAGGGCCTCCATAGAGAACTCCTTAGGTTCCTTCTCTTTTTCTATCTTGTTTAACTTGATTTGCATAGCATGCATCTATTTCATCATGGTTGTAATAGGAATTTCTTCCTCTCGAGTGACGATATCTTCAACATTAAAGTTTGGAGGAAGTTTCGCTCCTTGTTGAGCTAGGTCCAAGAAGCAGGATTCTTTCTCTTCTTGTAAGAAATGTTTCATCAGTTTTCAAAAGTTTTCATCACTTCTATATCATTCAATTTCAGAAGGAGTCAGTTCGGGATCTTCATGATTAGATTTATGGCCTTGGGATACTTGGTTTCCTCTTCCTTGAGACATTGTGTTGTGATGAGAACTACCAGGGATTGATTGATGTGGAGAATTTTTTGGAGCACCTTCGTGAATTGATCCAGGTAGGGTAACGTAACCACCTTTCAAGAAAATATTGCCAAGAGCATCTTCTAAAAAAAAAATGTGTTGTAGGATTGATGAAATGTTTGAGAAATCATAGAAGATGCTTCTGAAGAGAATCTGGATTGTTCTCCTTGTTTTCTTTGTGAGGAAGCTCTAGTTTCCACCATTAACCTTGGGTGAATCAAAAGAGCAAGATTGAGACAGCTGAAGACTGACTCATTTCAAGAAGATTGAATGATGCAACCTTGTCAAGATTGGATTGGTTGAAGATTGATTTGGATGTAAATGAAGGATATTGTGCCCTAGATGTATGGGTAGATGCCCAAAAGATGGTGGACACAAGCTCGCAACACTTAGCCATTTTGTTGAAGATTGAATTGAAGATGATTTTGACAAGGTTTTGACATAAGATGGACGAGATTCAAATCGATAAATCAGATGACTGGATCAAACTCGAGAGACCACTTTGGGAAAATAATTGGATTCTTCGTATTTCTTCTCTATTCCTGACATGGTGAATTTTCTAACAGACTCTGGAAGTAGGCTGTAAAAATTGAATTTTTGACAAATTCGGTAGGTTTATGGAAACTTTTCAAAATTTTGATACGAGTTTCTCCAGGCTCATATGAGTCTGGGTGAGGTTTGGCATGACAACTGAAAGCACTTGTATGATGATTGCAACACTCATATGACAGTTGACACTAGGGATTGATTTTTCTTAAATTTTTCTAACAACACTCATATGACAGTATACAATCTTCCGTACAACAATATAAGGGTTCTAACATGACACTTGGGCAAAACTTGTATGACTTTCTGAGACTGTGGGATGACTGTGGACTCTAGAAAGGAATTTTTCTTCAGATTTGCAATTTTTTCAGTTTTCAATATCAGGTTGTTTGCAAAATTTCTCTATCCAGGTTTTGAAGATCTGTGTAATTGTTTGTCTTGGGTGTGCTCATTTTCAATTACCAAGTAGATAACAAGCACGTAGAAGATCAAGCAAGGGAATTCAAGCACGTCTGAAAACAATGAGCAAGGGACAAAGAAAACTTGCACATGAACAATCAAGTGACTTAGTGTTCTAACCCTAGGAATGCTACTTGTGTATGTTCTCAAAAGTTTTTCCAATCATGCACATAGTCCTAGAAAATGAAAATTTGGTAGCACTAGGGTTTTTAGTAATGATCTAACTTTGAAAATTTTGTAATCTCAAGAGGGAAAAATCCAATCTAGGCACACCGGGGTTTTGACATAGTCTAAGAATTTAATCAATCAGGAGTTGTTGAGGAGATTTGACAACCCAACAAGATACTACACTTGTGGAGATTTCTTCCACAGAGACATTTATATAGCAGTTGTTGCTTCCATGGAAAAAATGGCTATTACCTCTTGAGGTTCCATCCACATGGTTAACCCAATAAAGGGAATGTCCACTATAGTTAACCCTCTCTAAAGGTGACTCACAAAATAGACCACATGGGGACTTGGTCTAGATTCAAGGATCTGAGTTTCTGATACTACCCAAAAAGGGAGTAGAGGATAGTCCTCTAGCCTTTTCACTTTTACCCAAATACAGTAGATGGATTCTTTGACACGCTAAGACTAAAATCACCTCACCAAGGTTTATGATGTCAACAACAATGTCTATCGAGCTCTCTATGTGGGACCAAGAGAGAACATACCGATCAAGGTTGAGGACAAAACAAAGTAGAACATGAGATAATCATAGTATCCTCCCTACCTACAAGGGGATCTATCTTTGAGAAGAGCTTCACATGCAAAACAAGAGAATGAAGCCCACTCCCTCAAGAACTCTACAAATAGTGTTCATAGGGCCTAATTACTATATGTAACAGATATGTGGAAAGCAAATCTATGTTCATTTTAGAGCCCAAAACCGAAGTGTGTTTTATGAAAGCAGGAAAGACACTCAAGCTTGAAACATGAGAATTTATTTTATATCCCAAATTGAAGTGTTATAAGATGCAATAGAATATATGAGTTCCTTCGCAATGCGCTTAGTAGATTTTACCTATTTTGCAATTTTTGTTGCACTTTTCCAATCAAAATCAGCAAATGCCAATCAGAAACAAAAGATCTCAATTGTTAGGGTTAGCTGTGAGTCCAAATCCAAAAATCAAATTTGAAAGACAAACTAAAAATTTAATACGACAATTGAAACTCTGGCACCAAAAGTTGTATGATAGTGGGTTACCTCCCGTACAAAAATCCAGGCACGATACGACACTGGGTTTGTGCACACACAACAGAGTAGTCCTGAAATGATAATCTATAAGAACTGGGACAATTATCGAAAACACCAACTATCGTACGACAGTTAGGGGGTCCTGGCATGACACTCTATCAAAAATCATACGAAAAATGTATGGACAAAAAGTAAAAATCATATTTTTGATATAAAATAACATAAAATCAATAGAAATTGTTAGAAGATGAATGGAAACCCATTTCAGGGCCCCACGGTGGGTGCCAGAAATGTGTGTGTGAAAATTGTTCCTAGCTATGGACACAACACTTCAGTAAAACATTAGAGGATAGCAAATCAAGAATCATCAATATAAATGAAACTAGCTAACAAGGTGACTTATTGCCTTCTAGTAGGTGTGAGTATGGTATTCTTAGATTCAAACCAAGATCAGTGACAATGCAACACCTAAACGAAGGATTTAAATGATTGAAAGAAATGAGATATGAGTACAAATTAATCTATTTTTTTGGATTTTGTATGCAATAAGATGAAAAAATTGATATGAAACTAATTTAGAAATGAATGAAATTGATATGCAAATTGATTTAACAATGCTATGAATTGATATGAAAAATGGATGTTATGAACCCTCAAAACAATAACAAAATCTCACAATCACCTTGTTCGCAAGAGCTTGATTCTTCAGATACAAATTTGCCAAAGTAATTGTGAAAATTTGAGGGATCCATTTGTGAAGAGCTGAGCCTTGATTTTATAGAAATCCAGGGCTTGAGGATGCATTGAGAAAAACCATAAATCACTCTTTGATAAACTCGGGTTGATTTTTGAGTTAACAAGAAATTAGGAAAAGATCAACTCATAAAATCATGCAAAAGAAATTTTTGACTCAAAATAGAGTTTAGTTCACTTTTTCAACTCATCATCAGATGTCGAGTTTAGAAAGTTAACAATTTGAAATTGAAAATTGATTTAAAGTTGACTGCTTTTCTGAGTGTGCATGATTTAATATGAATTAATTTAAAAAATAAAGTGATTTATTCTCAACTTAACTGATTTTGAATTAAAACAATTGATTTATGGGTTAATCAATTATTAAATCAAACTTTTATTCCAAACTATATCATTAGTTATGAAATATTGACAACTAGAATTTAATCAATTAAATAAGAATTTAACTGATTATTCATAGGATTTTTTATTTATTATCAAAATTAAATAATATAATTAGGAATAAATATAATTAAATCCAATTAAATAATTAAGTGGCAGAATTTAACTTAATTAATTAAATATTTAGAATATTCAATTAATCAACTTCAGGATAAATATGATTTATCGCCAAATAATATTTAATTAAATATAATTAGGATAATTAGGAATATTCAAAGAATATTCCCCAATGTAGAATTAAGATAATCAATTAGGGTTTTGATAAATTGATGTGTAGATGTGCCTTGGGATAGGACTTTGATGTCGATTTTGTTCGATTTGAGGATGTAGGAGGTTAATGAACCTATAGCCCATTTTTGGGCTATTACAACTTGAAGATGGATATCAGCAAGGTGGAAGCAATTTTGAATTGGCCTACACCTAAATCAGCAACAGAAGTAAGGAGTTTCCATGGATTGGCACAATTCTATAGGAATTTCATCAGCAGTTTAGTGAAATCAGTGCACTGGTCTTAGATACCATAAATGGAGGTATAAAAGCAATGTTCCAATGGAATAAGCAGGTTGATGATGGATTTAAGAATTTGAAGTAGAGAATAGAAACTCAACCTATCCTGACACTTCCCATTTTTGACAAGTTGTTCACTGTGGAATGTGATGCTAGCAATATTGATATAGGTGCATTTTTGAGTCAAGAGGGAAAACTAGTCACTTTTCATAGTGAAAAATTGAATGATGCAAAGAGGAAGTATTCCTCATATGATTTGGAACTATATGCACTAGTGCAAGCACTAAGGAAATGGAGACATTATCTACTTCCCAAAGAATTTGTAGTCTTTACCGACAATCGGGCTCTAAGTTTTCTGAATTCACAAGATAAACTAAGCCACAAGTACATGAAATGGGTGGAGCATATCCAAGCCTACACCTTCACCATCAAAAAAAAGAAGGGAGTATAGAATTAGGTAGCAGATGCATTGAGCATGACATTGCTCACGGTGCAAGAAATTCAACTAAGGAGCATTGGCATAGACAGCTTCAAGGATCTGTACCTAGCAAATGAAGATTTTTCAGTAGCCTATAAGGTATGTCAAGATTTTTAGAACCACTTTCATAGTGAGTATTTTGATCTCACCCTACAAGAAGGTCTTCTATTAGAGGAGGAAATACCAAAAGGTTCAATGAGAGAGAACTTAGTATAAGAGAAACATTATGGGTCATTGAGTGGACATTTTGGGGTGCATAAAACTTTAGAATTGGTAGAGGTACTATTATTGGCCGAGGATGAACAAGGATGTTCAGAAGTATGTAGAGACTTGTATAGTCTATCAAAATGCCAAGGGGACTTCATCAAATGCAGGATTGTATCAGCCACTTCCAATCCCAAACCAACCTTGGGAATGTATCAGCATGGATTTTAAGGTTGGACTTCCTAAGACCAAGTAGGGAATCGATAGTATATTTGTGATTGTGGATAGATTCAGAAAAATGGCACATTTTTTACCATGAAAAACCATGCATGATGCATTCTATATGGCACATATTTTCTTCAAATAAGCAGTAAGGATACATGGATTGCCCTTAAGCATTGTATCAGATAGGGACTCTAAGTTTATGAGTCATTTTTGGAAAACCTTGTGGCAGAAGGTCAGTACAAACCTTTCCTTTAGCTAAGCATATCATCCACAAACTGACGGTCAGACTGAAGTAGTGAATCAAAGTTTGGGGAATCTTTTGTGATGTCTCACAAAAGAATATGGAAAATCATGGGATCAATTACTTGCACAAGCAGAATTTGCTTATAATGATATACTCAATAGATCCATTGGAAAAATCCCTTTTGCAATAGTCTATGGGATCCATCCCAGGGGTATATGTGAACTCAAGGATCATGGAAATAATGCAGAGAAGAGTGGCTATGCAAAAGATTTTTCTCAATCCATGAAAGAAGTCCATGATATTGTGAAGAAGACACTAGTGGAGAGTACAACTCACACCAAGCAGAAGGTAGATGAAAGGAAAAGAGATGTTCAGTTTCAAGTTTGAGATTTAGTCATGGTGCACCTGAACAAAGAAAGATTGCAAAAAGGTGTTCCAAGTAAGCTTCAGATGAGGAAGATAGGACCCTGTGCAATTTTGGTGAAGTATGGGTCTAATGCTTACAAAGTTGACCTTCCCACTAATATGGGTTTATCTACAGTCTTTAATGTGGCATATCTTGTGTCCTACAAGGGACCAATTCTAGGAGAAGGTCCTAATTTATTAGCAACTCTAGAAGATCACACTAAAACTTCTAGTTACTCTAAAGCCCAAGGTAGAGAAGATCCTAAATTCAAGAGTTTCCAAGAAAACTAGAACAAAGACTTACATGGAATATCTAGTCAAGTGGCAACAAAAAGCTAATTCTGAGGCTACATGAGTGTAGGAGATTGAATTCAAGAAGTTTTCCATCAATCCCAACATCTAATGCTTTCATTTGGAGGAGTATGGTGTAGGAGCACCTAGGTAAATAGGGTTAAGGACCCTTAAGAACTTTTAGGTTTTCTTTAAGTTGGCTTGTAAAGTGTTTATTCATTCACTCCTATGATGACCGAGTACAAAATGGGTCAAGTCGGTGAATAAACACTCTAGTGCTTAGATGTTTTCTTTAATTTTTTTTGTGTGTTAGAGGTAGTTAGTAAGCCTCTAGAAATCCAACCGAGGAATTAGGAACCTTAGTTAAGTTGCTCGGTATGTGTTGAAATGGCTCGGTAATACTATTGCTCGGTATTGCTAGTGCTCTCTAAGACTTGTGCTCAGTAATATCGATGCTCAGTAAGAGGTGATTGGTAATACAGGTACTTGGTAATGCTACTGCTCGGTACCCATGGTGCTCGGTACTATGGCAGAGTTTACATTGTTGTTGCTCGGTAAAACCAATGTAATGGTCGTGAAAGGGGGATCTTGTCTGTAATGGATAGTATGGTCAGTCGTAATGGTTCCTGACAAGATATGTTTTATAGAGTGGGAAATTAAGACTGTCCCAATGATGGGGTGGCTATTTATGATGTCCCAGTCCTCCTTTATAAAGGAGAGGGGTTTTTGTAAGAAAGGGGGAATTGTAGCAGTTGGATTTTTGTGAATGGTTTTTGTTATTTCCAGTTAATGAAAAGTTTCAGGTTGTGTACTTAGTTGATTTCAAAGCTTCATGATTTACTGTGCATGCTAGTAGATTAATTTATTTTCTTTCTATTTGTAAGTTGTGAGTTCCTTACCCATTCTAGGTTGTAAATATTGAATGGATCCTCGAGGTTCCTGAATCCATGGTGAAAGTCATGTGCCTGGATGGAACTCGAGAGGAGCCCTTGTACATAGTTTTTTTTTTCTTGTTTTTGGTAGGAGAAGCAAAAAATATTAATCTAGAGACCTTACCCTAGGCAAGCTCGATGATAGTCCACCTAGGGTGAGTAAAAAAGGACGCATTAGTTGAATAAGGAGAGTGGATCTATCTATGTAGATTCAATGAGAGAAGAGAATAACTTGTCGGTGGGGACTGGGTCTTGAAGAGGGAGTGAGTTCTTAGTGGCTTACTTCGGTTTAGGGTGGTGAATGCCCTAAGAGATCTAAAGGAAGGATCTTCAAGCAAAGTCAGGTCAAATTTGTATTAGCAACTAGACCTTGGTCTCCCATCACTCAACCACTTGGATAGCTCAACTGAAGATAAATGTGAAACTGTTCATGAGGAGGCCTTTCCTGGTTCGATCTTGGAGGGACTGCAGAAATAATATTATAACAAATGATCTTTCTCTCTTATTTTTGTATTTTTTGAATATTAAATGAAAGCAATATAAATTAGATTTAATCTACTATGACTAGTTTTCAAAGAAAGTAAGGAGAAAGGTAACAAGAATTTGAATGAAATTTGTTGAAAAGTAAACTGATGGACATAAACCACTATTGTGTTGCCTTGCAAATTTAAGTACCAAGAAGATGGAGAAAACCCACAAAATGTAGATCTGAATGAATCACAATCATAATTTTGTAGATGCAATCATCAATGGAAATAAATGCAGATGTAAGATATATCAAAATTCATCAGATCATGAGGCCACCATGAACGTGTACACACATGAGAATAATTTATCTTGAAGCACCAAAGAACAATCTCCTTAATAATTCATCACAACAAAGAAATGCAGCAATGATAAACACCAAACTAATGAATTCGCAGATCAAAATCACCATACAATCAATTGGCTCTTTGAAATAAATGAATGAGAAAACACACATCCATAAACCTTGCAAAGATAGCAGAAAAATCACACCACGATTGAAGCACCAATTGTAAATATTGCATTGCAAAGTAATTGACCCTAATTACTGCTAAAAAAATGGTCAGTGCTCCCCTCAGGATTCATGACATTGTTTAACCACCTCATGTATCTTCTATAAGTCTAGTGGTTTTATCAGGGATTAAAAGGTCGATCTTTTGGTGCTATCGCAACCACTACTTGTAACAAGTGGTATCAGAGCTTGGTCACTGGTTTGAATCCCCTTGGGTAATGCTGAGGGGGAGATTATTGGAAAAATGGTCAGTGCTCCCCTTGGGATTCATCACATGGTTTAACCACCTCTTGTGTCTTCTATAAGTCTAGTGGTTGTATCAGGCATTAAAAGTTTGATCTTTTGGTGCAACAAAAACCACTACTTGTAACAAATTACGCTGTCTTTTTTACAATTTATAGGGTTTCACCCTTTAGGGAAAGAAATTATGCAACTAGGGTTTCAACAGCACATGCAACTTTGAGAAATAAATAAACTAAAGCTTAACCGAAATAAAACTACTCTTAAAGAAACCCTAAACTATCTAGCATGGATTTGATCCACATGCATTACAATTTTTAAGCCTAAGATGCATTAAAGAACTCAAAATCTGCTCTGGAATTTCGCCATTTCCTTGCACATTCTTCTTTCAAAACTTGAAGTTCTTCACATTATTCCTTATCATGGTTCTGACTAAAAGATATCTCCAAATTATGCAAAAAGAACCCAATACATGTGGTCAATCAGATTGAAAATTCACTATAGAAGAATGGAAGCTCTTGGCGGTGACACCCCATAAATTTCAGACCCTGACCCCTACTCTGAAAAAATGACTTTAAAAAAAAATGACTAAGTTCAAAAACTCTATGCCAGGCAAAATTTTGGACTTTCAGAGGCCAAAACTCCGAAAAACTTGAGGGCACAAAACTTTGAATTCCACAAATTTTTTCTCCAAAAATTTTTTAAGTACACAAAATATTTGGTTTTTTCAGAAAAATGGCTATGTCCACAACATTTTTTTGGCCTTTCGGGATTTTGTGGAATTTTGGCATTTCGGCATTTTTGGACTCAAAAACTCTGAAAAACTTGAGGGCAAAAATTCCTAACTATGCAAATTTTTCTCTGAAAAATTTCTAACTCCAGAAAAAAATTTGGATTTTTCAGAAAAATGACTAAGTCCACAACATTTTTCGGCCTTTCGGGGTTTTGTGGAGTTTCAGTATTTTGGCATTTTCGGACTCCGAAACTCTAAAAAACTTGAGCGAAAAATTTCTAACTCCATAAATTTTTCTCCAAAAAATTTGTAAGTCCACAAAATTTTTTGGATTTTTCAAAAAAAATGGCTAAGTCCACAACATTTTTCGGCCTTTTGGGGTTTTGTGGAATTTAGGTATTTTGGCATTTACGGACTCCGAAACTCTGAAAAACTTGAGGGAAAAAATTTCTAACTACACAATTTTTTCTCCGAAAAATTTCTAAGTCCACAAATTTTTTTGGATTTTTCATAAAAATGGTTGTCCACAAAATTTTCCGACCTTTCGGGGTTTTGTGGAATTTCGGCATTTCAGAATTTTTGGACTTTGAAACTCTGAAAAACTTGAGGGAAAAAATTTCTAACTCCACAAATTTTTCTCTAAAAAATTTCTTTGTCCAAAATTTATTTATTTTTTGGTTTTTCGAAAAAATGGCTAAGTCCACAATATTTTTCAGCCTTTTAGGGTTTCTTTGGAATTTCTTCATTTCGGCATTTTCAGATTTTGAAACTCCAAAAAACTTGAACTCCAAACTCCGAACCTCTGGACTTTGAACTTTGAACCTTCGAACCCTGATCTCTAAACTTTTGAACTCTGAACTTTAAACTTCGGACCTTTGCACTTCGAATCTCTGAACTTTGAAATTTTAATAATTCGGCAACTTCATAGCATCCAACTTTTTTGTTTTCATTTCATAACATCTTCATACAGCTGCAACTCAATCACATCGAATAATTTCTCTTAAGTCGCTAGTTCATAACATGCCACATTGCTATTCTCAGTTTTGTAACCACAAAGGATGTCTCGTCAATAGTCTTTATTAAAAAAAATGAAAATTAAACTAGATCAACTAAGTCTACATGCAAGAGAGGAAAGAAAAAACCTAACTCTAAAAAACACACAAACAGAAAAGAGGCCACAAAAGGGAAAAGAAAAGAGGGGGAAAAAAATACCACAAATTGATTCAACTGACATCCAACTATCAGGAGCACAAAATCTCACAATCTAATGCACTAGATGTCTAATCAAATTGACCATAAGGGCCCCTCAAAGAAACTAAAAGAAAAAAAGGGGGGTTCCCATTTGGCCAAGTGGCCAAAATGGGGCGTGTGTTGTGGAACCACAACAATTTTCTCTTTCTCTTCTTGATGTTCCAATGCTTGCAGATGACTTGAAGGTTTTCTCAATAGTCAATTGACTATTATCATAATTACTTAGCTCAAATGCAGTCAACTTACCGATTAGGGCTTCAAGATTAATAGTATTGTTTGGTATAGATCTCAGTTCCTAAATTGCAGATACTCTAATATCATACTTAGAAGATAGAGCTCTCAGTATTTTACTTACCACTTGTTCATTGGCTAGTGATCCACCAACACCTCTAATGGCACTAACAACTTCCTTGATTCAGCTACTATATTGTGTGATGTTCTCATCATCTTTCATCCTCATCTCATCATATTTTCCTCTCAAGTTGTCAACCTTATCTTTTTGTACATGTTGATCTCCTCCATCGATAAGTGTGAGCATGTCCCTAATCTATTTTGAATTAACACAATCCCTAATATCATTTAATTTAGCATTAGAGAGGGGAGAAGCAATTTCTATTATAACTAAGTTGCATTCCTATCTTTCTCTCATCTAATCAATTGTCAAAGGTCTAGTAGGTGGTGGTGGGTATTCATTATCAATCAGGTGTAGTGCTAAATCTCTGATCCTAGATAGATACAATCCCATTCTACTTTTCCATGTAGAGATACTTTCCTTGTTCAACTTGGGTACTTATCTCTTATACATTTTTTGTATCTTTTACTCAAGTCTTTAAACTTGTCTCTTCAAATTACTTAACTCTGATACCAATTGTTAGATTATAGAGAGGGGGGTGAATTAGTAATCTTGATCACAAATACCTTAACTTACTTTTCTCTGATTAACTCGGTAGTAGCTCTGTAACTACACAGTTCACTATTTACCAACAACAGTAAATAAACTATATCAATTAGTAAAAAATACATATAAATCATTGACATTTTGTAACACCAATATTTAACATGGAAACCCAACTATGGTAAAAACCACTGTGGGAATTGTCACCCACTAAGAAATATACTCTTCTAAAGTACGCTCGATTAAGAGCCAATCAGGTTAAAGATTACAAAACACATTGTTAGGTGTGACCCGGTCAAGGGATTTACCTCAGATCTGTTAGGATCTTCACCATGTTAGGAGTGGACTTGTTAAAGGGTTTTAAACACTCTTTTAGAATCTCACCTTTCTCAAATATTTACAATAAGACTATTAAGTCCACTCTGTTAAGAGATTTCTCTGTTACTAATACTAATAAGAAATAGTAATAAAATTTGACTTGTAGATGTGCAACTATCTTCACTCAATCGGATCCTTGTGCCCTCTTCAATCTTCAATTCAATTATTCCTTATTCACTGGCATCAACACTTCATCAAATCATTGTTTTCCCACTCGGAATCTCTTTGTTCCTTCTTCTCTGCAATAGTCAGTAACCCTTCAACTATTCCGTTTGTCAACCAATTTCCCATCTAAGATCATCCTTTATATAGATAATTTTTTCCTCTTAATCTCATCTATTATGTTTTCCTTGAATCAACCTTAACTATTCATTTAATTATACCTTGAAATCAAATCTTGGTAACACGTTTCCTTTTCACCTAGGAACTTCAAATTTTCTTGAAACTTATTCCATCTCTTTTTTCCGCTTAGATATTGTCATAGATCTTCATCATTAATTTTCATAACTATAGATATCTATAACTAACTCTCCTCGTCATCATGATCATCCATCTCATCATAGTTAATCATTAAATGTTGATTCCATCTATATTTAATATCTTTTTCTTGCTCGGTGTTCTTCATTTAGAATTTTGGTTAACTTCTCAGTGCCTAAACCTTTCTGCTTTACCAAGTGACCTATCTTTTTACCTTTACCTTACTGAGTGACTTTTCCTGCTTGGTATCCAAAACAACATATCTTACTATGTTTTCAAGTCTTTATCTTCATGCTTTATTGACTTAACATAACCATATGCTAGGTAGAAAACAATTATATCAATATAATCAAATCATTGTTTGATCTGTATCAGTTTCCCATTTAAGTCCTACAATTTCTCATTTCTTCTTCTCCTTAACTCATTCATCTTATATCATTATCGAATGATATGGAAACATAATATAAATAAAAAAACAATTGCTTGACATAAATGACAAGACTATAATTGATCTAACCTTTCTGCTATCATCATGTATTCTTCTAATCTTGGTCAGTCTTCATCATCACCTCCATTAAATAATTAATCTTCAACATTATTATCAGTTATGGTAATATATTCTTCTTTCTCTTGTTGAATTTCTTTAGTCATTTGCATAGTGATGATATCATACTCATGCTTTATTGTATCCCTTTCTTGATCGATTTTCTTGATCAGATCAGATGAATCATTCTCGAGTTCCCTCATCTTCTCAAAAATTTCTTATCTTTTGTTGTTTAAAATTTCAATCTTCTCTTTGAGTCTTTTGATATACTCTTCATCTTTATTTAGCTTATCTTTTAATTAATCATTTTCATTATTTTCCTTATCCAACTCTTCTAGTGTTACCTCAAAGTTTTCTTCCAAACTTATTGAATCCATTTGGATCTCCCTTAAGTTGTTAGGCTTTATTTTTAAGGGCCTTGTGCTATGATGCCAATTGTTAGGATCAAGCAATACTGAGAGGGGGATGAATCAGTATTGTCGCACTTTTATTCCTCTTATACCAATTTGAACTTAACCAAACAATAACTAAAATAAGAACACATTGTTGGGATTATGGAAATGTGAGTTGCTGAGAGGGGAGGGGTGAATCAATAACCCTAAAAACAATTTTATCTTTATCCTTAAGATAATTTCTTTCATTAACTGATTGTCATATTATCATTTCCATTCATTCATAACATAACTGAAATAAGAAATGCTTTCTAATCTAACATGTAAACATTCATTAAACTTCATACACTTCACACATGTATTTTGGTATTGTAGAAACCCTTGTTAGAAGGTAAAAACTGAGGTGGGGATGACACCCACAAAGCTTCACTACTGCAATAATAAATTTTTCCTATTAGGGATTATAAATTTGATCACTTCTGATGATCTTACCCTATTAGGAGTAAAATTTGAGACCTTTTAAGATCTACCTTGTTAGAGGATTTAAGAAACTTAGTTAAGTGTGCACTCGGTTAAGAGTTTACAAAAGCCTTGTTAGGTCTACTCTGTTAAGAGATCTAGTCTGCCACAGTTGTTAGAAAGTAACAGTAAATTGATCTCAATGTAGAAACTTTATTGAATTTCATATATGCTTAGCTCTTGACTGATATCACCTTCTTGTGATAGATTTATCCTCCAAATATTGCTTAGTAGCCTCTGGTCTAATACTAATTCAATTATGAATACTTGTCCAATGCTTAGCTTCACAACCCTTTTTGATCTTCAAATGTCTCCTATAGGTGGCTACTTCTCATATGTGTTATATAAATTGACATCTTGAAAATTCTTATATCATAAATATTTGACTTAATTAGGGTTATGGAATCATCTAGAAAATATTAGATCTATGATCCATATGAATGACCTAAATCAATACTGCATAGGGATCATCACCATTTAATTGTTACATCTCCAATAAATCTTTACCTCAATTGATGTAAACCTTTTTCTAACTCGATATAAACCATTTGCCTTGTTTTTTGTGCCATTCCATACTTCTATGTCATTCTTGTATTCCTTGGTAAATACTACATTCATGTCTCAGTAAAATATTGATGCTCAATAAATATGAATGCTCGGTTATAATTGTACTCAGTGTGCTTGATAATCATCTAGCTCAGTGGATGTACTCCGTCAAGACTTTGCTCAGTTACCTTGTCATTCTTCCTTGTTCTCTTCTTGGTTACTATACTTAGTGTGATGACTGACTAGTCTGTTTGCATCCTTTACTGACTATATGTGTGACACTAATGATAACTCATCATGTAACAATCTCCCCTTTTGGCATTAGTGATAAAAATACATATGTATGCCATAATCAAAATTCAAAAATTTAAAAACTTGTATACTTCAAAAAAATTATCATAGACTCCCTTTGTCTATATGCCTTGGTAAACATACTATATACATATTTTTTTCCCCCTTATTTTATAATAATGCCAAAAATGTATATACCTATAACTTGTAAAAAATGTTCTGATGGGCTTTCCTAAGGTTGGCCAAGAGGTTTTCCCATTCCTCTTTTAGACTCTCAAGTGCAATTTGTTCAAGACTTATCTAGGCATGCATATCATAATAACTCATCATGTAGCTTAGTTCTTTGATCTTTATCTTGTCCTCTTCTCTTGTCAATTCAATCCTTAACCCCTGTATATGTTTAACCTTTGCATAATGCAATTTGAATGCATGGGGTTCCGTTATCAAGATTTCAACACTTTTTTGTAGATCTTCATCTAGTTTCTTAAGCTTAGCAATTATTTTTGTAGTAAATGAATCTATGGTGCAAAGATTTTTCAAAAAATTAAGTATTTTCTAAATAAATTCCTTCTATTTCACTTACAGTTTCAGGTAGTTTCACCTTATGAATTGCCACTTCTTGGCTAATCTTTTATATGATCATGTATTGCATCTTTGTCTTCACTCTCTCTTCAATATTTTTCTCTGCATCAATGGTAGGAGAATTGATGTTCTTGGTAAGGGTTGCAAGTTGGTCAATGATGGGAGTATTATCATCAACATTGACATTAGGTACAACTTGCATCAGGATTTCTTTCACATCCTCTAGCACTTGTTTATGTTTTCATTCTTGCCTCAGCTTCTCCTAAGCTACTTTTTGGGTGCAGAGTTCTCCATACCTCGTTAGAGCTTTGGGGTCCAATTGTCTCAGGTCACATGTAGGTATCTCTATCACTTCATCAAGTGTGACCACGCCTTTTCTATGTTTCTTCTTATTCTTCTTCTCTTGTTTTCTTGATTTCGGGGATTGACCATAAGGAGCTAGAGCCTTTTTCTTTGAATTTGACTTTTGTTGCTTAATTGAAACACTCTCTTCTTTGTGTTTCCCCTTTGTAATTCCCTCGGTGTGAGGTCCTAGGGCTTGTGGCCTTGTTCCTATAGTAGAATCATCTACTTTGGTTTCATCTTGACTTTCTTTAACATTTGCCTTTGTGTTTGCAGTCTCTTTTTCTCCTTCTTCACCCTTGTCTTCTATTGTATCCATTTTTTTCTTGGGTGGTGTATCT
Organism: Chamaecyparis obtusa; assembly: GCA_027943335.1. NCBI lineage: Eukaryota > Viridiplantae > Streptophyta > Pinopsida > Cupressales > Cupressaceae > Chamaecyparis > Chamaecyparis obtusa. Next base: position 234,603 of record BSBK01006138.1, on the reverse strand, counting down.
TTGGTTTTCTCCTTGGCAGCAATATCAATGGCTTGATCCAAAATCGGTAAGTTACCCATTACAAGTTCTCTAGCTACCTCATTAATTTCTTCTTCTTCTTTATTCTTGGTAGATGAAGTGATATCTTCATCTTCTTTAGCTTCATCATCGGGGTCTCCTTTAGTGATATCCTCTATCAATACTTTTTCTTCCCTAGTTATCCTTAACATCTCTAAACTATCTTCTTTTTTGGTTTGTCCAATAGGATAAAAATCTTTAGCATAAGTATTGTCCTCTAGATTCTTGGTGTATGAGATGTGTATAGGCTCTTCAGCTGGTCTTTGTGTTGTAACATCATCATCATCAATGTGTACACCTTTTCCTCTTCATGTTACACTCTTCTCAGTAATAATTTCAAGTGCAGTTTTCTCTGCTTCATCTTTAGACATTAAAATTTCAGTGCATATCTCTTTTCTTTCCTCATCAACTTCTTGAAGTTTACCTTGTAAGATATTCAATTCTCTCCCTTTCATTAAATTTTTTTTTGCATATTCTTTCATCATTTCTTCAATCTCTTCAACAGATAGATTTGGCATTACCAAAATCAGTGACCTTTCTCAAATTTTCTTCTCAGTGTGCAAAGCATAAGTCCACCTTGCTAAGATTTTATTATAGAATTCCTTAGGAATATTGTTTTCAAATTCAACTCGCAATCTCTTGAATTTTATCATCATGTCGATCATTTCCTCTTCCAGCTTATCTTGATCCTCTGCATTCATGGTTGCATATCTATGGATTTTAGGATGACCTAGTCCTCCTTTTTATTTTATTCTTGATGCAATCTCATCAATAGTTTGTGCTTTATTTACTACTACTTTAAATTGACTAGTATCCTCATCATAATCTACATCATCCTTATTCCTTATTAAATTTCTTCTCTTCTAGGGTACCTCGGTAGAAGCTTGTGTACCTCTCTTTTTCTGATAGGTCTTAGTCAATGTAGGCCTTGTTATTTTTTCTAATCCTCTTCTTTGAGGTGGGGAAATACCTGTAGCAAACCCTTTTCTTGCTCGTGTAGGAGTCTCTTCCTACTTCCTTTTACCTTTCATTGCCTTTACTGGTTCTGTATGTGTTTCTTTTTCTGACTCAATCTCCTCTTCATCTTCACTATTAGTGATTAATTTTTGTTCCTCGGTTGCCTCTTTAACCGACTTCCTTGCTTCTTCTCCATGTTAATTTTCAAGTGTTCCTATCATTTTCTTTGTTTTTCTTCCAATTTTCACTCCAACTTAATCCATTTTAATTTTTTTTTTTGCTTCTTCATAAATGTCAAACCTTGTTGCACTTTTATTTTTAGGTTCTACAAGAAATGCCTTTATTTATACCTAGTATCTCGGTCAATGTCAATTTCATAGTCCATCAGTGGAAGCCATGAAATCCTCAGTTCAACTACCTTTATTAATGTGGAGTCAATGTCCACTAGAAAAAAAAGATTCATCTTTGTACTTCTCCACCAATTGTGCAAGAATTTTGATTCTTTTGTGCATTCTATCCTTAAATTTTCCAAAGTACTAATCCATAACTGGCTCAAAATTATGACCTAAACTACTTATGAATTCACCGATTTGAATGATAACTAGTTTATTTACATCCCATTCACTGAGTGGGGGAAATGAGTTCTGCAAGTATAAAAAGACACATACCAATAGGGATCCAAACTTATAGGTGTTCAATTTAGCAACTAAAATTGTTCTCATATTCTCCTCCAATTTCCTTAACATCAACTCGGCTAGGTCAAGCTGAAGACCTGATGTGAGGATAAACTCCTAAGCTTAGTTTTCCACTCCCACCAAGAGATTTCTCTTATCTCCTAGTATCTTATGCTTCTATAGGATCTCCTAATAGGCTTAGATCATTAACTAAGTCCTATTAAATCTTTACTATAAGATTCACAGCTTGAAAACTCCACCTTGGATGATCCACACCTTGATTTTGGTTCTCTTTCTCACTTTCACTTAGATGGATCTAAGTGCCAAATCCACTAAAACATCACAAATTTCAAACTTCATTGTGGGGACATTCTTCACATTGAATTAATTCATATTCCATCCTATTTGATTGATTTGGGAAGGTTCTTGGCTCATAGCTTTATCAAATTCAAGATTTCATCATAAGAGATCTTAATTTTAGGCCTATTTCTAGTAGCCTTTTTTAATGGCTTTTGCCCTTTCTCGACCAAAATCTCCAAACAACTTGAAAATATAACTTTATATATGCATACCCTTTTGTCTTAACTTGAATATTTTTAAGGTCTGAGGCTCTGACACCATCTATACACCTCCTTCCTAATATCAAGGAGAAACAGGGCTAAAAGGCCTAGTTTATAGGACAACCTGGCTATGACTAATGAAAATTGCTCAAAACCTATCCTAATGGATTGGTATGACCTCCCAATGCTTAGGATAGTTAAATAACATGAAAAAATACCATAAAAATTCTTGGGGATGTACTGTACCTCCCATTCCCCACATGAAATGACTTGATTTCTCCCTGTCAAGCCTCTAACCGGGTCTGTCTAACTCGCATAGGGCTTGATCATAAAGCTAGCTCCCTTTCTCATGATGCTTCATACCTTTAGATAAAATATGTAAAGAGGCCCCATTTTAATATTCAACCACTTATTTTGTGTTTCCATGGTTGAATCTCACGTGGGAGCCATTTTTACAAATTCTATCACAGTGTGACTAGAGAAAGGTCCTGAACTAAAACAATTTGAAAACTATGTTAAAACTAATCTAAACCCTTAACACATAAAATGAAAAAGTCTTATAATCCCCTATATAATATGAATCAACCACTATATCAATGCTTTCAAAGCTAAAAGTATGACTGTTCCTTCAAAAACTGAGATATCCCTTCAAAACAAAGTTGTCGAGCTCACTCCATTAACTCAACTTTTTACAATATGCATCCAATGCTTGGAGATTAGAGTCATTACTCCCATTAGGTGTCTCCTCCACCATTATAGGGCCTATTTGGTTGAGCATAACCTCCCACAACTAAAGGAATCCAAGGTTATCCATGTTGCATGCAACATTTGCAATAAGTGCAAATGTTGTTATGACAACATTCTTACAACACTTGGCAACTTTGATAGATGCCTTAATCCTATATTATAGGAGGCTTATCCTCATATCTTTCAAGGATCCAAGATAATTCATTACCATCATATTATCTTAACAACCATTAACCATTCTTAGGCCTAAGACATATTAATGACTCAATCTCCCTAACTCCTAGCATTAAGAAAGTTAAATAACAACTAACAAAGGCTATTTGTGTGACCTTAGTCTTAGTGACTAATTCACCTAGCTAACATAGAACAAGACCTTATAAGGTCCTCAACCAAACTATACTAACTTCTTGACTTGGCTAGAGTCAAGTACAATCCAAAATTGACTAACTAGTAGATGTTAGCCTAGGTGCTCCTGCACCAAGACCTTTCTTCACAATTTTCTAAGCAATGTCAAAAGTGATGCAAGGAACACTTTTTGATCTACTAGATTGGAATACCTTGTAATGAATCATATATGCTTTGAATCTAGTCTCTAGATCATCAATTGTGTTTATCCTCATTCCTCTACAATCCCATTTGGCTCCAGTCAACTTCTCGATCTCTCTCTTTGGTGGGTGCCTTAGGGATTTTTCCTTGTCACATACTGGGTATCTGATGACAATGTGAATCACATCCTTTATGATCTTTAGTGGCTCATATAGCCATATTGTTCCATAGTGTACTCTACTCAAAACAATCCTTATCCACTGGGTCTTAAATACCTTCAGGAAATGCAGAGCATTTGCCAATCCTTTAACTTCCAGATGTTTTTGTTCATCCTTGAGTTTCTCATCTATGCATAGCTCATGATAAGTGGATTGAAGCTCAAAATCACCAATCTCACTGATCTTGCAATGAATATATGACTGAATATCCTTCACCAATAAAACTCTAGGCGGTTTTGATGAAAACACACCTTTTTCATCGATCTGTGATGCAACCTCAAGATGTAGCTTATAGTTTGGTTCCTCATATGTTTCTCTTGATTAATGTGACTTTCTTCTCCTTATCAGCTTGCGATTGAATAGTTTTTGAAGTAGATGCCATTTTTGATAAAAATAGGGCTTGATCAAACTGTGTTCAAATAACTTGGTTACATGTCAAACTTACTTGAATAGCTTCCAAATAATCTGTGAAATTCTCAAATTGCAGTAATAGCTCAGAATCTAGTTTCACAAATATTCTCTCTTTTCGCTCTGGTTTTTCTTTTCCAATGTAATGTGGAAAATGAATTTGATCGACGTGTATTTATACCCAAAAACCCTTTTCGGCATAAATAGGTTGCATTAAATGCTTCACCAACCACTACTTAGTTAAAGATCAAACATTCAGTTATATCCTTTAGATTCTTTGGCTCGGTGAACACTACCAATGCTGGTTGACTATGCAACTCAGTTAACCTTACCATTATCACCAACTGACAATTTCTTACTCATTCATGCTTTACTAACTATACTCATTTCAAGTTCATAACATATAACAACCTAGTGTATCTTAATTCATGTAAATTTGGTATTCATGTAATAGATATAAGAAACTGTTGTAAGATATAAGTGATTAAAATTTATTTCTCATACTTGATTTGCTTAAGTAGAAGTGGTGAAATCACCTAATCCAAGGGATGAGGTGTCACCAACTATTGTGTTTACTCTTGTATTGTCTTATGTTGATCTTCACCACATTTGACTCATATGTCTTCTAATTCCATCATTGGTATTCTCATTCATATCACCATTCGGTTCTGGTGCTCTGTCTCTATAATCTTTACTTAAGTGACCGACCTTGTGATAGTGCAGACATGTCATTCCAGAATTTGTCCAATTTCTAGATTTACCTCTCTAGTGTAGTCTCATACGATTTGCAACAATATGATCATACCTTCCACATGTTTTACAATTAACCCAAGTGTTTTAATCCCAAGTGTAAGAGTTACCTTGTCTTCTCGGTTGATAAGTATTGTTTTTTTCTTTTCGGTTTCCAAACTTGTTTCAGTTGTGCCCTGCATTCTTGTGATATATGACCATGCTTGTTGCAAGTGCAACAATTATTTTCCATGTAGTGCCTCTTAGGTGACTTGTTCATATTTTATCTACATTCATATGCTTGATGTCCATACTTGTTGTAATTGTAACAATAATCATCAAATTTAGGAATAGTGTTAGGATTTTCTTTAGCTTTACTTCTATAGACATTTATTGTGTAACTTGGTTTTCCACAGTGATAGCATGAGAGCTTCTTCAGTCTAGAATTTGCATAGGAATTATTTTTCTCTACTTTATTTGATGACTCTTCCTACTCGGTATAACCTAATCTAGTGGTGTTGTCTAGTTTTCTCTGACTCATTAAGAATTCATCCATCCTTTTGGTACTTTCCTCAATTTTCTTTATCATTTCATTGTATTTTTGTTTCATCTTTACCTCATTTTTTAGTCTTTCATTTTCTTCCCTTAATTCAACAATGTCTTCCAATTTCCTAGAAAGCTCATTGTTTACTCATTTGACTTCTTGACTCGTGACAACTATCTAATTGGAAATTTCAAAGTGATGCTTAGTCATCCTTAGTATTTCAAATTCTTTATCTTCCAACTTTTCAATAATTTTTCTTTTTTCTTCAATAGCCATATTCCTTTCTTGTTCATCTTGTCTTGTATTGTTCATAACTTCAATCATTCTTATCATTTGATTTTCTTGTCCAATTTGTAGTGCTTTCAATTGTTTGGTGAGGTGTTGATTCTTTTTAGACAGATCTAAGGTAGTTCCTTCAGATGCATCAGATATACTTCTGGATCCTTCAGATAATTAGTCTATCTCTTCTTCTCAATACTGAGTATCATTTTTCCAAAATGCTAATTCCTTTCTTTTGTTCAATGACTCTCGCATCTTTTCCTTGATGTCCTTAAGCTATTCCAGGAGAATCTCCATCCCCAATTTTTTATTTTCAATTGTTTTATCATTCTTATACATTTCCATCTTTAAAGATCTTTCCTCTCCAGTGATTAAAATTATTCAACAAGAGAACTATCTCTGATACCAATTGTTTGGATTATGGAAAGGTGAGTTACTGAGAGGGGAGGGGTGAATTAGTAACCCTAAAAACTTTTTGATATTTATCCTTAAGATAATCTCTTTCATTAACCAGTTGTCATATTATCATTTCCATTCATTCATAACATAACTAAAATAAGAAATTCTTTCTAATCTAACATGTAAACATTCATGAAACTTCATACACTTGACACATATATTTTGGTATCGCAAAAACCCTTGTTAGAAGGTAAAAACTACGATGGGGATGACACCCACAAAGATTCACTACTGCAATAATAAAGTTTGTCTATTAGTGCTTACAAATTTGATCACTTCTGATGATCTTACTCTATTAGGAGTAACATTTGAGACCTGTTAAGATCTACCTTGTTAGAGGATTCAAGAAACATTGTTAAGTGTGCAGTCAGTTAAGAAATTTACAAAAGACTTGTTAGGTCTACTCTATTAAGAGATTTAGTCTACCACAATTGTTAGAAAGTAATAGTAAATTGATCTGGATGTAGCAACTTACTTTGTTGAATTTCAGATCTTATTAGCTCTTAACTAATTTCACCTTCGTGTGATAGATTTATCCTACACTGCTCGATAGCCTCCGGTCTGATATTGATTCAATTTTGAATACTTGTTCAATTATTAGCTTCACAATCATGCCTGATGTTTAGACGTCTCCTATAAGAGGCTAATTCTCATGTGTTTTATACAAACTGACATCTTGATAATTCTTATATCATAAATATTTGACCTAATTAAAGTTATGGAATCATCTAGAAAATATTAGATCTACGATCCATATGAATGACCTAAATCAATATTGCATAGGGATCATCACCATTTAATTGTTACATCTTCAATAAATCATTACCTCGATTTATGTAAACCATTTTCTAGCTCAGTATAAACTCTTTGCCTTGTTTTCTGTGTCTTTCCATACTTCTATGTCATTCTTGTATTACTTGGAAAATATTGCATTCATGTCTCAGTAAAATATTGATTCTCAGTAAATATGAATGCTCGGTTATAAATGTACTCAGTGTGTTCGGTAATCATCTGGCTTAGTGTATGCGATTGGTCCAAACTGTGCTCGGTTACCTTGTCATTCTTCCTTGTGCTCTGCTCAGTTACTATACTTAGTGTGATGACCAACTAGTTTGTTTGCATCCTTTACCGACTATATGTGTGACACTAATGACAAATCATAATATAACACATATACATAAATTAAATAGCTCATAACACCATGATTTTTTCTCGAGAAAACCCTGGCTAAGGGAAAACCCCAGTGGAGATGATACCCACAAATGATGCACTAAAAGTATTATGTCCATGTTAGGAGATCTTTCCCTGTTAGGAGCAGAATATTACATTAGTACAAGTCCTTGTCAGAGGACATACGATGTTAGGAGTCTATAACCTTGTTAGGGGTGAATACAAAATGGAGCTTACTTCTCTTACAAAGGACTCTCTGTCTAGTCTTACACAAGTGTCATATAACAACAAAAATGAACTAAAACATATGTTATGCCAAAGAAGTTTCAATGATAGCTCACAATATTCTCTGCATTATTCTAACATCTCAATGCATGCAGACACACCCTCACAACTTCGCATCTAAAAGCATATACACTTGATCTCATAATCTTTCCAAATGGATCACAAATACATCACAAAACATGTCCAACACATTCAAATATAAAATACATAGTCGGCGATCATATCTCCACAAAGATAGGGTAGGACCCAAACTAAATCCCCATGTTACTCCCTTAAACATTGTGATCTCTTGTCTTCCATGTTACATTGTTGTATTATCTTTGTGTAACCACATAAAGTTGTAACTCTCTCCAGTCAACTCCAAAATCCATGTGAGCTTAACTAAAGGTTTGTTCCATCTCATATAGCATTTCTCTAAACCCGCAAGCCTTAGTTCTTCACATATTGTGCTCGCTAGGAAAAACTGTGCAATTGTACCATGTTAACTACTTCTTGAACTTAGTCATTTTTCCAATACGAACATCCAAAACTAAATTGAGCTCCAAGTGATCATGCCAATGTGTGTGTGTGTGTGTGTGTGTGTGTGTGAGAGAGAGAGAGAGAGAGAGAGAGATTACATATGAGAAGGAGAAGAGTGTGAGATACATGAGGAAAAGAGAAGAGGAAGGGGGAGAGATATGAGATAGAGATCAAGAAGGATCATTATGGATCATAATAGATAGATAAGTTGATGAGGGAAGGAAGATGAGAGAGGGGGAGAGAGAGAGAGAGTAAATAAGAAGAGGCATGCCTTCACATCTCCAAAATGCGTACGTGTTATGAAAGATTTAAAATGTACTTTTTGCTTTTCAAATCCGAGTGCATTATGATGGACACCAAAACTCATAAATATTTTATGCTTGGAAAAAGGGTTGGTAAATGACCCTAAGGCTTGAAAGCCCATTTTCTCTCCATTTTAGTCTCATTACACATTTGTTCATCTTCTAACATGAATTCTCGACTTCATCCTCATCAGGTTTACAAATAATCAAGTGGGTATCTCTAAAATTACCACCATAATCTCACACATCTTCTCATCTTTCTAACCATATAATTTTTTTAATTTTTAGACAACATTAACATAGTGAACTTCAATTTTCTTTACCAATGTCTTGGCAGGCCTCATAGACATATGTCTACCATTTTTTTAATAAATTTTGATCTACTTGACCAATTGCAAACAAATTACATATTATTGTTCTATACTTGAATCTATACACTTTTAAAAAAAGAAAATTATATTTTCAATTATTTTGATGCAATTTATGCCAAGCGCACAAACAAGTACCAAAATTTCAGGATGCGATCACTTTAAAAAATTGTATAAAAAAAAGTACTCAATAGAAGATAATGAAAAAATACAAAACTTCTAGATCTCACTCCCATCATACCAAATAGTTTTTAAAAATACTAAATCTAACTATATCTTTTGTTGAGCGCATGGAAACAACTATGTTATATTTTTCTAAAAAAATCAGGAACAATTTTTCGTGCACGGAGGTTTGACCCTCTTTATCTTATCCGTTTTTAAAAAACTTTAGTAGTTTAGAAACTAGATTCAAAGTACTGCAATTATTATTGTTTACACATCTTCTAATTTTCAGTGCAAGACCCTCCAATTTATGTTTGAAGTTCAGGTTTATCCAATTTTAGAAAAGAAAAAAAATGGCCACTTATACCCCCCTTTTTGCACACCATCTTGGTGCACTTACTCGGTAGTCTCTACCCTAAGCACATAAGTCTCAAATAAATCTCATAAAAGTACAATGATCAAATAAGGGTTCCATAGATGCCATCAAGAACACACACTGGTCCTCAAACTAAACATCACTAAATCCATACTATTCCACAAACCATAACATTATAGAAACATATTCTCTCAAAGAGTTCACAAAATAATAATCTTAAAATGATTAAAGGTTAGGTAAAAGGATCAAAACCATTATCACATTACAAATATTGTAAATATCTATGCCATAGTAAAAAGGTAAAACCTTAAACTTCTCATAACAATTCTTAAAAGCCAACTTAAAGCTACTCATACCGACAATCAAATATAATAACCAAAAACTTTAATAATAAACATATCACTATTAAATTATCATCAAATAATATTTAATTATATATCATTATTATTCGTATTTTTATTTTTCTAAAAGAATTCTGGTGTATGAAAAAAATACCGCTGCATGCAAATTTCAAAAAGATTTGTTTTATTTAATTTATTTTTTATTTTTTATTTTTTATTATTTATTATTTTTTTCTAAAAATAGAGTTTCTAAGTACAAATTATCGCTACATGCAAATAATATATCTTTCTTAAATCACATGCAAGTGAATATATCTTTCTTAAATAACATGCAAGTAAATATATCTTCTTTAAATAACATGTAATTAAATATATCTTTCATACGTAAAATGCAACTCAATATATCTTCCTTAAATAACATGAAACTCAATATATCTTCCTTAAATAACATGCAGCTGAATATATCTTTCCTAAATAACATGCAACTGAATTTATCTTCCTTAAATAACATGTAATTGAATATATATTTCTTAAATAACATGCAACTGAATATATCTTACTTAAAATACCATGCAAGTGAATATATTTTTCTTATATAACATGCAACTGAATATATCTTCATTAAATAACATGCAAGTGAATATATATTTCCTAAATAACATGGAACTAAATATATCTTCCTTAAATAACATGCAACTAAATATATATTTCCTAAATAATATTCAATTTAATATATCTTCCATAATTAACATGCAAGTGAATATATATTTCTTAAATAACATGCAGCTGGATATATCTTCCTTAAATTATATGCAACCAAATATATCTTTCCTAAATAAAATGCAACTAAATATATCTTCCTTAAATAACATACAACTGAATATATCTATCTTTCACATATGCAAATCTATATTATTTACATGCACATATCTATATTTCTATTTCAAAAGTATGCATTTTCTCTAAAAACAAACTTTTTCAAAACCTTCAAAATCATGGAAGGTCATAATTGAAAACAAATCAAAGCAAAACTTTTTTAAAAAACTTTAACCGAATTGCCCTTCCAAAAAATTCCTTAACATTTCTTATTATCAAATAAACACATCTTTTTAACAAACACTCATCATTTTCACACAAGATCTAATCAAACACGAAGAAGACAATGATTTCAATGAGCAACTTTTAAGGAATTTAAAACCCTACCTTAATATACAAAATTGAATAAAAAATCAATTTTGAATCTTGAAAACCCAAATTTTTTGAAAACACCAAAACTTTAATCCTCCAAAAATTTGTCAAGAGATAATTCTTCAAAACTTGATTAAATAATCCTCAAATAGCCTCCAAGCTCTCTAATATAGAAATTCAGAGCCTTTAGTTGAAAGAATGGAACTCCAAAATAATAAAATAAAACTCAATTGTTAAAAACAATAAAGATGTTAACTCCAAATCATAGAAATAAGAACTCAAATATGACATCATTTTTATCAACTTTAATTTATTATTTATTTAATTTCCTCAAGTCTAAAGGAAGGGCTCATGAATTTACATCACCTTGATGAATCCAGATAGGTAGAAAATCATATACTTGTCCACTATTTCACGATAATTAATGACTTACATTGAGATTAGACATGTATGTTATCTCACCTCTCTTACCATTGAGATATTGGGATAGGGTGCACTCATCTTGGCAATTCATGGAAGTCATTGTTCAATACTTGAAATCTTGCATTAAAAATGAGCATGTACATACATGTATAAATATATAACAAACAATGGCAAGGATCAACTGATCATGTGGATCTCACAAGCAAGTAACTACAACTCTTTCCTTCAACCATATCAAGCGCGTCAAACAAAAATATAAAACATACACATCAACCATACACATGCAAGTATGGGATTAGTAAAACTATAAACATAAATAACATCAAATCTATCTGAGGATCTAATACAACCATGAAAAATGAGCTAAAAGAGTCTAACCAATTAAACTAAAAAATAAACTATGAGAGAGTTATTAAATCCACCTCCCCTGCAATTAGGCTTACTCTTGGAAGCCTACAAACAAATAAGAATATGCATCCATCAATCATCAAGCGTCCTACTAAGATAAAAGACAAAATAATATCTAAAAATAAGTCATTAAATAAGAACATGATATATAGTCATCAAGAGAAATATAATTTTAGTTTAAGCATAAACCAAAAATCACATTGATCAATTATTCATTTAACAATTTAAATAGATCTAAATCTTTATTCATTCATCATTTTAGAAAATATCTAGCAATAAATTGTATAAAGAACACATTTGTATCTGCATCATATAATAATTTTAGAATTTCATGCAAACCTAATTAATGCAATACTCATAAAATCTAATCCAAATGTACTAGTCTAATATCATACCTCTAGGGTCATAATAACAATATGGAATACAAAAGAGTTGTATGTCTAAGTTTTTTTCAAGTCTTAACTACTAGACATCTAATAGGCATACAAATTTCTAGAGTTTCCAGTATAGAAACTCGGGCTCTAATACCAAGTATAATGCCCCACTAGAGAACCTAGAAGAAATTAACCTAAATCATGTTATTAAATTTATAGAATAATTTTTCTCTTAAAAGTTTACAAATAATAATGAATAACAATGCAGAAGCAATATAACATAAGACAATATATACTTACAAATGTAACTCATTTACAAATTACAAATCCTAAAGGTTCCATGATGTAGAATTACATAAGTTAATTAATCTAATAAATACAACAAACAATATACAACCTTCATATAATGCAAAGAAATAACAATTACATCATCTCATAAGTGAAAACATAGATACAACTGATACCACAAGGTAAATTATATAATAACCAAAAAAATCACTTCGCAAATCATAGGGTATGTAATAATAAACCAAGATACAAAGTACAAGTACGATATATGAAAGATAAGAGCAGGTCTCCAAGAAGAACACAAGAAGGTAACAATGATAGGATCATCCAACACCATCATCAACATTGGAATCTCAATAGTAATATAATCTAACACCCGACCACATGGAACCAGAAAATCCACTCTCACCGTACTAAAGAGATAACTACGAACCCCGCTCGGATATCAAACACCAAAATCAACCATAGTATAAATTAAGCAAGGGATTCTGAAAGCTCTTTATCTCAAACAATGTACAACACCAGCTACAAAAATAATACATACTCAATCAGAGGCAACCAACACATGTAGGAAACCCAAGGTGCATATGAGGAAGTGTCATCACATAGTCAACTCTAGAGTTATCATGGTAGTCTCTCTAGACCCCGGCGCCCTGGTCATTCTATGTGGTATCACTAATTCTCTCATATAAATAAGGTACCAACTATGATATATTCAAGTCCACACATGGGGCAAATGTCATCTCACACTCCATCCTATCCTATACTAATGATCAAGGTATAGGTGAGGAACAGAGACATCTTATTAATTTATTTTAAAACTCTCAATTTATGAAGTTATCACTTTATTAAGCCACTTGCAATAAATTATTCAGGTATCCACTTGTGGGCCCCAATGGCTATTGCAAGTCACTCCCCATCTATACACTTAGATAACCTACCCTAAGGTCATAAGTCTCAAATAAATCTTATAAAATTACAATGATCAAATGTTGGTTCCATAGATGCCAACAGGAACACACATTGGTCCTCAAACCAAACATCACAAAATCCATACTTGTCCTCAAACCATAACATCATAAAAACATACTATTTCAAAGAGTTAACAAATTAATAAGCTTAAAATGAACAAGTGTTGGGTAGAAATATCGAAACTATTATCACATTACAAACATTGTAAATATCTATGCCATAGTAAAAAGGTAAAAGCCCTAGCCTCTGATAACAATTCATAAAATCCAACTTAAAGCTACTCATACTGATAATCAAACATAACCAAAAACTCCAATAATAAACATATCAATATTAAATTCTCATCAAATAATATTTAATTATTTATTATTATTATTTATTTTATTTTATTTTTCTAAAAGAATTCCCATGTATGAAAAAAAAATTTAATATTTTTTTTCCTAAATATAGAAAACAACTACATGCAAATTTCAAAAAGAATTTTGATTTTGATACTATAAAAAAAAAAATTTCTTAAAATAAAATTTCTAAATATAGATTACTGTTATATGCAAATAATATATCTTTCTTAAATAACATGCAACTGAATATATCTTTCTTAAATAATATGCAATTGAATATATCTTCATTAAATAGCATGCAAGTGAATATACCTTCCTTAAATAACATGCAACTGAATATATCTTTCTTAAGTAACATGAACTCAATATATCTTCCTTAAATAACATGCAACTGAATATATCATTCGTAAATAACATGCAACTGAATATATTTTTCATTAATTAATATGAAAGTGAATATATATTTTCTAAGTAAAATGCAACTGAATATATATTTCTTAAATTACATGCAATCGAATATATCTTTCCTAAATAATATGCAACTAAATATATCTTCTTTAAATAAAATGCAACTGAATATATCTATCTTTCACATATGCAGATCTATATTATTTACATGCACATATCTATATTTATATTTCAAAAACATACATTTTATCTAAAAATAAACTCTTTCAAAACCCTCAAAACTATGAAAGGCTATAATTGAAAATAAATCAAAGCAAAACTTTTAAAGAAAATCCTAATCGTATTTTCCTTTCAAAAGATTCCCTAACATTCTTGATTATCAAAGAAACAAATTATTTTGACAAACACTAACCATTTACACACAAGATCTAATCAAACACGAAGAAAATAATAATTTCAATAGACAACTTTTAAAGATTTTAAAACCCTACCTTAATACACAAAGTTGAATAAAAAATTAATTCAAAATTTTGAAAATCCAAAGCTTTTGAAAATACCAAAACTTTAATCCTCTGAAAATTTGTCAAGAGAGAAATTTTTAAAACCTGATTGAATAATCCTCAAATGGCATTCAAGCTCTCTAATATAGAAATTCAGAACCTCAAGTTGAAAGAATGCAACTCCAAAATAACAAAATAGAACTCAATTGTTAAAAACAATAAAGTTGTTAACTCCAAATCATAGAAATAAGAACCCTACTACGACCTCATTTTTATCAACTTTAATTTATTATTTATCTAATTTCTTGAATTTTAAGTCACTTTAATTCAACTTGATTTTAAAATGATAAGTTCTACTTTTATAATAAAATATTTTTTAAGTTGCATTATTTAATTTTAATTAATTTAAACTATGCAACTCAACTAATAACCACTTAACTCAAATTGCACATTTAAATTTAATTTTTATTTAATAATTATTAAATTTCTCAATTAATTAATTTTGAATTTGTAATTAAATTATTTATTAAATATAAGTATTAATTAATTTACCTTATATTTAATATTTTAATGTATCATAAGGTGTAATTATTTAATCTCATTCCATTAATTCTTCAATCCATTTTAACACTAAAACCACATCAAACTGCATGACATGCAACCATGAAGCAAAATCGACTGAACCAAAATGCAACCTTCAAGCCTAAAGGAAGGGCTCACGAATTTATGTCACATTGACGAATCTAGATAGGTAGAAAAATCATATACTTGTCCCCTATTTCAAGACAATTAATGACTTAGGTTGGCATTAGACCTGTATGGTATCTCCCTTATCTTACCATTGATATATTGCATTAGGACATGCTCATCCTGACAATTCAAGGAACTCGATGTATGATATATGAAATCTTGCATAAAAGACAAGTATGTACATACATGTATAAATATATAACAAACAATGGTGAGAATCAGTTGATTGTGTGGATCTCGCAAGAAAGTAACTAGAGATAATGTAGGAAATCGAGAGTTGTAGAGCAAAATTTGATTGTATAGAGAGTGCTTAAATCATTCAGTTTTCTAAACTCAATGGTTTCTTGAGCCTATTCATCCTTTTAGTAGGGTCATTGGGTAGGATAGAACATAGCAGACGAAGAAACTACCTAAAAGGGACTCCACCCACCTTCTTAATTTTCTACACAGCCCAAGAGCCTCAAACTAACCATGTTCCTCCCTTATATGCTACACAAAGATATTCCTAAGGAAAAGATTCATCGCATAATACAAATTTTACCACTTAAGAAATAATGCATATAGAGAGGTTGTGTTCATAATCAACTAAAATTGGTCTGCCAGAACTTGAGTCCCATTTTGATCAAATCATCTCTTTGCTAAGCATCATTATGCAAAGTAACCCTTAAAATCTCCTTTGCATAATTAAATCAAAAATCTTATATCAAGTTTATACTATGGTCTAATTTCTAGAGCTTGCATATTTATTTAATTGCTAAAGTCTTTCTTTAATATAAAGTTTCTACACTTTTATTAAAAGAACATATTCACATGTGTGCACCTACTTAATCTTAATTAATTAGAAATTAAAAGGGATTTGTGCTTTCAAATGCTATTTTGTCTTATTCTACCTAACATTTCCATTTTGCCTCTTAATCCTCACCATTCATTTCTACCTAACATTGCATCTCTTTGTACCTATTTTTGCCTCTTCATGTCATCTACTCATTATTTTTCCTTTTAATCTCCACCCTTCATTCTTGAGACAATTCCTTTAAAAGGAAGCTCTTCCCTTGATCAAGGTTCCACAATCTTGATCATTTTACATTCTTTTGCATTATAGCATTCTTATTTTTTAAAATAATCTTGCTAATCGGAATTCTTATCTTTATCTCTCTTATTTCATAGCTTAATTTCATTTCTAGCTTAATCTTTCATTAGTAATCTAGTTTCTAGCTTGTTAATATTGCATTCTTAGCTTCATTCTTGCACTTCAATATTCTATTTTGGAGTAGTCAAGTCACTAATCCTCTATTCCAATCTAATGAGCATCATGAGAAGGATTAAACTCGCTTCAACTAGGAAGCTATGAGCCACTTCTTGAGATCTCCTCTTCCATAGATTTTCTCAAGTGTAATGGTTCATAAAAGTGTGTCACACTTTTGATCACACATCTTTAGTGCCCACCGTGGGCAAAGCATTTTTTTTTTGCTCCATTTCTTGTGCTTTCGGTTTCTTGTTGTCACAGGTTCGAAAATTATATTTTTGCAAGCTCAAAGGTCATCTGATATTTCTCATAATACCCAAGTGACATTTCATTATATTGCTATGTGAAGCTCTACATTATGTGAAGTGTCATTCTAACATACAAAGAAGTGTCACACAGACTTATTGGGAAGTGTCACACTGCCTTTATAAGGTATATTGCACCCATTTGAAATGTCATTCTGCTTCTATAAGGTATGTCATACGATTTTCTGACAGACTCATTAACTGTCGCCCAAATTTTATTTTTGTCACAGTTTGAGTTTGGGCCGAGATTGCTTGATTACTTTTTAATTTTATTGTTTTTTGGTCTTCTAATAGTGACTAATCAGTGATCTTGCAGGGCTATTACTTTACATATTTTTTATGATCTAACTTGTGGTTTTGTAAGATCTTGTTTATCAAAAGAGTTCAATATCTTCACGCCTACGAATATTTTGTGATCTACGATTCGCTTGTCAAAGACTCTATTTTGAAACTACTAATGCTTTGTCTTGTAGGTTTCCTTCGAGATACAAATAAACTGTGTTTTCTTACATTTATTTTCTAGGCACCTAGCTTAACTAGAAGGCTTATTGTTTTGAGATTAGTTGTGTAGAAGGAGAGTATACTCTTTTCCTCTTGGAAAATCATAAATCTAGACCTACTTGGTTGAACACTTGCAATTGGTCTTGGGTAAATGAACATGTTCTTGATGTGTTTGCGAGAAACTATGGAGTAGAAGACTATGATCTTTTCCCTATGGGAAAATCATAAATCTAGACCTCCACTAGCTATCCATCTTTATTTCTTGCATTTACCTTTAGAGGGCTTGTCAAAAGAGAAATCTTTTAGGAATGACCCAAGTGGGGAACAAGAAATGCCAACTACTCCACCCCACTATAATTGTAAGAATTTTGATATCACTCTAATACCATGTAAGAATTTTCCTAATGCAAAGAATGAAAATGTCAAGATCTAGAAACTCAATTGATAGCACAAGAGAGACAAATATGATATGATCAATTGAATGTTCAATAATTGAATAATTATGAATAATATATTAATTGATTGATTACATACAATGTAGGAGTGCCTAAATAAATAGGCAATGTGATAAGACTACATGATAAGGAGATGATAAGCTATCAAGCACACTAGGTGGAATCACATGTCCACCAAAGGTGGATCATCCTCCATTGTACATCAAAGTATGTGCAACATGTGCAACAATCAGAGGATGATAATGTGATAAGAGCACTAAAGGTGGATCTCACACACAAAGAGGTATGAGATGACAACTATCACCATCTAAAGTGGAATTTCTTCTAACCATGTGCTAAAATGAAATGCAAACTCCTGGGTGTCTCAATGACAACTAATATGCAAATGCATTATCCTAAGTAAACTTAAGTACAATGTAATTAGTGTATATTTAATTACACCAACAATAATCAAAAGCTTCTTTCAATCCAAAGAGACATAAGACACATTTTCTCCCTTGTAGGGCTAAAAGTCTTAATTCTTCTTGTGAAACTATGAGGGGTGGTCATGAATGGAGGCCCTTACTAAACACTTTAGGACTTAGAAGCTATCATTTTTTGGCTGTGTGGTTTCCTTTGTGCAAGGATTGATCCAAGTGGAATACCCGAATCACCCCAAGACACTCACCATATGCACTCCCTTGGATACAAATCCATGACGAAGCCAACATCACTTTGTGTGAGTCGGAGGGGTACCAAGTTGTGGGCAAAGGTTGTAACACTACCCGCTTGACCTTAGGTAACTTGTTCGATGTGTCTTCTTGTCCTAAGACTTGTGGAAACATTTGTTGAACATACACATGATACACTTGGTAAATTTGACACCTTACTAAGACTTCACATATGCTTGTATCTACAAGGTTGATTTGTCCCTTGTTGGATTTTTTTAAGACTATTGTTTTCTCACTACATGCTTTCAAAACAAACATTGTCTAGGAAATGCTTCAAACTTATCAATCACCTTGCAACTTTTTGAACTTAAATTCTTGGACTAAGCTTAAACTTTGTCAACGTCGCTTCTCCATTTCTATCCTTAACTTATCTTGTTATTTGGTACATTCCATCATGTTAAGAATTGTCCTTAGCTAGAAAATATCACTTTGGTCTCTTGACTACATACTTGGCTAGTAGAATGATCACTTGTCCACCATCTCTTTGATTAACTCTCTTGGATGCTCTATCCCACCTCTTGCTTGTTCACAAGTGTCATACATAGGGATCTCCCCGTAGCTTGGACACCAGGTGACAAGTAATATTGTCTCTATATCTCTTACTATTACACTTTGGACAAGTGAACATCTTTACTTACCTAGCTTGAACATCAAGTCATCATAAGTCATCCTATTTGGCATTTGACAAATTTCTTTCATGTCGGTCATAACTAGATCTCAAATTTGTGAGGGAAAACAACCTGAAGCTATCTTTGACAACTCAACTAAAGAAGGTCCTCTACCTTGGGGTTTCAAACCCTTTGCTAACATATCTAGAGAATCTACTTTATCCTCTCCTAAGTTGGCACATAGTGTTTCTTACACTCCAACCATGGATGAACGAAGTAAAAGGATTGGAGAATTCCTAAAACAATTTGGTGATAAACACTTTGGACAAGAAAACCAAGAATGTCCTAATTATATACATGGCTCTCAACAAGGATCTCAACACACTCGATATGGATCACATGGCTCACAAGGCATTCATTCAAATAACGAAATAACTAAGGAACATATATTGTTGTTTCAGCAAGATGAATGCTTACAAAAATTGATGAAGTTGACCCTAAGTCAAAATAAAGACCAATACTTCTTGCACTTGGTTTCCCAAGGATTTAAACTACCCCACAACTTTGACGTTGATTATCTAATAAAAAAGGAAGAACCATCTAAAAAGGAAATCTTGAGAAAATAGATGGAAGACATGATGAAACATATGCAACGCTTGGAAAAAGAGAAAGAACAACCAAGCACATCTTTCTCACTCTAGGCTATATTCTTATTCCCTTTTGACAAAGATCTACATATGCCTCCTTTTCCTCAAAAGGTTGAGTTTCCTAAATATGAAAAATGTTAGCTTGTGGTGACTAATCAGGAAAGTACTATCCAGGAAAGTACTGTACACTTTTCCTCCCAACCTCGCCGGGGTTCGGGGCCGGGCCAGGCCCCGAGTGGGGGTTTGGGGGCGGCAGCCCCCAAGAGCAGGGGTTCAGGGGCGCAGCCCCCGAGGAAATTTTTTTTGAGGCCGACTACTTTTTCGGTTATTTGGGCTGACTACTTATAACTCATTCTAACCCTAAAGCGAAAAAATATTGTATAATATGGCTTAGGGTTAGGGATTTTCATGATGTATGATTTTAGTACTTGCGGCAGAATTGGGCTGTAAGGGATTACGGATTGTAATCAGGTTGTAATCACTGGATAATAATAATATTGGACTCGCTATTGGTGGACGTAGCCCAGGGATTGGGTGAACCACGTTAAATCTGTGTGTCTTGTGTTCTATTCTGTGTGGTTTATTATTTTCTGATATTAGTTATATTTGCACATAATTGTTATTTCTACCTTGTTAATCCTAACAAAAAATACGATGG
The DNA here is from genome assembly GCA_027943335.1 of Chamaecyparis obtusa. NCBI lineage: Eukaryota > Viridiplantae > Streptophyta > Pinopsida > Cupressales > Cupressaceae > Chamaecyparis > Chamaecyparis obtusa. The sequence continues at coordinate 214,120 of BSBK01006138.1, read as the reverse complement.
TAGCAAAGATCCACATGATCACATTAGAGAATTTTGTGCACTCAGCATGGAATTTTTACATGAACCAACTTATCTAATGAGACTCTTTTCTAGGAGTCTTAGTGGTCAATCTATGGAATGGTTCACCAAACTATCTCCTCCTCTCAAGTCATTTGATCATCTAGTGCAATGATTTATCCAATAATATTCCTATAACATTCAACATGCTATCACCATGCTTGATCTTTGCAACATAAAACAACGTCAAGGTGAATCCTTTCTGGTCTTTCTTCAACGATGGTGGAAGCTATACTTTCCCTATCCCCAAAAGATTCCTGAGATCGAAAAGATTGACATATTTATCAACTCTTTAGTTCCCGAAATGAATTATGCATTACAAATGAAAATTGGTGCTTCATTCGATAAACTAGTTGAAACATCTATTTGCATAGAGGATGTCCTTGCTCGTAAGGGACATATCACTCTTCAATCCAAGTCCTCTTTTAACAACCAGTCTAACAAAGACAAAAAAAAATCAGGAACAAAACTAAGGATGTCATCAATGACGGAATCATAGCTTCAACTTCACAATCTACCATTAATAAAGAGCCAGCATTTAATCTATCTACTACTCTGAAGGCTAAAATTGATAAAGCTTGGGCTCCCAAGACTAAAATAAATTTCACTCCTCTTGGAAAATCACTTGAGAATGCTTTAAAGAATCTTCTCACTAAAAAGATCATTACTTTTCCTCACAATTCGAGACCTTATGATCTTGAAATCAAGTGTAAATGGTGGAACGACGACTACTATTATGATTATCATCGCAACAAGGGCCATAAAACCAATGAATGCATGAAACTCAAACATCTCATTCAGGATCTAAATGGCAATGAGACTATTGTTCTTGACTCCCCACAAGAAAACAATGATCATAAGGCTTTCAAGGAGCCTTTTTCTAAATTTGAAAAGGGAGAATCTTCCAAGGAAAAGGATAATAAGGTTTCCTACACTTATGCTAACAACGACAACATGATCAACATGCTTGAATCTTATGATCATGTTAAAGGAAAGGCTAAAACCAAATCTAATATGGAAACTAGTCCTCAAGCTCCATCAGGAGAACAATCATCTTCCTCTTCTGCTCCTAAGCAGACTTCAATTTCAACAACTCAACTAGCTACCATGTCAACTGCATAGGATTTTGATCCAGTTAACCAACTCTAACACACTATAGCTCAAATCTCAATTCTTGAGCTACTTGACATCTCTCCTTCTCATAAGAAGATCAAGCCCTTCTTGCGACAAACGTTCCTAGGGACCTAGACGTCGACAAGTTCTAGTCCATGGTTGAAAGCCTCGCTTCACCTCCTTATCTCACTTTCTCAAAAAAAGATGACACCTCTTCTAGTCATCCTCATAATCAAGCCCTCCACATTGAAGTCTCCATCCATCATTTTAGAGTCAAGCATGTTTTGATAGATGGAAGCACGGTCTTTAACATCTGTACTTTTAAACTAGTCAAGGCTCTTGGTTTTTCAGAGCATGTTGTTGATCCTAGATGAAAAATAACAATCAAAGCATATGACGAAGAGGAACACTCTTCTAAAGGAAATGTGGTTTTACCTATCAAAGTGGATCCTGTTCAAGGGGACATCATTTTCCAAGTCCTAGACATTCCTTTGGCTTATAACATACTCTTGGGTCACCCTTGGATCCATGATAAGCAAGAAGTTCCTTCAACATACCATCATTGCATAAAATTATCTCACGGTGAAATTCAGATCACTATTCTTACAGACTTAGTGTGTGCTCCTAACAGTCCTAAATAGTCAGATCAAATGGTTCCTCACAACAAAGAAGGATCACCTCCTAAAACAAAATCTCTATGATATCATGGAAAAATAATACTTGTCAAACCTACTGGCATTGGAACCTATTGAGTAGACACCTTCCCTCTCTCTTCAAAATCTTATAGTAAATCATCCCCCTCAACTTCAATACCTATTATTCATAAGGTTACTAGGATGATCAAAGCTACGATTCCCCTAGAACTGGAAAGGGATGAAAATGCCACCTCACTCTTCAAGCACAAAGAGTCTGAACTACAAGATAAACACACTGAAATCTCACCTCAAAAATATGGTATGGGCTATCATATTATGCAGAAGATGGGACATGACAAAAAAAGTCCTCTTGGAAAAGGAAAAGTTCTTCTTGAACCTATACACACTAAATTCAGAGACCCTAAGGATAAAAATGGTGTTGGTTATCATGAACACAAGCTTAGAAAACTTAGTAATAGTACTAATGCATATGAGGACTCAAATGATGATGAAGATGAAGCATAAATCCAACCTATGACTTATCAAAGGCTCCTACATATTCAGAATTTTGATCCAGATTATCAAGGAGAGCCTTATCTACCTACTCAAGTACCTCAAGAACATGACCCTGGTCCTACCTAGGAAAATATTATTCCAACTACTGAAGAACCTAGTGTTACTGTTGAACATACTACTAGTCTCGATTGGGGTAAACTAGCTAACGTCTCCCATGTCCTGGATATGCATTGGGGTATGCCTATTCTAAACCACTCTGCTACTCCTACTGCAGAACAAGCTCCTGCTACTGAGAATACTCCTCCTATACCAAATGATAGTGATGAAGATAATCTACCTCCTACAATGTCTTTAACTGACTACATCAGACAGTATCGCAACAATGAGACAAACTCAAATGAATATGAGTGGGATTCCTTATCTGATGCTACTATAGTAATGCAGTCAAGCTCGATAGATCCAATTAAGGATTCACCGACCTTGCAGCCAAACCAATATGCAGCGGAAATACACAGTAACAACAATAGATCTGTAATGAAATAGAAGTCTTTATTCATGAAAACACCAATTACATGCAATGTGTCGGGCTATAAGGCCTTCCTGATTATGGCCAATTACAAAGCAAGTAACAATCTACAAGATCTCATAGGATCCAAATCTTTTCCCCAACATCAGCATTCAGCTAGCCCAGGTATGTAACACACAGCACACTGGTAGGTACCCAGGAAAGATCTAAACTTGTACTACAACTTCCAAGAAATCTTCCTGCTCCTAAGCTCGCAGGCTACTAACCTTCCTTCCAACAACCTGATGCCCTTAAACAACTACCCAAACATCCTATAAATACTGATTCCCAGCCACAACTCGGCTGATGAAACAATAAACCCTTACAAACAAATAATAAATTCTAAAACATCAGTCGGCTCTCACATAGCCTTACAAAATAAATAAACTCTCAAAGATGGCCCCAATGGTCACCAAATCTACATAGAAGAATGCAACATGCCAAATCTAGGTCCCCACACGTCCAACGGTCAATCCATAACACAAAGAGCGTGACCCAAATCAAATGCACTAGTCTTCCAAGCCGATCTATCCAAACAATCCAGTCGGTAAGCAAGAACACCGAGCAACAGAAGAAATAACCAAGCACTAGTTGACCGACCATGCCAGGCATGACCGAGGAACATAGTTATTGTCAAGCACTAGTGAACCGATGCCTTCATTCACCGAGCATTCTTCAGAGACCGAGCACCCCGGTAACCACATAAACCGAGCAACCAATCTCCCAAACTGAGCATGAACTCTACCACACGAAGATCAAAACTAACAATCTACCATCAAAGACAAACATATTTTTGGTTGATACAAGATTGCCAAGAATCCTAGGATGCTCTTACATCAGACACCCCAGGTAAGAAAAAATTTCTCATAAGAAATCAGGAACGCCTCAAGGGAATCAGAATAGGTATGTCGAATCTGTTCTTCACCCATATCTCTTCTTGTCCTTCATCCCAAGTAGTCTTCACTTTATTCACTGTCTCACGCAGAAAGTCCTTCTGTCTTCCACTTTTCTTACTCCTCCAGTTGGCAATTGATAGCAACTGACTCTGACCACTACCGATCACCTCAATGCCTCGGTAAGGTTCATCCTCTCCCAACTCTTCAATCAACTCGGTATCATCTGCATCTCTCTGTGTCACAAATGTAACCATTTGTTGAACCATCTCTGCCAGCAAAACCATTTTTTTCTTAATCTCAACAAACTCTTTAGAGATATCATTCTCCTTCTCCTTCAAACTAGACTTAACAGGAATAGGTTCATCAACCTTCTGCTCCTGAGGTTTGTCATAAGGACAACACCTGATAACTCCACATCCCTTAACCCCTGTCTCTGGTAAAGGTATCAGCTTATGCTGAGCTCCTTCATGCCTAACCACATAGGTATTAGCATGGCCATCAAACAAAACATTTATGTCAAACTACCAGGGTCTACCAAGCAACAGATGACAAACATCCATACTAGGCAATATATCACACAATATCTCATCATGGTAAGATCCAATCTAAAACTTAACCAAGCATTGTTCTTCAACTCTAACCTTAGAAACATCTTGTATCCAACTAATCTAATAAGGGTTAGGATGCTTCCTTCTTTCCAAATTCAACTTACTAACCATTTCATCTTAAACAAAGTTTTCAGAACTGCCACTATCAACTATGACATTGCATACCTTGTCCTTGCACTTACATCTAGTTCTAAACAAATTCCTTCTTTGCACTAGTTCACGAACACATGCAGCTAATCTCCTAGTGATAAGTGTCTCACCTTTCTCTGGAACATTCTCAATGTCTTCTTCAGCAGCTAATGCAACTCTTTTCTTAGGACACTTCCAACTTCTATGACCAGCTTCACCACAGTTATAATAAGTGCTAGTGAACTCATTCTTCCACCTTCCTCTATGTCCAGCATTCTTAGTAACTTGACCACTGCCAGATCCTACATCAGGCTTAGGATTCTCTATCACATTACTCTCAGTAACTGTCTCACCGGTTTTACCACCTTGGTTTCTACTGTTCTATTTTCCTTCATACTTCCTATTCAGGTTCTCTTCAATCTTTAATGCCATCTGATAATCATCACCGATTGTTTTCATCTGCACAGTAAGCAACTCTTCTTGAATACTAGGTCTCAAACTATAGACATACCTAGCAACCTTCTCTTTATCAGCTTCAGAATGACCAGTCCTAATCAGGATTCTATAAAATGCCTCGGTATACTCATGTACCAATTTGTTAGTCTACTTCAAAGCTTGCATCTTCTTAAACATGTCCAATTCATAATCCACCAGAATGAATTGCTTCTTCAACTTTTCAACCATTCGGTTCCACTTAGTGATCTTCTCTTTTCCTCTTCTACCTCTTTCCAACTAAACTTCTCTCCACCAAATATTTGCATGACCTTTCAACTTAGTCTTTGCAAATCTAACCCTATCAGGATCTTCTATTTCTTCATACTCAAAGTATTCATCAATCTCATTGGTCCAATCAATCAATTCTTCTAGCCTAAGGCTTCCAGCAAATGCAGGAACTTCAATCTTAGGTCTTTTCCCAATCTTAGACATAGCTTTCAGAATTCGATTCTCCTCAGAATCTCTAGCTTCTTCGAAAGCTTCTTCAAAATGATCTTCCTCAGATTCATCATCACTATCCTCTTTCAAGGTAGGCTTCTTCTTTCTTAATTCCTCTTGTAGGTCTTGCACTTGTTTCTGCAAAGCCCTAAAATCATCAAGACAAAATTCACCAGTAGTTTCTTCTTCCTCAAAGATCTCACGATTTCTCCTCCGAGGCATCTTCAAATCAAGATCTAGATAAACAAGATCCACTCGGCTCCTACAGGAATAGACTTTTCTCAAATAGGAACAAACTTTGATCTGATACCACTTAATGCAGTCAAGTTCGGTGGATCCAATTGAGGATTGACCGACCTTGCAGCCAAACCAATATGCAGCAGAAATACACAATAACAACAACAGATCTGCAATGAAACATAAGTCTTTATTCATGAAAACACCAATTACATGCAATGTGTCGGGCTGTAAGGCCTTCCCAGTTATGGCCAATTAAAAAGCAAGTAACAATCTGCAAGATCTCGCATGATCCAAATCTTTTCCCCAACATTAGCATTCAGCTAGCCTAGGTTTGTAACACATAGCACACTAGTAGGCACTCAGGAAAGATCTAAACTTATACTCCAACTTCCAAGAAATCTTCCTTCTCCTAAGCTCGCCGGATACTAACCTTCCTTCCAACAATCTGATGCCCTTAAACAACTACCCAAACATCCTATAAATACTAATTCCCAGCCACAAGTTCGCTGATGAAACAATAAACCCTTACAAACAAATAATAAATGCTAAAACATCAGTCGGCTCTCCAATAGCCTTACAAAATAAATAAACTCTCAAAGATGGCCCCAATGGTCACCAAATCCGCATAGAAGAATGCAACACACTAGATCTAGGTCCCCACACGTCCAATAGTCAATCCATAACATGAGGAGAGTGACCCAAATCAAATGCACTAGTCGGCCAAGCCGATCCATCCAAACAATCCAGTCGATAAGCAAGAACACAGAGCAACAGAAGAAATAACCAAGCACTAGTCGAACGACCATGCCAGGCATGACTGAGGAACACAGTTATCACTGAGCACCAATGAACCGACGCCTTCAGTCACCGAGCGTTCTTCAAAGACTGAGCACCCCGGTAACCACATAAACCAAGCAACCAGTCTCCCAAACTGAGCATGAACTCCACCACACCAAGATCAAAACTAACAATCGACCATCAAAGAAAAGCATATTTTTGGTTGATACAGGATTGCGAAGAATCCTAGGATGCTCTTGCATCATATAGAAATTCCAGTTGATGTTAAACATAGATAAGCTCCTACCAACTTTGAAAGAGGATAAAGTTCTAACTCTCAAGATCAATAAACTGATGACGATCTTTTCCACCCTTCTATGGAAATCATTCTTATGGATCCTAGGCCACCTACTCAAAGAAACACTTCAACTGCTCCTGCAAATCATGGGTACATAAAACCTCATCCTTTCACAACTTCATGGAATATAGGAAGATCTAGAATTGAAATGGTTCCCATTCATGCAATCTTACCACTTGAAGAGGGGCCTAGCTCTCGAAATAGACCATTTCGATTACTCACATAATACTCTTCTAAATTCATCTGACCCTTCTAGGACTACTTGCAATCAACAATGTTCTATGGAAGACAACTTTCTTTATCTATCTAATTCATTCATGAACAATGATGATGATACCAGTATCTTTGCACTAGAACCCATTGACCCCTTATCTCCCTTCCTTCCTAAATTAACTAGCTTGTCCACATCTCATCCACCTCTCCATCTAAACCAATCATATCAGCCTCACTCATCCATTATTTCTGAGTCTTCTAGAAGTAACTTGGATGTGCAGCACACAAAAAAAATCCACTTATATCTCAAGGTCACCATGTCCCATCTAATCGGCATGTAACTATAAAGCAAAAAGAAATATTCAAAAGACCACAAAGGTCATCAAAGAGAAAAAGAAAATCAAAGCAAAAATGGATCTTGAAATCCATCTTACAAAAATGGCAATCAAAAAATCTCAAAGAAAAGAAAAATCAAAATCTATGTAGATTCCCAAGCTAAAAGACTTGGATATAAAAGAAAAATCAAAGTTATCATTCAAGCTTCCAAATTCTCGTAACTCACTCCATTCCACCATCCTTGCCTCTCATACTTCACACTCCTCACTCCAGTTTGCCTTTCCCAAAAGTGCATATCAATATCTCCTCATTACTAATGAAATGACTAAGAGAAATCTAGAACGTACTCTCCCTAAGCGTTCAGAACGTGGGAAATCTAAAAAAGAGTTAAGATGCATCCATGAGGATATTTGTGGGACTCACTTAAATGATCATTCTTTGACTACGGGCCTCTTGAAATTTGGACACTACTGGTGGGATCCTCTTATCCCTACTGCAACATTTGGTTCTGATTTTGAAACTTCTTAGCTGGCTACTACTACAAATGGTAGTCTTCTCAAAGAGCCTCTCAAATCTATTTCTCTATAGCAGTTCCGCAGCTAAGCTTTTTCTCCTGTACAACAATCTATGATCTTGAAAAAATTGTGAAAATTGTAAAATGTCCTGAAAAAATAAAAAAAAATCAAAAAAGAAAAAATCTCCTAAGTGGTGAAACCTTGCAATCAATGCTCCATCTATCAACATGTAGCTAGGCTCTTGTCTTCTTTCATCCATCTCACCCCTTGTTCCCCCATGTCGTCTTGGGCTAGAACTTGTCTTTGTCTTGTCCTCAATTTTTATTTGTCATCTCAGGACAATCATACATTTATCTGAGATGTTAGTGCTTTACCTCTTGATCGACCTCTTGCGCTTAACTTGAGTCAATTTATCAGTCCTTCCCATTGGACACTTTCCCACTGACATTACTTCATATTTCTCAACCCCCAATCCTTTAATGTTTTTCAACAATACCTACCTAGGCTTTTTTTGTTTCTTAACACATATAATATCTTTCACTATTCATTGCGCACTTACACTTTGACACTAGCACAAAGTTGTTTTCTTAACACTCGGCACCCATTACATCCTAAAAAATTGAAAACGTTTGAGATATGCTAAACTATTTTCTTTTGTGTTTTTTGTAATCATTGATTTTCACTTGCTATGTCTTCTAAGGTCACTTGAAAATGTCTACTTGACTAGAGATTCATGACTGGAGACATAACATCTTTTTTCTTTGATTTTTGTTAGTGGTGTGATTTCAATGATCCTCTGATGTCTAATAAACCGAGTGTTTGTGATAAGAGCCTCCATCATGATTGGAATGCCACACATACCTCGACCCTCTTTATTTGGACACTTATGTGAGGTTAGAATTATCTCCTTATCTATTTCTTGTGCTATCTTACAACATGAACTTGGAAATGATGTTCAGGTCATATCGACTCTTATGTCTTGATGCTTACGTGTGTTTCATATATATCATCTGATACGGTCCTATTCATATCTTCATGGTCGCTCTCACACCAGTGACGGTTGTACTAACCCTCGATGTCCCAAACGCTCAAATGATGAAAACTTATGGTCTACTGAATCAGTGACTTGGCTACTCCAAAAGTCTTAGGTTGCATCATCATTCTTAGGCTACATTTTATTCTAGGGATGTATATAGTTTTGCATTTATGGTTCCCTTGAGCTATGCTTTCTTTTTCATCCTTCCTCTCTCTCCGCTAATGTATTTGACTGCAAATCCTTTTCTTTGATCCTATTTTTGGGATTGAAATCAAAATTCTAAATCTTCAAATGTAGTTGATTGTTGATGCTATCACTCCTTACTCGCTTTCTCTTTCTTTCTGGATCTTTGAGGCTTATCTTCGCCCCTTGTACCTCATTTCCATTTCGATCCTAAGGGGGCATGACAATATACAAAATAATTTCGTTGATCAAATGTCCTAATCTACAAATCTAGTAATCAAACCAAATCTTTAATCGATCAAGTCAATCAAGACTAAAACAACTTTGATCGGGGCATCTCAACTTCATCGCTTCATATCAAGTTGAGACTCTTCACATCTCCTTTTTGAAAGAGTGTTCTCATCACTTCATATCAGTTCACTCGGAAAATCTTCTTTTGATCTCTTGGGGCATATCAAGTTCATCAAGACCCATATCAATCTGATTTTGTCTCTCAGATGATTAGTTATCTCAATTTCCTTAGACAGATATTCAATCTCATCACTTCATATCAGGCTGGATACTCTCGTCTTTCTTATTGGACTTCATTAAATCATGTTGGGAGTTCAACCTCTATCATCTATCCTTCACATCATCATTCTTTGACTCAATGCATTCCCAGATCGCTCACACATTAGTCAAAGAGGGGCAAATGTAATCACCTAAAATTAGTCTACTAGAACTTGAGCCCCCTTTTGATCAAATCATCTCTTTGCTAAACATCAGTATGCAGAGTAACCCTTAAAATCCCCTTTGCATAACTAAATCAAAAATCTTATATCAAGTTTATACTATGGTTTAATTTCTAGAGCTTTCATATTTATTTAATTGCTAAAGCCTTGCTTTTAATATAAAGTTTCTATACTTTTATTAAAAGAACACATTCACATGTGTGCACCCACTTAATCTTGATTAATTAGCAATTAAAATGGATTTGTGCTTTCAAATGTTATTTTATCTTATTCTACCTAACATTTCCCTTTTGCCTCTTAATCCTCACCACTCATTTCTACCTAACCTTGCATCTCCTTGCACCTGCTTTTGCCTCTTCATCTCATCCACTCATTATTTTGCCTCTTAATCTCCACCCTTCATTCTTGAGGCAATTCCTTTAAAAGGAAGCTCTTCCCTTGCTCAAGGGTCCACAATCTTGATCATTTTACATTCACTTGCATTCTAGCATTCTTATTTTTTAGAATAATCTTGCAAATTGGAATTCTTTTCTTTAGCTCTCTTATTTCATAGTTCAACTTCATTTCTAGCTTAATCTTGCATTACTAATCTAGTTTCTAGCTTGTTAGTCTTGCATTCTTAGCTTCATTCTTGCACTTGAATCTTCCATTTTTTAGTAGTCAAGTAACTAATCCTCTATGCCAGTCTGATGAGCATCATGAGAAGGATTAAACTCACTTCAACTAGGAAGCTATGAGCCACTTCTTGAGATCTCCTCTTCCATGGATTTTCTCAAGTGTAATGGTTCATAGAAATGTGTCACACTTTTGATCACACAGTGCCATAGTTGGAGTGAGTAATACACCACATGAGATGCTATAGCAATAACCCCCAATTTGCAAGCATGGCTATGCACATGTACTATACGACCAAGCTACATTAACAATCACCCAACATGTACAGTTTGGAGATAACTACATAAGAAAAAGTTGGTAAGGAACAACTCTAGAAGAAATAGAATCTAAGAAAGCACAAGGAATGACAACACCAAGAAGATTTGACCAGTAATTAAATTCTTTGGAGCTATCATGAGGGACATGGCAAGAAATTCGTACAAGGAAGAAAGAAATACACCATTACAACCACTACATATTGCATTTGACAAAATATAATATGGAAACTTATTAAGTATTGAAACAAGAACAACGTTATGAAGACTTAATCACATACTTTCAATTATGGAAAAAAAACTAGAGAGAGAATGTCTTGAGGAACCAATTGCAAGCTTCGGCTCCCACAATCGAAAACAAGGAAATCCAATCCTCCAAAAACCTCCATGATTTCACCAAATTCATTTTCCCAAATTTTCAAAATCCACAACACAGTTTCTTCCTCTAATCTACAATCCCCAATTCCTCAAAATCAAACTCTCTCAAAGAGAGGAATCCAAACTCATAAAAAAGACATTGGACGAATCCCTTCTTCTCCCTATGAAATCGAATGAACAATATTCATAGCAAAGATCAAAAGATTACAAATTAATTATTCACTTATTATTATTATAAATCTTTTCAATTCCTTCCTCACAAATCATAGATTTAATATGTTCATTTAAATGATTATTTCCAATAAAAATTATTTAATTCATTAATTACTATAAAAGAAGCAACTTAATGATCTTTAATTATTACCATTAAGTTAGTGATAATTAATAATGTCTTCTACATAATAAGATAATAATTAAATTATATTAAATGATTATTATTTTTAATATTTTAACCAACATTATTAATAGGTTGCTAACTTATAAATTAAATCCAATATATTATGATAAGATGCACACAAAATGGATACACATCCTACATGGAGGGGTATTACAATTGGTGGGATGGAAATGGATAGGTGTAAAATGGGGGTAGCTTATAATGGAATTATAGCTAACTTTGTTTGCAAGGACTATCTCACAATGGAGTGACATGTTTTTGCAACCTACGGGTGAATGTTTAGGTTTATAGGGAGAAATGTAGGATTTTGGAGGGGAACCAACATCTAGATGTTAAGCTATATAGCCAAGGCCATGATAGTATGTATTTTCTTTGATATGAAGGGGTTCTAATATACCTTGTTCATTGATGTCTAACCCCTTTCCTTGATAATGCATGTTCTAACAAATCTTCTTGGCAATGGGATCTAATTGTATGTGAAACAAGTTGCAAGTCCATTATGAGGTAGATGAGGCATGTAAGGAATGGTAGAACCACGAAGTAGACTAGACCAAATGAAAGTGGATGAACCAAGTTGATATGTAATAAGCTCATTGGATAGGGGTGATGGGAGCTTGAGGTGGATATGGAAGATTATGACATGGGGATGGAGGGTGGATAGCATTGTGGGGTGGACATGGAGGATTATGAAATGGAGATGGAGGGTTGATAAGATCTTGTGTTAGACATGGAGGGATACTTTGATCTTGACATGGAAAAGGATCATTAGATGGAGTACAAGGAACATCATGGTCTTGTTTAGAAGGTGGATTATTAATATGACTCGAAAGGGTGTTTTCCCTTGGGATGGAAGGGGACCATGTTGGATAGAAAACAAATAGATAAGGGGATCATCATGAGATTCCAAGAATATGGGATCTTGGTCAAAGATTGGTTGGGATTGGACATTCTTGGTATCTTGATATTGACCCATTTTAGGACTTGTTTCCTTATACTTTGGATTATCCTCTTGACATGAGGTATGACTTTGGATATGTATGGTGGATTTACGAAAGGACTCAATGCTTGGGCATGATGGGAATGGACTTTGACAAGGACTCATTGGAATAGGTTTGCTTGGGAATGTAGCATATGGTGGCATTGGATCTAAGATTTCTAAATTATATAAGAGACTTGTGATGAGGAATGGATTAGCTTGGATTTGTATCATGGATAGCCCTTGGGGGTAAAATAAAGAGGTGTCATTATTGTATGTATCGTACGATGGAAATGGTATGGAGGAATGGTAGGAGCTATGGAGGTTGTGTGTAGACCACTGCTAGCCATAGGTATATGATTTTGATCATGTTTGGGAATAGTGTCTTAACATATGTCTAACTCCTCAATATGTGAATTATTGGAACATTCTTTAATAGAAAAGTTACCTTGGTCAATGAGATCTTTCTCAATTTTAACCAATTTGAAGTTCTATGTCCTTTGGTCTTATGGTATTCACAAAAGTCGTTGTCGTTCCACCAGGATAGTTTAAAATATCCTAGCTCATAAATAATTATTTTTGTAAGTATGATTTTATTTGAGTGTACCATATTCTTTAAAGTTGACTCTATTGATTCCCCTAAGAGCGTGTATGTGCACTTTGGTGCCTCCAAACTATTTTTGTTGTTTAGGAGATTGTGGGAGCCCATTTGATTTTTATCCTTTTGGGAACATGTAGTTGGCATATGCAAAAAATGACTCTAGCTAGATGTGACTAAGATGATTTGGGCTAAATGACGTCCAAGAATGAGACTACGTTTTTGAGATTTTTGAGATTTTTTGGAATGTGATTAAGGTAAAATACAATATGCAAAAAAATGACAATTATGACAACTAGGTATGACACTAATTTTTTAGGGAATTTTAAATTTTTGGAATGTGACTAAGATAAATGCAAAAGGTAAAATGACAATTAAGACGACTAGGTATGACACAAACTTTTTGGGGATTTTTTATTTTTGGAATGTGACTAAGGTAAATGCAATATGCAAAAAGGGTATAATGGTGATTATGGTAACTAGGAATGACACTAACCTTAATACAAAAGGGTAAAATGATGTCTAAGGTATGAAACAAAGGTAAATGTAAAAATGGTGATTACAACGGCTAGATATGACACTAATGATGATGCAAAAAAAAGGTAAATGCAATATGCAAAAAGGGTAAAATGATGATTATAGTGACTAAGAATGACACTAACCTTGACGCAAAAAGGTAAAAGGATAACTAAGGTATGAAACAAAGGTAAATGCAAATATTGTAATTAAAGCAGCTAGATATTGTTAGGAATAAGGTGTCTCAACCTTGGATAATTCCTATTCTTATTATTTGTTTTGTAAAATGTATTTCTTGCAAATAATGTAATTAAGTGTGAGTGCACATGTCTAGTTGGCATGTTGATGTGTCACTCCACTTGATGTGTCAGCATCTTGAATTGTGTGTAAGGAGATCATGGTTGAAACGGTTATGATAGATTCCTATGACACGTAAGAGCTATGTCTAGAAGATTCAATGATGGGTGAAGACATGTGGCAACTAATAAAGTTGAGTAATGTACACTCTTCCCCAATCATGGGGTTCGGGGCATCACCCTGAAAAAAAATTTCAGGTTCCTATTTTCTCGGAGAATGGTAAAACCCTAATACGGCTATCTTTGGAAGTTGCCCTAAAAAGGGAAGCACATGATATAAGCATTTTTTAGGGTTGCAAAGATAGGTGAAGTTTGTGTATTGTTGGAACATTTTTATGCTGTCGCGATTTGTCTTCAAGAGTTGGAAATCTTCTGAAAGAGCTTGCATTGCAAGTGTATTGTAAACTATAATAGTTTTGATTAATACATTGTGTAGGTTTTGGAGTGCTAGGGTTTTTACCGAAAGGTTTCCCCAGGGTAAATCATTGTGTCATTCTCTATTTTTTGTATGCATGGTATATGGCTGCAATATCATTGTTAAAGTAGTTAACGAATCTGAAATTGTAATGATTTAAAAGAATTTGCACAATACTTTCCTTTAGAGATTAGTGTAGGAAGTTGTTTCCGCACCTAAGTTTCCTTACAGATATGACACTAATGATGATGCAAAAAGGTAAAATAAGGACTAAGGTATGAAGCTAAAGTAAATGCAGAAATGGCAATTATGACAGTTAGATATGACACTAATGATGATGTAAAAAGGTAAAATAAGGACTAAGGTATGAACCTAAGGTAAATACAAAAATGACAATTATGAGGGCTAGATATGACACTAATTGTGTATGCAAGAAGGAAAAATACTAAGGTATCAACTAAGGTGTGAAGAAAGGTAACTAAAAAGGAAATCTTTGGAAATGTTGAGGAAAAAACTTTTAGAAGACACCCTAAGTAATTGAGAGCATTTTCTTGACCTCCAAAGTGGACAAAAATTTAAAGTTGACAAATTGATTGTTTGAAAAGGTATTGATTGTGACAATCAAAATTGTTCTAAGAATCACTATGGAAATGACTAAAAAGTGAACCCTCTAGTTCCTAAAAATAACGCTAAAGGTAAACATGTCCAACCTTGACGAATGTGTTGGTAAGTGGTGTTTTCGGGCACTAGGGATCACTTGAGGCTTGTCATTCATGGAAATACTTATGCTGGAGTGATTGCATGCAGAGAGTTTTGGTACTAGAGTCACAGTCTTGAAAATTACTAAGTACATAATCAGGACAACAGTGTACTGTGGAACAATTTTGGTCAACGATGATAGTATATGATGTATTATGGCTTGCAAAGTTAGTAGAAGGTATTTTGGGATATGTATATGCTTCAGTTAAGTTCGCATGTGTTTTGGTGATCAGATCAGTGATCTAAAGGTATGCGAAGACATAGAATCAGTGTAACATGGCACATAAGCAATTGCAAAGATTAAGGAAAGGATAGTGGATATGGAAATGTGCTAAGTCAAATGGATAAAGTATATTGCCGACTCTTTGGTAATATAAGATCACCAACTCTATGTTTATCATTTACATAATTTATTATTATGTTTTGTATGGTATTTGTGAAGCCGACTGGATGGCGGATTTTGTATAAGTATAGAGTGTTTTGTGGAAGTGATATGTATGGATGAGATAATGGATATGATGATGATGATGATGATGATGCAAACCTGAGAGCAGAGAGAAGATGCGAGATCGGTATGTGACAGAGCTACAACTAGAACTATTTAAGAAAATGAAGTGCTTGTATTGTTCATTTTTGGAGAAAGCTTTTGAGACAGTTTTGATTCTAAGAGTTGTATGCTAACCACCTTTAACCAGGTGTTTTGTATCCCCTAACAAGGTTTTGTATTCCTCTAGCAAGTAAATGTACTATGTAACACTCAGCTCCTAATAGGGATATAATATTTTAGTACATAGTTGTGGTTATCATCCCCACTAGGGTTTTCCCTTGGCCAGGGTTTCCTCGAGAACAAATCATGGTGTCATGAGTTATGTGTTGTGCTTATATGTTCTTTTCATTTTAGCATTATTATGGTTTATTTATAATTGGTTGAAGTTTAAACTAAAGTGTAGTAATACTAATTCACCCCCCTCTCAGTATTACCTAATCCTAACAATTGGTATCAGAGCTATTGGCCCTTGGAGAGAAAGCCTAACATCTTAAGGGAGATCGGAATGCATTCGAAAAGTTTGCAAGAGAACTTTGAAGTAGCACTTGAAGATCTGGACAAAGAGAAGGTTGAGAATGGTGTATTGAAATTCAAACTGAGAAGAGCATAAGGTTTCATTAGGAAACTAAACAAATAGCTTGAAACTTCAAGAAATCAGAAACAAGACCTTATGGACAAGATCCAAGAAGATTCAGACAATGATACATCAAATCAAGTAAAGAAGTTGGAGCAAGAAAAAGAGCAAATCAATCTTCTGATGATTAAAGAGATTCAACATGAAAAGGATGCAAGGAACAAAGTTGAAGAGTCACTAAAAGAAGCAAATGAGCAAATAGGACAAATGAAGACTGAACTTGATCACTACAAGGATAAGTGTCAGGAAATGGAGAATTACAATTAGATCATAAAAGGAGAACTCACTCAATCCAAGTTGCACATTGAGAAATTGCACATGAGTAGTGATAAAATTGATGAGCAAAGAGCAAGACAGAAAACTAAAGGAGACATGACTGGAGTTGGATTCAATGAAGCAGAATGTTCTAAGTCCAATGAAGAAACAAATGAAGCAAAGACTAAAGAAAGACCTACTCATGAAGAACCTAAAGAATAGATCAGAGCTTTCAGAGGTAGATGCTTTGGATGAAACAAAGTTGGACACATGAAAAGAGATTGCAGAAGTAAAGGTACCTCTAAACCCTTTACCAGTTAATGTTATAACTGTTATGATTATGGACACAAGAAAGAAGACTGTAGGAAACTAGATCAATCAAGGTATGAACAAGATTATGTCAGAGAAGAGTCAACAGCCAAGGTTACATGTCTTAAATGCAATAACTTTGGGCATACTGTAAGATATTGTAAGTTGCAAGTAAATCAAGAAAGAAGGAGACCACCTACATGTTAAAAATGCAACAACCTTGGACACACATCGAGGTTTTGTAGATACAATGGAGAGAACAATAGAAGAGGACCAAGAGAACAAAGAGGACCACCTCATGTGGTTATAAGGAAGAATATTGGTGACAGTGGCAAAAGTCTTAATGAGTACATGGATGAATTTGAGAATCATTTCAAGAAATCAGAAAGCAAAGAGGATGACAAGATATGGAAGGTGAAAGAATTCAATAAGGAATTGGTTTAGGGAGAGACAATAGATGATACTATGTCTTCGCATGATGAATTCTTTGAGACGTCAACCTAGAAGGCCGCATGGCCTTAGGGGGAGCATTGGATGTAGATATTAGAATATATCCAGCCCCTATATGTGTGGAGTAAGCTCATGCGAGATTAGGTATGGTGTGTACAGACACTATGGAATCTGTGGTTGAGAACGCAGCACTTGGAGATCCATTTTCTGTGTTTGCGAGTTTTGTGTTGACTGGATAGCATGCGAAGTTTGTTAGGAATAAGGTGTCTCAACCTTGGATAATTCCTATTCTTATTATTTGTTTTGTAAAATGTATTTCTTGCAAATAATGTTGATGTGTCAGCATCTTGAATTGTGTGTAAGGAGATCATGGCTAAAACGGTTATGACGGATTCCTATGACACATAAGAGCTATGTTAGGAAGATTCAATGACAGGTGAAGACATGTGGCAACTAATAAATTTGAGTACTGTACACTCTTCCTATTTTCTCGGAGAATGGTAAAACCCTAATACGGTTATCTTTGGGAGTAGCCCTAAAAAGTGAAGCGCATGATATAAGCTTTTTTAGGGTTGTGAAGAGAAGTGATGCGAGTGTATTGTTGGAACGTTTTATGCTACCGTGATTTGTCTTCGAGGGTTTAGAAATCTTCTAAAAGAACTTGCATTGCAAGTGTATTGTAAGCTGTAATAGTTTTGATCAATACAATGTGCAGGTTTTGGAGTGCTGGGGTTTTTACCGAAAGGTTTCCCCAGGGTATATCGTTGTGTCATTCTCTATTTTTCTATGGTATGTGGTTACAATATCTTTGTTAAAGTAGTTAACGAATCTGAAATTGTAAGGATTTAAAAGAATTTTCACAATACTCTCCTATAGAGATTAGCGTAGGAAGCTGTTTCCGCACCTGAGTTTCCTTACAAGTGGTATCAGAGCTTGATCAACTTTTGATCCTAGTTGTTGGGTAGGGTTTTTTGAGCTGATCTCAAGTTTGAGTGGGAGTTTTTTGCAGAGCATTCTGAATCTTATTTGTAGATTGAGATGGCAAGTTCATCATATGGAAGAATGGAGGTGGAGAAATTTAACGGCACTAATTTTGAGTTGTGGAAACTCAAGATGGAAGACATGTTGGAAGATCGTGACCTATGGGAAGCGACTTCAAATGCTACAAGACCAGCAACTATAGCTCAAGCAGATTGAGATATCAAAGACCGTAAAGCTAAGGGTCTCATAAGACTCTGTTTAACCGATGCAGTTGAATGTTCTAGATGAGAAAACCGCAAATAGCTTGTGGGAAAGACTTGCAACCGTGTATCAGGCCAAATCTCTGGTGAACAAGTTGTTCCTGAGGAAGAAGTTGTACTCTCTGCGAATGGAGGAAGGTGGATCCTTAACTGATCATTTAAATGCATTTAATCTGCTGGCTGCACAGTTGACATCAGCCGGTGTCAAGTTAGAGGAGGAGGATCATTGCTACACACTTTTGTGTTCTTTACCGGATTCATGGGACCATCTTGTGATGGCTCTCAGAAGCACGCTAGTCACCTTCAAATTGGATGATGTGGTGTCTTCGCTGCTATCAGAGGAGCTGCGGAGAAAGGCTTCCGTTTTGGAAAAAGAAGCCCTTGCTGTTCATGGGAGATCCACTGAAAGAGGGAAGAAAAATAACAATAAGTCTGACAATAAGGGTAGATCCAAATCCCATGGGAAGTCAAAGACTTCCAATAAGTCCAAGGCAAAATGTTGGAACTGTGATAAATCTAGGCACTTCTGTAAAGACTACAAAGAGCCGAAGAAGAAGAAGAAAGGTTCAGATTCAGCTTCAGAAAGATCTCAAGAAGATGGCGATGCATTCATCACAGCTTTGGCAGCCCATGCATCTGATGATGTGTGGTTGGTTGACTCGGGTGCATCTTTTCACATGACCTCTCATCGAAACTGGTTCTCAAAATATGAAGAGTTTGATGGTGGAAAGGTGTACTTGGGTGATGATTCTCACCTAAAGATAGTTGGATGCAGAAGGGTCATTATCAAATTTCCTGATGGACGAGTAAAGGGAATCAACGGAGTTATGCACATTTCGGGTTTGGCACGAAACCTATTATCTGTAAGTATGCTGAATGATGTAGGTGTGCAAGTTGTTTTTTCGAAAGAAGGATGCAAGATGATGAGAGGATCGATAGTGCTTGCAAGGGGTACTAGGAGAGGTACGTTATTTCAGCTAGATGCATGTATTCCTCTATGTAATAGTTCTTCATCCTCACCATCTGAACAAGCAGTGAAGAAGTTTGTGGCTATTGGTTCCGATGGTAGTGGAAACACTTTGGAAGATAAGCTTCCTGCAGAAAAGACAATGTTGTGGCATATGAGATTTGGCCACATTGGTGAAAAGGGTCTCAGAACCCTGAAAAATAAAAATCTCGTTGAGGGGTTAAATGATCACAATCTCAAGTTCGACTTCTGCGAACACTGTGTCTATGGTAAACAAAATCGTGTTCAGTTTTACTCTAGTTCTCACAAATCTTCTGATGTTTTGGATCTTATTCATTCTGATGTATTTGGTCCTGTAAAAGTTCCTTCAATCTCCAAGTTTGTATTTTTTGTATCTTTCATAGATGATTACAGTAGAAGGACGTGGATTTATTTCCTTAAAAGTAAGACACAAGTCTTTAGTCGGTTCAAGGAATTTAAAGCTCTTGTAGAGAATCAGACTAGTAAGAAGATTAAGTGTGTGAGAACTAACAATGGTGGTGAGTTTTGCTCAGCAGAGTTTTAACAGTTCTGTAAAGAACAAGGTATCGAGAGGCATAAGACAACTCCTTATACCCCACAACAAAATGGAGTTGCAGAGAGAATGAACAGGACACTGATGGAGAAGGCTAGGAGTATGCTTAGTGGAGCTGGTTTAGAACAAAGGTTTTGGGCCGAAGCTGTGGCAACTGCTTTCTATTTGGTTAACAGATCTCCTACATCAGCCATTGTTGGTAAGACACACATGGAGGTGTGGTCTGGTAAGAAGCCTTCAATTAGACATCTTCGTGTTTTTGGTTGTGAAGCTTATGCACATGTTCCAAAGGAGAAAAGATCTAAGTTGGAAAAAAAAGTTGTTAAATGTATTTTCATCGGATACAGTGTTGGTGTGAAAGGATACAAGGTTTGGGATCCTGTGACTAGTAAGGTGTTGTATAGTAGAAATGTTATTTTCAGAGAGATAACATCTTCTCCTATTGTGCTACAACCAGATGAAAAAGAAAAGGAAAAAGATGTTGTTCAGTTGCCTCCTACCCCTAAGAAGACTGAACAGAGAGACCATGTTGGGCCTTATGAAGAGGAGAGCTCTAGCAGCTCTGATAGTTCAAAAGAAGAGGAAGAACAACCTCAACCGCAGCCCTTGAGGAGATCCACAAGAGAAAGAAAGCAACCAGGAAGGTTTGGTTATTCTATGTTAGATTCTAGTTGTGCCTTTGCTTTGATTACTAACACTGATGAGCCTAGATTTGTGAAAGAGGCTTTGGGCATGGAAGATGCAGGTTCTTGGATTGAGGCTATGGATGATGAGATGGCTTCATTGGAGAAAAACAAAACTTGGGACCTTGTACCTTTGCCTAAAGGGAGAAAATTTGTTGGCTGTAAATGGGTGTTCAAGAAGAAATTTTGTGCAGATGGCAGTGTTGAAAGGTATAAAGCTAGATTGGTTGCAAAAGGGTATTCACAGGTAAAGGGAATAGATTATGGTGAAATATTCTCTCCTGTTGCAAAGTTGACATCCATTAGATTTCTGTTATCTCTTGCTGCATCATATGATTTAGAGATAGAATAGATGGATGTGAAGACAGCTTTCCTTCATGGTGATTTGGAGGAAGAAATTTATATGTCACAACCTGAGCACTACATTGTTAAAGGTAAAGAATCCTTAGTTTGCAGATTAAAGAAATCTCTATATGGTTTGAAGCAATCTCCTAGGATGTGGTACCTTAAGTTTGATGCCTTTGTGTTGTCAATTGGATTTGTAAGATCAAAATCAGATCCTTGTGTTTATTTCAGAGTTGAAAATGATCGCCTTCTTATTGTTGCATTATATGTTGATGATATGTTGCTGTTTGGGAAGGGTAAGGGTATGATTTCTAATTTTAAATCTCAGTTATCAGCATAGTTTGAGATGAAAGATCTTGGGGCAGCTAGGTACATCTTGGGTATGGAAATCAGTAGAGACAGGTCTAACAGAAAACTTTGGTTGAGTCAGAGTAAGTATGTGAAGTTTGTGTTGGACAGGTTCAGCATGGCAGATTGTAGACCACTATGTGTTCCTATTTCTGTGGGAACAAAGTTATCTGTAGATGATTGTCCAAAATCTCCTAGTGAGGTGGAGGACATGAGTAGAGTACCTTACGCTAGTGTAGTTGGCAGTCTTATGTATGCTATGGTCTGTACTAGACCAGACATTGCCCAAGCAGTGGGAGTCCTGAGTCGGTTTATGGCTAACCCTGGACGGGTACATTGGGATGCAATTAAGCGAGTATTCAAATATTTGAGGGGTACATCAGATTACTCCATATGTTATCATGGTAACTCTTCTGGATCTCCGCATTCAGTTTGTATTCGTGGGTTTGTGGATTCAGATTGGGCAGGTGATATTGACAGCAGGAGATCCACTAGTGCTTATGTGTTCACTATGTTTGGTGGTGCCATTAGTTGGATGAGTAAGCGACAACCTGTGGTTGCTTTGTCCACTACAAAAGCTGAGTACATGGCTGCTACTCATGCTTGTAAAGAAGCCATTTGGCTTAGAAGATTGTGTTCTAATGTTGGTGTTGATGCAGAACAGATTACTATTTGGTGTGAGAGTCAGAGCGCTATTTGCCTTGCAAAGAATCCAACTTTCCATGCCAGAACGAAGCACATTGATGTGCAGTTTCACTTTGTGAGAGATATGGTGGAAGATGGAAAGGTAAATTTGGAGAAGGTAGATACTGTGAAGAATGTTGCAAATGCATTAACGAAACCAGTGGGCACTGAGAAGTTCAGATGGTGTTCGGAGTCTATGGGCCTTTTGGCCTATAGCGGTTAGTTCCTGTTATGTTCCTGTTGCTCTTACAAGGTGTTCGACAAGTGGGAGAATGTTAGGAATAAGGTGTCTCAACCTTGGATAATTCTTATTCTTATTATTTGTTCTGTAAAATGTATTTCTTGCAAATAATGTTGATGTGTCGGCATCTTGAATTGTGTGTAAGGAGATCATGGCTAAAATGGTTATGACGGATTCCTATGACACGTAAGAGCTATGTCAGGAAGATTCAATGACAGGTGAAGACATGTGGCAACTGATAAATTTGAGTACTGTACACTCTTCCTATTTTCTTGGAGAATGGTAAAACCCTAATATGGTTATCTTTGGGAGTAGCCCTAAAAAGTGAAGCGCATGATATAAGCTTTTTTAGGGTTGCAAAGAGAAGTGATGCGAGTGTATTGTTGGAACGTTTTATGCTGCCGTGATTTGTCTTCAAGGGTTTAGAAATCTTCTGAAAGAACTTGCATTGCAAGTGTATTGTAAGTTGTAATAGTTTTGATCAATACATTGTGCAGGTTTTGGAGTGCTGGGGTTTTTACCGAAAGGTTTCCCCAGGGTATATCATTTTGTTATTCTCTATTTTTCTGTATGTATGGTATGTGGTTGCAATATCTTTGTTAAAGTAGTTAACGAATCTGAAATTGTAAGGATTTAAAAGAATTTGCACAATACTCTCCTATAGAGATTAGCGTAGGAAGCTATTTCCGCACCTGAGTTTCCTTACAAAGTTGAGCTACTAGCGTTTAATGCACTTACTCAACTTGCGAAGGATAAAAGAGCTTGGAGAACATCATTTCAGTACCGTTTGTTGATCAGCAACTAAGGAGAGCGGAGTTGTGAAGCATTGCAGTCATGTAGCAGAGTTGTGAAGCATTGCATTCATGTAGCAGAGAGATTTCGTGATCGCGTGAAGCAAAGTGTCAGATTCAAGCGTGTTTAAGGTATTTAGACCTACACTCATTGAGAAGTTATGGATGCACCAGTTATCTTTGATCTTGTGGATAGACCTAGGTACAAGTTTAAGAGACATCCATTTAAGTCCTATGAGGATGATCTGGAAGGAGCGTTTTCACAAACCCCTGTTGGCGTATTGCACGTAGAAGATATTAGGGCTTATTCACTACAAATATGAGATCATAGGAGATATGAATATTTATAGTGAAGTGGATGCTATGATATAAGAAGATGAATCTATGGTAGAGGAGTTCAAGCACCTAGAGAATCAGTCTATCATTAAGCTAACCCTACTCACGGAATTCATAGAAACATAATGGTTTAAGATAATTCTTAGTAGAATCCATGATTAGTTCATATGGATTGGAGAACAACCAATGAAAATATGTGCACAAATGATTCATGAAATAACTGGATTAGATAATGAAGGAGCCCTTCCTGTAGTAGAAAAGAATATAAGGAAACAGGTGGAAACCCTAACAAACTCAAAATGGGAAAAGAGGGCAATGACAGTCAATGACATCTTCTAGCAAGATGTTAGATTGGTGGCAATGATATTGGGCTACAAACTATTCTATAGTAGCAGACCTAACTCAGTTTCTGTTGGTGTTATTATGATGGCCTATAGGATGGTCAAGGAAAACAAGAAGTATAACCTTTGTGAAGTGTTAGCTCAATAGTTTCTAGAGAATGTAAAGGTGATAAAGAAAGATAGGACTAAAGCATTCAGGTTTGGGTCCTTGTTGGTTCACATGTATATACATATCATTCACAAGTTCCATGGCATGCACCCTAGGGCATGGAAAGACAATGTACCCACTAGAATTCAGATTTCAAAGAGTTATAGAAGACAAGAAAAGAATTGGGTTGATGGTGAACTATTTGCTTGGACCAAGATACTACAAAGGCAGATGAAGGAAAGGTATAAGATACCTAAAAATATAGTTGAGAAGTATGAGGGCACTATCTGTTTCATGGTTGAAACTGATTGTGTTTGTTTTGAGGCAGTAGAACTGAGGAAGAAATGGTGTTACTCTATGGGGTATGAAGTCAATTTTGAGGTCTTGACTATGTAGGTGGAGCATGTTCTAGTAGCAGAAGTAGACCCTACTGAGGAGAGATGGGGAACTTATAGGGAGAAGTCAGGAAAGATCAAAGAAGAACAAGAGAAGGTAACAAGGAAGAGAAAGATCAATAAAATTGTGGAGGATATCATTGCGAAGGTAGGAATCACTAAGGAGTAGTTGAAAAGCATAAGAACAAAGATGGAAGCATCTTCAAGTATGGCTATTGATGCACCTACCCCTTTTGAGGCAGAAAAGATAGTTAATCCTACACCAAACATAATTATCCTATCACCTACACAAGAGGAGACAACACAAGAAATTATACTTGCGAGCATTCCTAGAAGATCTACAAGATCTACCAAGTAGGGCAGTCCAAAGGAAAAAGAGGTAGAAGTGGAAAAGAATAAGGAAGAAAATGTAACTGAAAAATAAGAGGAAAAAGTAGGAAAGGAGGATCCACAAACTCTGTGGAAGCCAGACCTTAAATCATTATAGAAGAGAGCAATAAAAGATGGAAACTTGAAGATAGTGGAGAAATATTATGAGAGGTATAATTCTAAGAATCAGGCAATCATTGAAGATACTATCATTGAGTATCTATTGATCTTTAAGAAAAATTTGTTGGAGACTGAAGGAACTATACAGTAAATTGGAGATCAGAAAGAAGTTGGCATGATCAGAAGATGAAAATATAAGAAACAAATCTATAGAAGACATGCTCCCTGTTGTCTTTATACAAGAAAGGGAGAGGATAATAAATGAGTTGAAAACCTTGTTGAGGACAAAGGCTAGACTAGTAAAAATCATGGCTAGAAAGTATGATGAAGTGATTAAGGACACTCAAAAGGCATTGGATCAAATCCTTATGAGTGATATGCCAAAGAAAACCTCACCTCCTAAGGTCACCAAGCCTACATCTTTGAGATTAGGAGAAAGTTCTAAGGTAGTAGATGTAAGTGAGCAAGCTAGCATGCAACCAGACTTCTTTGTCTTTCGTGTGCTTGTGACCCTTGACACTTCGCATGATGTGAATGATCCATTTTTTGATAACTTAGACAGTGCGATGGAAGTTGAAGTACAAGGATAGGTAGACAAAGAGAAAACAGAGGAGAAACAAGAAGAAAAGTTACAGGAAAAAGGAAATTCAGAAAGAAGAAAGGAAGGTAAAAGAGACTAAAGTAGAAAAGGTAGTTGAGGTTAGAATGGAACAAAAGATAGAACCTAACACCTCCTCTACTTTATTGTTGGCAAGTATGGCCAAACCGGTAAGTGTTGATGTAGACAACATGGATGAGGATGAGCTTATGAGGCTATTTTTCATGGCCTTCACTAAGGCTAAGGAGAGGTCAGTACAGAAAGGGGATAAAAGAGTAAAAATAATGACTAGGGTTGTAGAGACAATAAACAAGCTACTTCCTACACTGATTGATTTTCAAGGTAAGGATGAAGTAGAGAACCTAGGCATGGCTCTGGATAGCTTTGACAATCACTTTGACTCACTGCTAAAGACTGCAAAAGATAAGGCAGAGAAGAGATTCTTGGAGAAGAAACTAAGAGAAGTATGTCAGTCCATCTCATGGGACTTAGACATTCTCAAGGCTACTACTCTTAAGACTAAGAGTCGTGTAGCACAAGGCATAAAGATTTATAGTTACTGCATAAGTCCTTGTAGTCATGTAAAGAATATTGAGGAAATTATAGCCACAGATAGGGCTACACTTGATAGTCTGATGAACAATTGTGAAACATCTTCACTAACTGTGATTGAAATGGATAAACAAGCATCCAAGCTGTTGGATAAAATCAGTGTATTGGAAATGGAGAAAGGGAGAGTGGTAGATAGATTTGGCTTGTTAAAGATCCTAATAACCCCTAAGATTTCAATGTTGGAGACACATCTATCAGAGATGGAAAAGGTGGAAGGATCAATGTCTATGTCTATACCTACTGAGCTTAAGGCAGCGGAGACATCATCATATGCACTGAATGGATTGATCCATGTCAGTGAGCTATTGATCAAATCATGGGCTGAGGAAGTGAAGACCTTGGAAAATTCTTTCCAAGATATCCTAAAACTGGTGAGTAAGCAATAAGTCTTTTGTGTGCTTAGAAGTTTTGAAATTTTGTAAGTACCTTTTCCATTGATGTCAAAGGGAGAGGAAGAGAAAGAGAAAAATAAAAAGATGTAAATATATAAAAAAAAGTAGAAAAGGGAAAAAAGAGAAAAAGAGACATGTATAGATAGTGCTTAACACTTAGTCATTTTTCTAAGTGTTGCCATCAATGTCAAAGGGAGAGATTGTTGGCAAGTAGTGTTTTGTGGCACTAGGGATCATTTGAGCATTGTCATTCATGGAAACACCTATGCTGAAGTGATCGCATATAGAGATTTTTGGTACTGGAGTCACAGTCATGAAAATGACTAAGTATAAAATCATGACATCAGTGCATTGTAGAATAGTTTTGGTCAGCGATGATAGTATATGATGTATTATGGCTTGCGAAGTTAGTAGAAGGTATTTTGGGATATGTATATGCTTTGGTTAAGTTCACATGTGTTTTGGTGATTAGATCAATGAGATTCGGTGATCTGAAGGTATGCGCCAAAACCAAAGAATCAGTGCAATAGGGCACATAAGCAGTTGCGAAGATTAAGGAAAGGATAGTGGATATGGAAATGTGCTAAGTCAGATGGATAAAGTATATTGTCGACTCTATGTTTATCATTTACATAATTTATTATTATGTTTTGTATGGTATTTGTGAAGTCAACTGGATGACAGATTTTGTATAAGTATAGAGTGTTTTGTGGAAGCGAAATGTATGGATGAGATGATGATGATGATGATGATGATGATGATCTGAGAGCAGAGAGAAGATGCAAGATCAGTATGTGACAAAGCTACAACTGGAAATATCTAAGCAAAGGAAGTGCTTGTATTGTTCATTTTTGGAGAAATCTTTTGAGACAATTTTGATTGTAAGAGTTGTATGCTCACCACCTTTGACCAGGTGTTTTGTATCCCCTAACAAGGTTTTGTATTCCTCTAGCAAGGAAATGTACTATGTAACACTCAACTCCTAATAGGACTAGATCTCCTAACAGGGATATAATATTTTAGTACATAGTTGTGGGTATCATCCCCACCGGGGTTTTCCCTTGGCCATAGTTTCCTCGAGAACAAATCATGGTGTCATGAGTTATGTGTTGTGCTTATATGTTCTTTTCATTTCAGCATTATTATGGTTCATTTATAATTGGTTGAAGTTTAAACTAAAGTGCAGTAATACTGATTCACCCCCCCTCACAGTATCACCTAATCCTAACAAAATGCACCTAGGTTTCTGTAGTTTTTTGAAATTTTATAAATATGCAAAGTAACCTTAATCATGTG
The DNA here is from genome assembly GCA_027943335.1 of Chamaecyparis obtusa. Classification (NCBI taxonomy): domain Eukaryota; kingdom Viridiplantae; phylum Streptophyta; class Pinopsida; order Cupressales; family Cupressaceae; genus Chamaecyparis; species Chamaecyparis obtusa. Next base: position 186,279 of record BSBK01006138.1, on the reverse strand, counting down.
TATAAAAAGAGGAAACCTTGAATGAGGTATGCAAAAATGACAAGAAAACCCCAAACAAGATATGCAACAAGGTAACCCTAGATTATGTATGCAACCTATGGAATGTCAATCACTGAATTTTCTATTTGAACAAGTCTGTCTAGTCTATCTAGTAACCCTAATTTTGATTGATTTGGAAATAACTGGGACAAAGTACTGGAGGCAATTGCGTCACATAAATATAGCAAATGCATCTCAGGATTAAGCAATTGTGGATTTTAACCAAACAATTGCATAGTAGAATTAAGCAAATGCATTGTACAATTGTATCAATTGTGGCAAAAGGCCAGAGAGCTGAATCAAATCCAAGTTCGTCACAGTCAAATCATAGAGGGCAACTGCATTGAATAAGTAGCATTTGCATATCAAAAAAGCACAATTGTGTCACAAGAATATGCAATTGTGTACCAATAATGTTTCAATTGTGTTTAATTGTCTATGTTCTCAATTTTGTCTTTGTCGAATTACAATGATTAAAAAACACATAGTAGATAGTATGATTGTTGTGACAATAAATGAAAACAGATCTGAAGACAAGCACAATCGATAGCTCAAAGCAAGGACTCTCCTTGTTGATAGATAGAAGCTTTGGTAGCACTAGCTCCCCCTTACATAACACACTATTCAGGCATACCAAGCTTCAAATTTCTAAAGATCCAAAGATCTCAAGAAATTTTCTATCTCAAATTGAAGAGTACATTAAGGGTATCTTTAGGATGCATGTATCACAGTCCTTGATTCAATAAGTAGAAGGGTTGTTTGGCTCTACAACAAAATGATTTCTAGTAAAATGTGTGGTGCCTGCCCAAACAAGATTCAAGGGTGAGCCACTTAAATCTCTAGTCAGACACGTCAGCTCCTTAGGCATGTTCACCTTTAAGAGCTATCACTGACACATTGAACTCAAGAAGTAAGGTGTAAGACTAGGGTTTGTCCAGAGTCTTATTTATATAGAGGCTGGAGGGATTTACCATTTTGAGGTCATTCCCTAAGGTGATGAATCCCTAGGTAGGCCTCTCTAAAATAAAATAAAAAAATGGTCTATAATAGAATGTGGAAGGGCACTAGACACATTAGACGTAATGATTATTAAGTCCCAATTGAAGTGTTATTTAATCTAAAAGTAGATTTTTTTTTAAAAAGGTTAATTTTAGGCCTCAAAATGAAGTGTGGTTTATTTAAAGAAAGCAAGGCTTGCTTCTACACCACATGTTGCAAATCTGAAATCAGTAATGAAAAGGCCTAGAACTAAAAATTAAAAAACATCTGAATAAATATTACTAAGATTGATGACCAACTTATACTTTTCACAATAACCCAAAACATGGTTATAATACCTATTGATGGATTCTAGCTATGATATCTCTTTGTGATCTTCGACTTTCGTTGTACATTTGAAGTTCTTGTTGATTCAATCATGTTCTTTTCTTCTCATGTACTCAGGTTGCCAATTCAATTTGACTTTCTTTGGCTTTTGGGTTCTAGACATCTATCAGTCAATTATGTCTTTTGATTTACAATTACAACTCTAAAATTTATGGATGCATCTTTGTAAATAGCATATGCAACTCTATATAAAGTGATTGAGTCATTTAGTCATCACTTGCATCAAATCTCCTACACGCAGAAAAACATAGAAACCAAAATATTATCAGATTAATATAGAATGATTGTGTCGTATTAAAATAGCATTTGCAATTTTTAAACATTCAAATGTGGCGATTAAACCACGATTGCGTTGAATGATTTTGTTCCCTCACAGAATTAAAGATTTACTCCAAAATCAATAAATAAAGCAGTTCACGTTGGGTTCACCAAATGTTGTCAGGCTAAAATCTTGAATGTCTAAATAAACCTATAATAACAATGATTAGATCTGTTGAGATTATTAGCTTATGTCGGATATATATATATATATATAGCATTGGCTAATAATATATACTACATTGATTATATCAAATAAATATAATATAATATAATAAAAGAATAAATAAATAATAATAATGATATCAATATTATTATATTGATAGCATTATTATTACTTATTAAATATGACATATATTATAATATCGAACGATATCGATTTTCTGAAGTATCAGTTTGAAAATAACTTTCACCGAATAATATAATGTTAAATCATCATATCGACTTTACTTAATACACCGTCGTGTCTTGACTAAAGTCGACATTGCATTCACTGCTGCATCTTTGCCATTTGTTAATACGCATCGATCATGTAATATGCACTGTTTGTTAATGATAATAATAACTGTCGCTGTGTGATATATTATATTATTAATGATATGTATCATATATTACATTACCGCAGTAGTACATTATGAAACAGTATGAACTGCATTGAACAGTCGCGACTTGATGAGTCGTGACTCATTATGAGTCACGTCTTATCAAGTAATGACTGCTCACTGCAGTATATTATGAGATTCATTTGGTGACTCTTAGACACCGAAATACAGGAACATAAGTATTACAGTCATTTGTTAATGTCTGCAGCATGAAACAGTGTTAGATTTATTAATATCTATTCACAGCATTCTTGATTCATTGAAAATATTTAGTCACTCACAGCGTTATAATTAAGTATATAAAGGAAGATATTATCTTTGAACTTAGTGTGTTCTTCATTCAACTATAAGATTAATATATATACAATTCATTTAAAACTTATATATTTCTGGTCCAAATTTAACATGGTATCAGAGCCAGGTTACTTCTACAAAGCCTAAACAGCCTGAAGGAAGATCCGATTAGATCAAAAGTATATTCTTTTAAAATCTTGTAATTTTTAAAATGACGAATGGAATCAGACCCGAAGACAGACTTGAAGGTGCTTCTGACTATGACTCGTGGAAACTTCGAATGATGTTAGTGCTAAGGAAGAATGAATTGAAAACTGTAATAGAACATCCCACTAAACCTGAAGGAAGTATCGATCAGAATCAATGGGAGAAGGATAACATTAAAGCAATGGACTTATTAGTAGACGGAGTAAAGAATCACCTACTACCTATAATTACAAAGTTAGACTCTGCATATGACATGTTTAAAGCCCTGAAGGACATGTTTGAAATTAACAACACAAGCAGAATCCTCACTCTTAAAAATCAACTCTCTAATATTAAAATGAATAAAGGAGAGACCATCACTGCATATTTTATGAGGATAACAGAACTAAGGAATCAACTATCTTCAATTGGTCACACTTATGACAATAAGGAGTTAACTATGATAACTCTAAATGGGCTCCCCATCTCTTGGGAAAATTTTAGACAAGGAGTTAGTGCTCGATCCAAACCTCCTAAATTTGATCGTCTAAAAACCGACTGCATTCAAGAAGAGTACAATCTTATATCCAGAGGAATCATGAAATCTGTAAATGAAGATTCACAAGCTCTAGTCTCAAAATTGAAAAGGAAGAAGAACAGGTTCTCTAACGATAAGCAATTTTTCAAGAAAAAGGATACATCTAACCTACAATGTTATAGATGTGATAACTATGGGCACACCACAGTGAAATGTCCTAACAGACTCAAAAAGGTACAATGTTATAGATGCGACAATTATGGACACACGGCAACAAATTGCCTCGACAGACTTAAAATACAAGCTTCACTTGCCGAAGTTAGAGATCCAAACTGGAAGTCAGATCTATTCTAAAAGAAATCTCAAGATATCTTATGATTAAGAGGGAGTTCTGTGATGAAACAACTCTTCCAAGATAAACTTGATACATTTGTAAATTTTGATTATTAATAATAAATGTTATTTTATGAACCTGTGTAAATCATATGGAGGTGACGACTTCCAATGATCATCACTTGTATTCTTTGATGTTATTGAAAGGTGACGATCTTACAATAACTATCTTCTATCATGATAGACCTCATGTGATGGCTGAAACAGATCATGATAAATGAATTATTACATGGTGGATTGAGTTCCTTAAAATGACCATGATCTCGTACTGTGATAGTCATCATGTGATGCTGAAACAGATCACAGTACTGAAGGTGATAGTCGTCATGTGACGCTGAAACAGATCACCGGTACCTAGCTATTGTGATAGTCGTCATGTGACGATGAAACAGATCACAAATATTGAAGGTGAAAGTCGTCGTGTGTGACGCTGAAACAGATCACCGGTACTTATATTGTGATAGTCGTCATGTGACGCTGAAACAGATCACAATTATTGAAAGTGATGTACATCATGTGATGTTGAAACAGATCACAATTATTATTTAGTTGATATTTGCATATTGTTGATTTTTATCCTCCTTAGCTAAAGAGGGAGTGTTGAGATTATTAGCTTATGTCGGATATATATATATATATAGCATTGGCTAATAATATATACTACATTGATTATATCAAATAAATATAATATAATATAATAAAAGAATAAATAAATAATAATAATGATATCAATATTATTATATTGATAGCATTATTATTACTTATTAAATATGACATATATTATAATATCGAACGATATCGATTTTCTGAAGTATCAGTTTGAAAATAACTTTCACCGAATAATATAATGTTAAATCATCATATCGACTTTACTTAATACACCGTCGTGTCTTGACTAAAGTCGACATTGCATTCACTGCTGCATCTTTGCCATTTGTTAATACGCATCGATCATGTAATATGCACTGTTTGTTAATGATAATAATAACTGTCGCTGTGTGATATATTATATTATTAATGATATGTATCATATATTACATTACCGCAGTAGTACATTATGAAACAGTATGAAATGCATTGAACAGTCGCGACTTGATGAGTCGTGACTCATTATGAGTCACGTCTTATCAAGTAATGACTGCTCACTGCAGTATATTATGAGATTCATTTGGTGACTCTTAAACACCGAAATACAGGAACATAAGTATTACAGTCATTTGTTAATGTCTGCAGCATGAAACAGTGTTAGATTTATTAATATCTATTCACAGCATTCTTGATTCATTGAAAATATTTAGTCACTCACAGCGTTATAATTAAGTATATAAAGGAAGATATTATCTTTGAGCTTAGTGTGTTCTTCATTCAACTATAAGATTAATATATATACAATTCATTTAAAACTTATATATTTCTGGTCCAAATTTAACAAGATCCAACCACAAAATCTAAATTATTGTCAATCTTATTCCTTACTCAAGAGAGAAATATATAAATGAATGCAAAGCAATAATGATAATATCAATTCAAAACCAAATGCAAACATTCAAACTAAAATGTTCTTTGTTGTCATTTTCTTTTCGAAGCAATGTTAACTCTCAGATATTTTTTTGCTCCTATTATGACAACATGAAAATTTCAAGATTGTAGTCATCGAATTATGAGAATCAAACCTCATTATATAGAATAATGGACTTCAATCAAGGTTGGGTTGATTGGACAGATAGTTGAAATTGATGGATAGATGGCTATGCTTGATTGAATAGATGACTTAGACTAATTGATAGTTAAGTGGTTGCATGACATAATTGATTGAATAGTTAAGTTGGTTGTTGAAAGTGGTATGAATAGATTGATCAGAAGACTGATTGCATGAATGAGAAGACTAAATTGATTGAAAATAAGAATTATTAGTCAATGACAGTTAAAAGAGGTGGAACTAAAGGAATAATTAGCATTAATTTTTTTTTAATTATTTAATTATGCATGAAAGGGAATAAATAAAATAAATATTTTATTTATTTTTAGAAGAATAAGTTTACGTTGGCGAGATGAAAAATTAAATAAATTGATTATTTTTCCAATTTTGGAAGACATAGTAATTGGAATTATCATTTAATTATGGTGACAATTACAAGGAAAATATTTTTAATTAAATAATGCACTTATTTAATTAACTTGAAGAAAGAGATTAATTAAATAATAAAAAATATTTAATTGATTTTAAGAAGAATAATTAGAGAATCTTGACAATATTAAATAGAAGGCTAAATAATTAAATAATTAATTAAAATTATTTAATTATTAGAATTGGAACGAAATGACTAGTTGAAATTCAAATTAGAAGAAAGATTCCAATTAATTAAATAATAAAGATTATTTAATTAATTTAGACAAATACTAGTAAAAATATCACTTCTAGATGTGGGACAATTTTAAGTGTCTATAGATACAAAATAATAATAATAATATTAATAATAATAAGTTGCAAACATTAATAATTTAATAAAAGCATAGTACTTCTATCACCCCAATCACCATCAAGAATCTTTTGTTTCATTTCTTCCCTCACTAGTGCATTTAGCAAGCCATTTACTCTCCTTTGGATTAATCTTCAACAATTGTGGAGCCTCCTACACCTAAAGCATCATCTCTTGAAAAATGATGTAACTGACACATCTTGTCTCCACATGTTTGAGAGATTTCTTCCATGAAAAAAACCCTAAAGAGATTGAGCAGTGTTGATCACAAATGAACACTTAAATAGATCTTTAGCTTCTTCAACCACTTTCTTCTTCCAATCTATATTCCTAAGTCTTCTAATATATTGTTTAATACATGACCACAACACAAGATCTAAAAGATATACTCATAAACACCCTCAACCGAACATGTGATAAATCACAACATTTGAGGCCCTAGGGCCTCTGTGTTCTATTTCAAAACTTAAAATTGGAATTACGAATCATTGTGTTTCCTTGAACAAGCAACAACTCTGAATAGGCGAGCTAACTAAAGATATAAATATAATGTTGATTAGTGATCAATGTTTAATATTGGCCAACCCATCCATGATAATAGAGCAACACTCCCTCATTCAAATTTCCTTTGTTTCTTTTATCACCACATTTCACCTTAAAATGGTCTATCAAGGAGGGTGGTGCATAATTTATGTTCACCAAAGTGGGCAAATAAGGGACCAACAACAATTGCATCTTAATATTTTTATTGAGCTATGAAAAAAATGCCCCATGAAATAGTATGACATGCACATAGACCAAAAAAAATATAAAAAATTGGTAATGGAAGACTCAACCACTTCTTGTAATTGTATATTGATCACATATGCAACAATCACTAACCTTTCACTATCACAAGCCTTTCTCTCTACTCTTCTAGAAACATTACCAACCACTAGCAACCATGGGTGGCATAGCAAATTCTGTAGACTCTACAAGCATGGGCTTACCTTGGATTTTGTTTCACCATCCATAAATGAGATGTTCATCTCTTCATTCTAAGTTGTATTTATCCCAGGAAAAACCTTAACCTCTATCCCTAATCCCCAAGAGATGCCTGCTTGCCCTAGTGTAATTTCCTCTAAAATATTTGTTATAATATAACAAAAATACTCTACTTTCCACTAAATTTTGTTGTCTTTGTCTAATACTCTCATAAATTAGAGAATAGGGTTCAAAAGGTCCTGTTACATAATGTTTCAAGAGAGCAAGAGGGCACTCAAAACAAGTATGGTATTGTCCTAATACACCCGCACCCTAATGAAGCCCTTGCTAGAACCCTCATTAGTTCCAAACCACTTGTTCCACATTCACAACCATTACTGCTACCCATGTTGCTTAGCGTTTAAGGGACTGCAACTTGCAAGCACAAAGTGAAAATGCATTGAACTAGTAACAAGAAGAAAAACAAAAGCCTTAGAAAGAAAATCAAAAAACAAAATAAAACAGTAAATAGTAAATTGTATCAGCACTTACCTTCTCCTAAGTCTTCACCAATGTTGCTGCCACAAAAATCAATAAAATACATTATTCAGCTGAATTCTGAAACTCAAACTGAGCTTTATAAATTTCTCTCCACCAACTTTTAGCAGCTAGCTAGGATAAAGAATGCCAGTCAAATGAATAAGGGGGCTGTTTTAGCATGTTGAAGGCTTATTTATCATGGTGTTACTAGAGACAATGCAAAACACTTTTTTTAACTATTTTATTCAATCTAGGCTTCCTTTTTCTTTTCTTTTTTTGGACTTGCTGTAAGTGGGGATATTCATAGGATGTCTCAAAGTCCCTGGCTATGTTGGAGATGGCCAGTTTCACCCATTCTTTTGTCATTTTCTCTATTTGCGAGAAATTTCCATGCATCTGTGAGGATCAAGGGGGATGGGATGGACATTTCCTAGCCATCACCACATCCTTGGTATGGGTACACCTACAGAAAGAGATGTGTTCCCATGTACCCTTGCTAAAAGTTGTTTGATGAGGATATAAAATAGATGTGATTGCAAGTTGTAAAAAATGACGCTATATTAAATGTCACCCTAACTATCTATTTAATTGCAAAAGAGTGACTCATTTTTTATGTTGTTACAAATGTTGTGGTACAGCTTTAGAGTTTTTATATGGGAAATCAATAGTAAATCAGTGAATTGAAAATTAAAAAGGAACTCAAGTGGAAATAAAAGTAAATTTAAAAATACAAAAAATGGCACCTTCATTTCGCTGTGATTATACACCAGATATAATCATGTTGTGATTATATACATGCTGAACTCATCTCTCAAATAACAGAGCTCATAAGAGATTCATGTGGTCATTAGCTTTCCACCAGTGGTTCCCTCAAATATGAAGAGAACCATATTTTCTGAAAAATAAGGTACGTAGAAGCAAAACATTCAACTGAGCCGAGGGTAGCACATGGAAGCAAAATGCATGGCAGCGCCAACCATTGCATCTCTTCTAAAAATAGGATATATGCATGAGACCAGCCAGCCCAAATACAATCACAGTTCCAAGAGAAAGCTGGACATTCTTCCATAGAGTGAATGAGCACTAAATATGGCCTTGTTTACAAATGTGGTTCGCACAAATAATGGTGCAGACTGCATTCAATTACATAAACTGAAGCCCAAATGCTTCACGTAAACATTTTGAAAGCTATTTTCCCATAATAATACAGTAGTTTGTAGGATTCCGTCAAGAGCATTCAAGACAACTTTTCTCTTCATACTCAAGTGTCCATTAGCATCTTGCTTGCCGAAATTCACAAACAGAAAAATGAACTACCCTCCAGTCAAAAATTATCTCCTCTTAACAGAAGATTAACCTGTAAGGCAGAGAATTGAGAAGATCCTCTCGAGGCTGCATATTATAACATTGCCGTACTCATTGGATTGGCATAGTAATGTTTTCTCCAAACTGCTTTTTGCCTCTTGAAATTTGGTCCAATCAGACATTTCAATATGTTTGGGGGAGTTCTCTTTGACTCGCACATTTCCCTCAGATGAAGATGGTTATCCAACTCAAGTAACTGTAGCAACTTTCTGGCACTCTGAAAAACACCAAAATTAAATGCATATTATAAAATGCTTTCTCATGGAACGGTACTGTACCATCCACAATGGTATGAAATAACAATAGAGGAAAACTAGAAAGAAAATTAGGCTTTCAATATCTTCAATTAGACAATTGCTATGAACAATTTCACACCTGTGGATTCAAAATGTCCAATTGCTTAATGAGATCATCCTGCACACAGTTACACAGAATTAATTAGGAATTGAATATACACACGAAAAGAGTAAACCAAACTTCATAAAAAACACTAGCCAAATAAAATTTAAAGAATTTAAAGCCTCACCTCCGAAATTCCAGGATGTTGCATGACAATACCCAAGACCCGCCGTGTTAATGCTTTCAGCATAACTGTATTTGTTTCGCCATCTGATCCCAGCCAAGGTAAGATAGGTAGAAATTGGCTTTGAGCATTTACAGGTACATTATGTTCCCTTTGTGTTGTCTCCTGGTCCAAGTTCAAGTTTTGAACAGCAGGAGAATTCAAAACCGTTTCAAGCTGTTCCTCGTGTTCCTCTTTATTTTCACTAGACACTACTCCCACAGGGTCACACTGCTTGCAGATGGCTGGATCTACCTTGTCCATTTCTGGTATTTCTAGTATTGTTACTAGATGTCCATCACCCACAGTAACACTCCTGTCCTTCTGTCGACCTAAGTTGATGGAAGGAATAATAGATGGTCTACAAAATCCCTCATTTTCTTGTGTATACATCTTTTGAATATCCTGGGTTGTTGTCAGTATGCCTGTTCCAGCTTTGTGATGTTTTGCATCAACGGTCTTCTTATCTTCATGATTTTCAGGGAACACGAGAAGAGAATACTTTGAACCATGAGGATGCGCAAAGACACGGACATGGTCAAATGCATTGACCTGAGAGAAATCATAGATTCCATTTTAGTAACAATGAACATAATCACAACTGGAAATCAACATCTAGGAAAAAGTTGACGATAGAGAAGCCACGTGGGAATATCACGAGTAAATTTTATGACCTGTGCTTCGTCTATAGAACCAAAAATCACATCACAGAACCTGGCAGCCAAAACAAGTAGGGATCTTTCATAAACATGCAACAGTAATATTTTAACTTTAAAAAAAATGTACTTCAGCAATCAAACACAGTTTTCATTAATTGCCAAGCTACCCTTGGGTGAAGAACCCATAGTGAACATAGTGTGTTTGGATGGGACATTAGGCACAGCCCCATGGCGGCTATGCAGCCATATAATTAGATAACTTATGAAGGGGACACTTTTTCAGAAAAAAACTAAGTATACAAGTGTCCCTTTGGTAAGTTATCTAATTATATGGCTGCATAGCCGCTGCCCAGCCCCATACCCACAGCCGTTCAGTATGGCACCAGGACCCCAGAGGAGTGTACCCAGTAACTTAGATTTTGTAATGTCCCTTGTTAGGTTTAGGCCTGTTTTGTTAATGTTTGGTATCTAGATTGGATTCTAGCTTCACATTATTTTAATTAGGAGAATTAAAATAATGAATTAATTATTTAATTGAGAGAATTAAATAATATATTGAGAATCAAGTAATATTTTGTGAGATTAATTATTTAATTGGAGAATTAAATAATTTATTATTTAATTAAAGAATTAAATAATATAGAGATTAAATTATTTAATTGGACAATTAAATAATTTATTATTTAATTAGAGGATTAAATAATATAGAGATTAAATTATTTAATTGGAGAACTAAATAATTTATTTATGGTTAAAGAATTAAATTAATCTCGGGTTGGGCCCGGATTGGTACCTTGAGAAATAAAATAAATATTCTATCTTGTATTTATAAATACAAGTTATAATTCAATATAATCTTGAAATTATAATTGTATTTATAAATACAATTAGGCCCAAAATTCAAATATATTATTGGCGCCAGAAAGGGCCGACTTGATAAAGCTCTCATATATATATGAGACATTGCATTGTAAAATAACATATATGCGAAACAAAAGGGACTGCAAGTATAGACAATTTGGAGCAGCGAATCTGGAGTAGATCTTCATGCTAATTAGCATCAGACAGTGGACATACACACAAGGCGATCAGACTTTGGCATGCAATCTGAACATATATCTACAACGATCTAAACATACATACTCAGCAATATCTTTCCTAGCAGCGAATACCAGATCTGGGGCAGCAAATTCAAGGCAGTGAATTCAAGTCCCAATCCAAGGCAGCGAGCATACATTCTAATATCACATATTCTGATCTAGGGCAGAAAATATAAGATCAGATCTGGGCAGCGATCTTATCCTTTGGACAACAAATTCATATATGAATTTTGGACAGATCTGATATGAAGATAAACTGATATTGTATCAAATCTGATATGGGCTCATCAATCGGAGATGTTCATCTAATTTTTGCATTGGCGATACATCACTGTTTTGGCAATATCTATTCATTGATAAGGGATCTTCAGCAAATAAACATGTGTGAGTTGTGTAATTATATTTGAAAGGGCAATAATAGATGATCTAATTTGAATGTTGGGTTTTTCCTCCAAGAGGGAGGTTTCCCAAGGTAATGTGTTGTGTTCTTGTGTTTGCCTTTTATGATTTGGTAGTTGGGTTTTTCCTCCAAGAGGGAGGTTTCTCAAGGTAATGTGTTGTGTTCTTGTGTTTGCCTTTTATGATTTGGTAGTTAAATATTCTGATTTATTCCGTTAATTAATCTGATCACTAAAATTTAACATGTTTTAACCCAAATTTAATATCTATGTCCTGAACTAAATAGATAAAGATATAATGATTCAGCCTGAGACATTCAAAGTAAAGAGAAGTATTCATTCATCTTATTAGATTAAGTTATTTGTATATATTGTTAACATCCATAACGACCTTATTACTACTTCAACTAAATGAAGGAAGGATTAGGCATGTAACCAAGGTGCCTAGAGACCAATTATAATAGGCTCCCTCAAAGTTTACAGGTCTAAGCCCGTATCCTATCTTGAAACTTGCCCTCAAGGCTTCCAGGACGCTGACCCCTACCTTGTCTTGGGACTGATACTATTGAATGGATTTAAACAAGCCCCTCCTTGGAACCATTTAGCCCCTTTCTTCTCGGGCCAAAATAGTAATAAGATTGAATATATTTTTTACACACATTTATAAATATATGTGTGTGTGTGTGTGTGTATCTTATGTATTATATATGTACATCTGAAATGTAACATAAAGATATATACAATTCTGATCATATATATATATAATTAAGCCAATAGGCTTTTTATTGTGGGAACCACAATGACGGAAAACTGTCAGACACGGAAAATTGTCTGACACCGGAAAAAGACTAGTCACAAATTATTTCTGTTCAATTTAATGGTGGAAAAAAATGGTTTTGATTGTTTTACATTGTTGTCTTCCCTCCTTAACCTAGGTTATGTGGAGATTTTAGAGGATGGGGCAGTAGATGATTCACTTCGTATGCCATCTGATCTTCTACATCTTATGCACCCAAACACAAAAATCAGCGCTCACTTACAGGGGTGAGGATGAGGACCTGATTTTTGTGTTTGGGTGTGTAAGATTTTGGCATTGCAAGCTCAAGGTTCGAGTCTGGGGTCTGTAGGCATTGTGGGCAGCATGAGGAGTAGGAGCAGAGTACCTAGTTTAGGAAACAAGTTATTTTCTCCCTTCATGCAAACTTAATTTTGCAATTTGGAACAGGGATTTTGCAGGGAAGGAAAAAATGCTAATATGAGGCTTTGCTTGTGTTTTAATGACAAGTGATCAATGGGAAGGGAATGGTCTTCGTAACCCATCTACAGGTTTTATGCATGTGGTGCTTCTGCAGTACAATTACATTTTCTTCGATAACCCATCTCTTAAGCTTTTCAAGAATCCATTCCTGACTGCTCATTGTATCAGACGATCCTTATGGTGTTTACTTTAGAGCTGTAAGGGTTCATGGATTGAACATATGGCTCACATTTCTTGCTCTCCTTGTAGAGGCATTAAATGGGTTCTCAACCCAGTTTGCAGGTGGATATGCGCCAGTCATTCACAGCTCATAAGCGATCTGGATATTATATTTATGGTCTATATTGACTACTCTAAAGGTCTGATAGTCTCACCTATGTATAATTTGAAAATGGGTTTGCCTACTAAACGTTTGCCACGATCCTCCCAGTCTGTGCTAATTTGGGAGGTTTTGAACAGGGTATGACGATTCAAATTGGGTTTCTATGTGATGTTGTTTTGAATGACCTGATAGACATGTATGCAAAATGTGAGTACATAGACAAAGCATGAGACTCGTTTGACAAAATACCTCAAAGAAATGTGCTATCATGGAATACCATGATTGCAGGATACATGCAAAATAGCGTTCTTGACGAAGCTTCTGAGGTTTTGGAAAGAAATGCCTGGAAGAGATGTGGTGTCACAAAACACAATTTTTGCGGGATACACTCAAAATGGGTATGCCTTGATTAGAGTGGGGAGTGAGTTCGTGTCAAGAAAGGCTTGGACGATGCCAAGGAGTAGTCATTCTATTTGTGCTCATGGCGGGGTATTTACTGTTTCATGATGCCAAATTGATGGCAATGTACAAGAACATCTACAAAGGAGACTTTTGATGCCCTCCCTGGTTTTCTTCAGAGACACGGTGCATGATTTTGAAGCTCCTGGAGCATATGCAGAACATTTGTGTCATTTATACCCTTTGTGAGAATAAAATAGTTCGAATTTGGGTATGAAGGAACAAGGTTTGTTGTAGTTTAAATTTGTTTGGGGTATGCCTCTGGTTGATATACACAAAACATCTGTATGACTTAGCTATTTGGGGAGGATTGAAGTGGTGAGAATGTTCTAAATTCGTATGTGCAAAAACAAGATTTATTGCAAATTAGCTAATTTGGCAATATACACATTTATAGAGTACACACAGAACTTGTGTGATATATCCATTTGGGGAGCACAGAAGCAGATGGACTATTCTAAATTTGGATGTGGAGAAACAAGGTTTTTTTTCAAGACTAGGTTATTTGGGGGTAGATTCGTAGGTAGGAAATACATATTTTCTCTGTGATAAACACATTTAGGGAGGAGTAAAACAAAGAAAATGATTTAAATTGGCTGCGAAGAGATATATGGCTTGTGGAATTATTTTCCCTACACTTTACTCTGGTGGATTATGCATGGCTTTTGTGTGATGTTTGCATGTGGTGAAGGCTAGAATACAAAGTGCGTTTTGAATTTTGATCGCGAAGAGATAGGATATATTGAAGATTGAGTTATTAGGCGTATGTGCATGTGGGTTGGGGCGGGATATATAGTGTTTTTATGTTTTAAACTGTTGAACGGAAAGGGCGTAGGATTTGGGTGTAAAGAGCCAGGGCTTTTGTTCATTGAGGTTTTGGGGATCAGGAGAAGGGATGCAAATGTGTTTTTTTTGCATCCAAGGTAGACAATGAGGAAGTGGTGTTGATGTGTAGGGAGAGGAAATGGATCATTAAGTAGGCAGTAGACCAGACGTACATGTGTTAGTTGTAGCTCATGTAGACTACTTTCAAGCTTTGGTTAGTATTGGAAGTCCTCTTTAGAGTTTTGCAGACAAAGAGATGCAACTTTTGTCATCTCTACGAGCACCGACACCACCTACAATAATCTCTCATGAGAAAAAGTCTCCAGAACATGATGTTGTACTATATCGGGAGCTAAAACTTGTGTAGTATTTCTCTTCAGATATGAATTAGGAACACCCAATTTTTTTGGATTGTGAAATGGTATATTGATGTGGTTGTTTAGGGATTAAGTTTTCTTGGGATCACGCTTCACAAGAATAAAGAAATGTTCTTGTTGGCAGTTGAAATGAGGCACATGATTATTTATTTTAGTGACGTGACTATGGATAGATCTTATAAACTGTGTCCTAATGCAAAATTATTCATCATGCAATAGGTTTTAATTAATAAACATGTCAACTGATAGTAGGAATTTTCTCTAGACATCTTTCTTTTTTTTCCTGTTACACAAAGAATTTACCCTAATTGTAGTTGGGTATGATGCTTCTCTTATCAAAATGAAGGTGCATATGCAACTAGTGATATGTATTTCAAACTTGTGAATGGAGATAAATTTATCATTTATATAAAATAATGATTTAAATTTCAACTTTTTGATGTCTCATGTGTATAAATGCAGTGCTTTCTGCCAAGATTTTGAATGCAATCACTTGGCACCATGCTAAGCCATCTACGCCCTCATCATTAAAGTGGCCCTACTCTTCAAAACCAAAGAACCTTGTTGATGACTCTGGTGATGCTTTTGTTGAGGATTATGGAATGAATTCTGGAAGCCATTTATCAACTTTAGACAAAATATATGCATGGGAGAAAAACATTTACGTGGAAGTCAAGGTATTTGTTATGTTAATGTTTGTTTGCACTCCTTATCTCCAATTAGTGTCAGTTCCACTAAAATTAAAAAAAATCACAAAATGTTATTGCTGCTTTTGGTGATAATCCATCTTTTGCCCCATTGATTTTGACAAAGCACATGGATAGAAATGAATGTAATCGTGTTGTAATGTTTTGCATGATTTGGAGACCTTCTGGCTTAGTCAGTGGCAAGAATTTGATTTTTTAATTATATATTGTTTTTTAACGGAGTAACATAACTCGCCGCGAGTTTTAATGACTCGCGGGCCGAGCGGTGGCTCCCGGGTTTTCATGACCCGGCCGAGTCAACCCGTGGGTCATGGGCCATGACCCGCGTGACTCGCCGAGTTAGCGGGTCATGCCATGACTTGCTGAGTCCGAGGCTCATGACCCGGCTGGGCATTAAAAAAACACAATAAAACATTGACTTTTTTTTTGCATAAGTCTTATGATTGCGAGTTTCCAATCTCATGGGGCGGGGGCCGGGAGCATTTATACAAATATATTTGATTTAATTTCTTATACTTTAAGTTATATTTGTATAAATTATAAAATATATATACTTCAGGATGTTTGAGATAGGACCCAGCTTCATAGGAGTTAAGATGCAGATTCTAGATTTTGGGGATTTTCAAAAAATTCCAGAAATTTCAGGATTCAGCAAGCCTTCAGCAGGGTTACCTCCCACAATCCATCCTGGCTTTCTAAGGTCAAACAAATCACTTGGTTTCAACCCCATCTCTATAACAAACAGATTAGCTCTCGCCCAAATCTCAGACAAACATGAGTATGACTTCCCAACAGGCCAAAATCACTCAAACCCCATTTGCCAGACATTTGATCATTTATGTCATAGATTTGATATACATTTGACAATATTTATATTTTATAATTCTGCATATCTATGTTTTCTATTTCCTTCAACTACAATTTACGTTTGTACTTATGTGATGGATGTATGTTCATGTATGTGATCAAATTAGATTCTATTTGATGATGTTATAGTGTTTTTAAGCTTTATTCAATAATGGGTGCCTGAAACAAGTTTTAAATTTTAAAAAATCTCTGGTTTTTTTTTTTGCCGAGTCATAGCCAAGTCACGGGTCGAGTCGGCCTTGCCGAGTTCGAGTCCGAGTCTGAGTCCGAGTTTTGATTCTTTGTTTTTTAATGAATTATCTGATTTTGACCTTTTTCAAAAAAATAGTCTTAGTAATAACAATTGTTATAATAATTTGGAATCCCCAAAAACCAGATTTGTAGTCTGTTCTAGCGAACTTCAAGTTTAATCTGAGCGTTATCTGCCTTATGATTAATGACTTAGAACTTTTATTAGGAGTTTGAAATAGAAGAATACCTAATGTCTAGGTAACTAGTGTATTATGAGATTAAGAGTTTTTTTTTCTCTAATCTGAGATAAATAAGGTCTTTGACAACATGAAAATTAGAGATGTTTGTATGTACACCTTATTTAGAGAGAAGGATTAGAGGTTTTTACCATGTTATAGGAGCTTTCTGATCCACATACTTTACATAAGTTGAGGAACTGCGGATCATTTTCAAAATTGATATGTCATAGTGAACTGGAGCATAATATTGAAGGGCAATCAAATTATATAGATTATTGTAAAGTTTGTTAGAATGTGTAAAGTTTGAGTTGTGGCCTCCTAAGTTGCTGGCATATAGTAACCATGAGAAATGTGTAAATTGCAGGTTTTTGCCTAACCCATTTTAATATTATCACTAGAGTTTAACATTGAGATACATATTTAGATTAGTTTGTTCCTATTCAAAATCATATTGTGAAATTGGAGAATCATGATTTGTATCATGAAGGATAACTTATGCTAGATTGGTACCCTCTCAATATCATAGTTCTCTCTTTCTTTGCATGTGCCTCTTGCATCCTTCCTAGATTGAATTAATAGGTTTTTAATGCACTTTTCTACAATCATAACTTGAGTATGTTAATATTAATGTACAAATTGTATAAGTTATGTGAAGCTAGGTTAACTACTACCACCCTTTTCTTTAAATAACTTGAAAAGCTATTAATTTTTCTGTGTAAGGCTCTTTTATGATTGTTTAAACTTTCTTTAAATAGAACCAAAATATTTATTAAACAATTAATCGAATTACCAACTATGAATATTAATATTGCCACTTATACTACTAAAGAGTTGGAATAGTTATGGATTCTTAGTGTAAGATTGTCTCATCAAACTTAGTGTTGTCTTTGTAATTATTCCACCCTTGACATAGGTTGCATGAACCTTTTCAATTATTAAGCAGCAGGAGAAGAAGAAGGGCATTGGCAAAGGTGTTGAAATCGACCATGCACCACAAACCAATCTTCTGGACTGCAATAACTATAGTATATGTGGAAAATGGATCAAGTGTAGAGCCAAATTCCACAACATTTTCTAGCATCCTTCGTGTCTGTGTCAGAATGGGAGTTTTGGAAATTGGAGCAGGGTATGGACTCCCATCAAAAGAATAGAGGGAAATTTTCATAGGTTATGGTTGCAAGTGCCCTGGTGGACATGTATGCAAAATATGGAAGGAAAGACAAGGGATCTCAATTATTTGAGAAAATGCGTCAAAGAAATGTGGTCCCATGGACTACAATGATAGTAGGATATGCACTACATGAATTTGTTGAAAAGTCTCTAGAAACTCTTAAACAAATACAACTAGTAGTTGTAAAGCCAAAGAACTTTGTAATAAGATATTGGTACTCATCAAAGCATTATCCAAGGGGGATTTTTATCAAATGTAAGTACAGTATGTAGTAGACATGTATGCAAAATGTGGAAAGATAGACAAGGTATGTGCATTGTTTGACAGATTGTGTCAAGGAGATGATCTCATGGACTGTTAAGATTGGAGTATATGTTCATAAACTTTTAAGCAAGTGCAACTGGTGGATGTAAATCCAGAATCCTCAACCTTTGCTAGCATACCCCCTTCCTATGCTCAAATTGGAGCTTTGGTTAGAGTTGAAAAGGGAGTTATGTGGGATGTTGTAGTTACAAGTACCCTAGTAGATATGTTTCCAAGATGTGGAAGCATAGACAAGGCATGTGAATCTTTTGATAGCCTCAAAGAGACATGTTCTCATGGAATTCAATAATAGGAAGATATGTGCACAATGATTTTTTTGAAATGGCTTTACAAAACTTTCAAGCAGATGTGATTTCCTCTTGCTACAGCTGACAACAAAGATCAATTTGAAGAACTCCAAGGGTTAACACAATGCTATAATCCCCATTCTTTCAAGACAATGGATAATATGTTATTGAATATATCTGGATGATATATTATTGAATTTAGCTTGGATATTAATACTCAATTCTTTTGAATTTAAAATATAAACTACCTTTTTCAAAATGTCAAAAAATTTAGACATTATAAAATTTGAATACAAGTGTACTTCTCAAATATCATACAACATATGTTGCTATCGGCGTAAACATTGCACCTCGTTGGTGCAAGTGCTAGTATAAATATTCCTGATTGATTATTATTAATAGATGCCTCCAAATATATATATAATAATGATGATATTCCATGTGCTTTGGCTGTCAGACTTGCTGCCAGACGGTTCACATCTATTTATCTGTCAATACACCTATATTTTCCTCTATATAGTGTTTTTCTTCCATGATTTATTATGTTCACCCCAAAACAATTCCTATCTCCCTTTTATATCTTCATTTCCTTGAAATACCTCTCTTCAAATAGACGCAACCATTCTTTAAGACATACTTCTTCCTAATCGCATCTCTTGGAGAATAACCAATCCTTAATAATCAAAACTATCGCGATTAATTAGCATGTTTGCTAATTCTTTCTTTGGATTTATATCTATTAACTCCAACTTCAAATTATCTATGTATTTCATTTGGCACCATGCTGCTCATACGTCTTCCGCCAATCACACTCTTCCCTCAATTGATTATTACCAGTGTTCCACGGGGACGCGTCCCCTGCCCTATTTCCCCCACTCCCATCCCGAGGATGGTACAGGGACGGGAATTTCCCGTCCCCAATGCCATTCCAAAAATGCAAAAAAAGGAAACGTTTCAGAAACGGCGTTTCACGCAAAATAGGGGACTTGGGGACGCCATTAGCTACCGGGGACTGCCTAGCCATCCCCGGTACCTAACGGCGTCCCCTTTTTTCCAGCCCAAAAAAAACATATGCTGTTTTGCAAAAAGTCACTTTTTTTTTAATTTTTTATCGCTGGGCGGGCCCCACGTGGGTAGAAATAACAATTAAAAACTATGGAACCCTATTTAGAGGCTAAAAAGTTAAAATCTTCTTCATTTCTTCATTTCAACCATTCTTGGCAAGAAAAAAAATAGAGTAGCAGAAAGAAAGTTTTCATTTTTGAGTTGCAAGAGGAGGGTTTTCAGTTTTGTTAATGTGCTATGTATTTAACTTCTAGAATGTCTATGGTGAATGATTTATCAATGTCATGATATGCATATTTGAATTCTCTCTCTATATATAAAAAATCCCCTATTTTTTAATAGCCGTCCCCTAACGTCCCGTCCCCTAAAATTTGACTTTGAACCATACCTGTACCGAAAACACGTCCCCATCCCGGAAACTCCATGGAACATAGATTATTACAAATAGTGAAAGACTGACGTGTATACCACCATCGTGTTTTTGTACATAAACAATTAAGGCTGATGATAGTATATAGTCTTCCCCAATATTATTTGTAATTATATCATAATTTGTTTATTCTTGTATATATTTGTTTATTATTTTAATATTATGATAATAAAATTCTCTTTTATTATGTATTCTATTATTTAATTATATATTATTAAATTCCATTTCTGAAGGGGGAGATCAAAGATTTTTTCATTATAAATTTTATATTTTATTTTTGGGGTACAAGGCCCTATGGCCAATGTATGAGAGATCCTGCTCAGATACACAGCAGATTTGCCTCAAATGAATCCAGACCACACCCAGGAAGCACCTATTTTCTGCGGCAAAATTAGGGATACCCAAATGTGGACAATGGCAGGACCAGAACCCAGCATGGGTGCATAAATATGACCACACAAACCCAGTTTCAAAGTTTAATTGCATATATCTTACTCAAGTTTAATTAAATTAATATTAGTTTAAAGGTGTCCAGATACGGCCAAAGCCTAAAATGGATTGCAGATTTTACAATTGTCAGAATGAACAGAAAGAATTGTGTGGAGATCCGCATACTTCAAGATTGCTTCGGAAGATGTTTCTTGGCTGACTGTTCTACAAGCTCTAATGCCTATTCACAAGTTACGTTTTGGAGGTGGCTTTGATTGGTGTGCGGACCGTTAGATCTATCTTAGGAAAATATATTGTGATATATTTGGGTCCTCTCTTTCTCCTGGAATGGACAGCTTCATGTATCTTGGGTCCGGATGACCTATTTATGTTATAATGTTTTAGTTTGGTTGTGGCTCACATGTAGTGGAGCTTTTAATGATCTATCTTATACTTATGTTTAAATCAAGGCTAGGTGTGCATGTCAATGAGGAGTGGAAGAGCACATTGGAAAAGAAGAGAAAGAAGTGAAGCAAATGTGTAGAAGTCTGAGCTTGAAGGAAATATTTTAAGAGAACAGTGTATTGTCGATTCATGATCAGGAGATTCTTATTTCACTTCAAAGATTCATGTCGCTGCTGGATGACAATGAGTCTACTGGCAGATTGTTGTGTCTTCTCCTGA
Source organism: Chamaecyparis obtusa (assembly GCA_027943335.1). Lineage (NCBI taxonomy): Eukaryota > Viridiplantae > Streptophyta > Pinopsida > Cupressales > Cupressaceae > Chamaecyparis > Chamaecyparis obtusa. The sequence goes on along the minus strand of BSBK01006138.1, from coordinate 164,781 downwards.
GACAATGAGTTTCAGTTGTACAAGCCCTCTGCATCTTGCCCTAAGGCGGTGAGCCCTAGTTGTGAAAGTCTAGGCAGTGGGCCTAAACATCGTATTGCAAGATTATCTATATTGTGAGTTTCATTCTCACTGTGGCTTTTCCCAGATTTGGGTTTTCCACATAAATTTGGTGTTCATATGTTGATTATGCTTTCTACTTTATTGGTTCATTAAAGATAATTGCTTTTGGTAATTTGAGATATATCAACATCTGAATTAAAGTTATTAGTACGGTTCAAACTGAGTCACCCCCCGCCCCTTCAATCCTGCTTTTTGTTCGACAGCCATGGCCAAATAAATAAACCAACTTGGTTATAAAAATAGAGCCCCCCTCAAACTCTCTATTTCTGTTGGACAGGCACAGAAAAACCACCAAAAAATTGCTATTGGCAACCAACATCACTTTCATTTCCCCTTCTGAATTCCATGTGCGTTGAGCCCATGACTCCAAGAAGGGCTATGACACCTGAATCTCCATGAACTTACAGATCAGAGCATGATTAGATAAATAATCAATATCTTCCTCAACAAAATCGGGGGGAATCACCAGAACTGTCATGTTATCACTCTTAGCCAAGCACTCGTTAACCTTCATAAGCCTAAAACCCCCAATTTGAGAAGAATTTTCTCCCATGTCTATACTAGTCACACCAAATATAGGGTTCTCATACATGCACAAAGATGGACTACTCCCAATCACTACTTCTTCAAATGGGATGCCCGTTCCTCCGAAAGGACCTCTTCACATAGTCATGCAATGCCCCCACACGGAAGCAAAAGACACAAAAAGCCCCCACAAATGCGAGGGAAAAATAAACAAACAAGGGCGAAGAAGCTCAGCCCAAAGAGACACCAACCAGCAAGAAGATCCGACAAAAATTAAGATGGAGAAGCAACACCCAATACCATTCAGAAAAACCAGCCTCTAACTCCCATCTCCACGCCCCTGCACACGGCACACCACCTGCCCTAAACAACACACAAAGTCCCCCAAGAAGCACATAAACACCGCCATTGAAACTACGAATATCACAATCCATAACATCACCAACAACCCCTAGGCTCCCCATGGATCTACCCCACATGACAAATGCAGACAGCAATCACAGAAAAAGCAGGAAATGTGGCTAGGGTTTCCCCTAGCCTGCGCAGAATAGAGCACTCGGCAACACCATCTCTCCTACACACAAAAAATATACTCAGCTCTTATCCATCACATCAAATTATTAATATATATTTATTATCATGTTAGTATTAAAACACTTCCGGAGTTGCAAGTCAATTTCAAGGACATGAAAAACTCACAATATTATATTATCTTATACACATGAAATCTAATACTAAAAAACTTTTAAAAAAAATAATAATCCTTAAAACTCCATGTGAAAACTAATTCCTAACAATGCTTTGCAACTCTTGGATCATCAAACTTAAAAAGTATTGGTAGACTCCAACTTTTTGGTGGGGTGTTGATCCAAAAGATGCCACCCAAATTGATGACAAGTAGACAAAAGAAATTGGTTGGAGTTCCATTTAATGAGGCACTTCCTCATAGTGGTAGTGAAACAAACTCCGATTTTGATCTATTCTTGGCAAATGCAAATTAGGGGTAGTCTCATACTTTCTATCACTATGTTTTTGGACTAATCATTTTGACATTTGTAGTTTAAACTTGCAACCTCTAGGGATTTTGTTGTATTACTATTTTTAATTTTGTTCATACGCACATTAACAAAAAATAATAGAAGCAATTATCTTTTAAGTTGACATTTAATATTTTCTAGCAATTGCACCTTGGTGTGCAATGGGTATGTTGAAGAGGTGTGGAAGGTCAATTAGGGAGAATTTTGGTTTGTTTTTTGTATAAGTTTGTGTAGTACATGACAATTGGTAAGCCATTAAGAATATGATATTGTTTGTGCAACAAAGGTATCAATGGAGAAGTGATAGCTTCAAATCAAATATGCATCCACTTGCAAGAATCCAATCATAACTAAAACAAAACCTTTAAATTAGGACTATTAAAGTTATATTTCCAACAGGCTCATGGTATGTTTGAATGAGAGAGAGAGAGAGAGAGAGAGAGAGAGAGAGCAAAAAATATAGATATAGAGGTCTAAAAAGAGGGAAATGAAGCGAGAGAGAGGGAGAGAGATGGATGGATAGTGAGAGACATGTCCAAGTAAAGATGATAATAAAGTGAGAGAGAAAGATGGAAAGATAGATAGATATAGGGAGGTTTAGGGAGAAATAAAGATATAAAGATGGGAGAATAGAGAGAGAGATAGAGAGGGAGATATAGAGAGATCTATAGAGGAATATGGAGAGATAAGATATAAATAGATGGTGAGATAGAGTGATAGAGAGGTAGAGATATAAAGAGAGAGAGAGAGAGAGAGAGAGAGAGAGAGAGAGAGCTGGTTATAGAAAAATAGAGATGGAGATAGATACCAAGAGAAAGGGAGATATGTAGAGATAAAGAGATAGAGAGGGGGATAGGAGGGAATGAGACACCAAGAGATGTGGGGAAATAGAGAAAGGGTGGGTGTGGAGATAATGATATATAGATAGAGAGGTGGAGGGAGATACGAACATAGAGATAGAGGGAGCAAGAGTGAGAGAGAGAAAGAAGGTGATGGAGATATCTAATAGAGAGAAATTTAGAGAGGGAGAGAGATAGTGAGGGGGAAAATAGAGAAATAGTGATAGAGATAGGGAGGGAGAAATAGGGAGTGTATGTACATATGAGTTAGCAAGAGAAGTAGAGAGATATAAAAAGTGGGAGAAATGGGGAAAGTGGGAGAGAGGGAGATATAGGGATAAAAAAAGGTAGAGATGGGGATAGAAAGGAAAGATAGATTAGATATAACTTACGAAATATAGAGGGGTGAGGGAGAGAGGAAGAGATGGAAGAAGAAAGAAAGACAGAGGGATACATAGATATAGAAAGAGGTAGAAAATGAGAGAAAGGGAGATGGAGAGATAGAAAGATAAAGATGTAGGAAGTGACAAGTAGAGAGAGGTAGAAGGGGGTAGTGGGAGTAGGAGAGAGAAAGGGAGAGAAGTTCATCAGAGAGATAGATATAGCGACGAAGATAGAGATAGAGATAGGGAGGAAGAAATAGGGAGTGTGCGTCTGTGTGAGTGAGAGATATAGAGAGATCAAGATAGAGGGAGAAATAGAGACATGTGTGAGTGAGGTATATGGAGATAGATGTAGAGAGGGAGAAGGATATATAAATAGATAGAGGGGGGAGAGAGAAATAGAGGTACAATAGAGAAGTAGATAGATATAAAAAAGAGGGAGTGATACGAAGACGGAGATAGAGACAGAGACAGAGACAGAGATGTAAAGAGGGGGAGATAGAAAGATAAATATAGTGGGAAGAATAAAGAGAGAGAGAGAGAGAGAGAGTAATCATATGATATGCTACCCTAAGCATAAATCCCTAAGGATGCATTCTATCCTTGAATTATTGGCATGAAATGAGCAATCAAAAATTACAACGCTCTCTCTCAAACCTTTAGTTCAGGTTTTAAGTTGAAATTTATTTTATTAGAAAGAATAAAATAAAAAAACAAATATAATTATAATAAATAAAATTCCCCTGTGGAAGGAGTGAAACTCTCGCATCTTTCAAAACAAAGAAACCAATGTTGCCACATTGCTGAATAGAATGGAGATAGCAATCTGCGAGCACATCAATGCTGGTGTGGAGTCCAAGACACATCATTATTTTACATCATTGGATGCTCGGATGACTAAGCTTTGGCCACATCTAATCCCGCCAAAGAGAGAGAACTTCATAAATCACAGCAGCTGGGGCAATACATGTTGGAGCCGGCCGCCGCGGGGAAGGCTCAAACTGAATTTTGACAGCGCTTCCCGTGGAAATCCGGACTTATCAGAGGCTGGATACATCATTAGGAATGACAGGGAAGAGTTAATCTAGGGTAGCTCAATAAAGCTGCCGCAAGGCACGAACAATGATGATGAGTTCGCTGCCTTATTGGCAGGATTGATCACTTGCAGGAATCATGGTCTAGATAGATTGGACATTGAGGGCGACTCAATGAATGTAGTACAAGCAATCACCACAGGCAATGCTCCAAACTGGAAGACACGTATGTGTACGGAAGCCATTCGTAAGGTTTTGGAGGAAATGAAAGTCTATAGTAAGACATATTTTTAGGGAAGCAAATGGCGTTGTTGACTATCTATCTAATCACAACATTGATCAAAATGAGAAAAATTGTTTCTAACAATCCTTGATCCTAGTAGGGTCTTGTTCCAACTCAATGAATGGATTGACTGCCTGATCAAAGGTCTTCTCCTAAATGTAAATCATTTTGTAAATCTCTTTTGATAAATGAAGTGGCACTACCCCTATGGTCGTAATTTGCTTAAAAGAAATTTAGTAAGGCAAAAAATTATAAATTAAATTAATTCTGATATTTTTAATTATCATTTGTAAATTCATAAGAAGACATAAATAATTAAAATAAAATTTTAAGTTAATGGAAAATTAATCCTTAAAAGGAGAAGAGTTACAATAAATCAAAAAACAAAATAGAATGTCTAATAAAATAGAATGTCAAAACAAGAAAGTAATAAGCGCATAGCCTTGCCCATCCTGGATAGTGAATTTTCGAAATATGGAGAATTCTTGTTGGAAATGCTAAGTAAGATTTTCATCAAATTCAACGTCCTACATTTGAGCAAGCTATTAGGTGTGTGGTTGGAAGCAATGTTCTTGATGCTTTCCCTTGTCTCCTCTACCCTACTCAAGTTGGTAGCATGTTCATTTGAAATGCCATGGATGTCCAGCAATCCTATGTTCTCGTTGTAGAACTAGCTATTAACTATGTTGATGAAAAATTGTTCCCACGCAAACTCCCAACTCAGCCATAAAAGAGTATGATCTCCATTCAAGCAAGGCTTTAGTTAATGGACTGTTCAGAAGGAAGGATTTACTCAGAAATTCAGGTTTCCTGTGTTCACTCTTCCTTGAAGAGGTCCCTCCATGCCAAGGATGAGGTGGAGTTAAACTCTACGCTGACAACTCATAAGCTCAAGCTTGGGGAATGCATGTGTGATAAGGTTTTTGACAAATATGAAGCCCTTCTTTTAATCACACACTAGAAGCATACCCTAGTTCGAAATTACATTCAATTTTATGAAGAACAAGGTAACGGAGATGCTACCAAAGATGTTGAAGAATAGGCTTCAAATTTAGGTTGCTAACATGGAAATTGTGGAGTGAAAAAGGTCAAGTTCTAATGCAATTTTGCCCCTGTATCTTTTTGTGAATGTAATGCTCAGTCCTCTACTGCTGTTTTCTGATAACTGGCCATTCATAATAGATAGAGAAGCTAAGCTTGTCAATCTCAATTTTGGACTCCCTAGGTTTTGTGTTCCTTTTTGTTGTTCACAGTCTCAAAATGATTATCAGTATTCTTGTATTGTATTAGGTATGAATCATTCCCCAAATTTCAAGTGTAGGATATTACTAGTATAGGGAATTGACTACTATTAATGGTGGTATGGTTCTCATTCTGCCACTCAAATACTATGTATGGGTCTAGTATACTTGAGGTTGACGGTCGTTGGCCTCCCTCTACTATTTTTCAACTATATTTCTGTAATTATCAATATTATTATTTAAAAAAATTATAGGCTTATAGCCTTTTGCCAAATATTTTTAATTCAAAATATAATTATTTTATGAATTTTAATAAAAGACAGATTTTTAATTGAAAATATAATTATTAAAAAACAATTATTACGACAAATACTTATAAATTAAATTAATTCTAATAAATTTTAAATTTAATGAAAACTCAATCCTTAAAATAAAACTATTTTTTCAAACTTAGAAAAAAACAAGATAAATATCTTAATAAAATAAGATAATATTAAAAGATATTCTTTTGAAAAAAGATAACAATAAAAGGTAGATTTTTACTTTTATACACATCCTTTTCTAATTAATAATATTAAAATATACATTTTTTTATTATAAGCATCCTTCTCCTTAATTGTAAGCATCCTTCTCCTCGGTTGTAAGCCATTGATTTTGAAAAGTGGGTTGTTCACATCATATAGGGAATGCCTTCAACATAATTAGTATTTAATTTGCTTGACTCTCATGTGAACTCTATTGTTATGTAGTAAGAATTATATAATATAAATGTCAAAATGATGAATGCGTTATCATCGTTATCAATGTTATCATATGAAATTTGAATATTTGAAATTTCCCTATATTTTAAAAAAAATCCTTATTTTATATAGCCTATCCCCCTTTGTCGTCCCCTCTCATTCCCAAAAAATGGCCTCAAAAGAATCCATCCCAAAGACTTGGTGGAATATAGCTAAAAATACAACCAAAACAGGTTTAATCTGGCAACAATAGAGAAATAAGAGAGACCAAGCTACTAAGCAAGAAAGTTTAAGATTTCCATTGACAAGCTACAATTATTAAAAATTTTAAAAAGTAAATGCCTCACCAAACATCCTGATTTGGTGTTTTGATCTAAATTAACAATAACAAGTAAAATCACTTTCAAATTTTGGAAGTAAAATTGAATATAATATCAAATGATTTTCTAGAAAATGGGTAGCAAGGAACAAAGATGTTAGATCAATACATGAAGAATAAAGAGCAAATAGAGGGTGATATGTTGTAAATGGGTTGCACAAATATGTAAATGTGTGCAGATGAACTCAACCAGGGCTAATTATGTTAATTTCACTTTGGTTTAACTTGCAGATGTCCCTTCAGCTTCATTTTTCTAGATAAAAGGATGCACACTGTTTATCATTCTCAAGTGGCAAGAGTTTGAATAGTATAACCAAGAATTTATAACCATTAACAATTGTAAAGATAGACTCGGACAAAATATTTTTTAATTTAAATTAGCAATTCTATATGTCAAAGGAAATTTGATCGATGATCTCTTTTGATGAAATGTGTTTCTCTCTCAATGTCCCTATCTAAGGAACTCTACACTTTGTACCTTCAGTTCATATGAAATTTTAAATTTCCATTGCCATTAAATGTGATTTACTATGATGTCAGAATCATGCATATAATATCGTACTTTAAGATTGTATTTTGGCATTGAGTGTAAGCATCCCATTTTGAATTTATTCAATTGTTGTAATCTTTACTCCATGAACAGAATGGTTCTTGGGTTACAAGAAAATAAGCTTTTCCACTTTGCTGTATGCACTATTACATTTTCAACCCAGCAAATGGTAATCCCTAAGTGAATTTTTTGTGGAAGCAGAGCTGAAAAGTGGGTGTCTCTTCCCACATCATTAATCAGAGACTTGAGTAAATAACAACACTTATCAACACTAATGATAGGAGAAGGAAAAATGTGAAATCCATGGACCAGAGCCTACATCTATGTCATCCTTGTACTCTAACCATTGAATACAAGAAGCTCAGTGAAATGTTTAAGTCAAAACCATGCAGATAACAAATGTGAGGTTAGGAATGTTTCATGGCTAATGTATATCCATCATAGTCCTACACTAGGACCATGCTAAAATATTTAAAATTGAATCATAACAAGAAGCAAATTTCTGAATAGCTATCCAAGATTCCATGATGGGGTGCAAATCCAGTTCATCTCACTACATTCTACAGATACAACTTAAATATAAGAATGTCAGAGCTCCCCATGGTAGTGCCTTCTATTTAAGCCTTTAAGGATAACCCTAAGCAATTTTGTTTATTATATGGCAAGAATAAATATGTACAACCAGATTGTATTGTTCCTTTCCTCCCAAGTTATCTCATCTCCTCCCTCTGCTTACACTATCAATTTTTATCCAGTGTTTCCTATTGGTTCATGTCTTCCTAGTCCGTCACTGTTTTTCATGAAATTCATTTTTCACACAGAAAATTACAACCAGCGCATAACCGTGCCTTAGCCCACAAATTGTGTCCCCTCTGTTTTTTCCCTACCTATTTAAACTTCATTCGAGTAATATAATTGGATCATACAAATCTTGTAACTGCTTTTCAGTTCTCCTACTGTCGGATTTTCACCCAGGCTCTCTACATCAAATATTTTAATTTTATTTTTAACGGTGCTCCCTGCATTCCCCATCCCAGTTTGTAAGTTCCTATCTTCTTGTTAGGTAGCTTTGGAACAGAGTAAAACTAACAGTCAGCTGCATATTCGTAAACACTAAAAACAGAAACAACATACATAGTTATCTGTATACTTTCTGAGCTCAAAATATCATCTTGACATACCTTTATAACTTGGTTTAAGGACTGCAGTGCCTCAACAATAGCATCTGTTCGTATCATATCATGTTCTACAGCCACAACATAAATGCAATGATTAATAAATATGAGTTAAGCAACTTACTATGGAATAAGGATGAAGAAAAACAACCAATCAATGCACAGCAAAGGCACGTACCATCTAGTCCAATAGAATGTGCAACTTGTTCCAAACTCAACCCTTCATCACCAGCCTTCTCAATGGCATCCAAAGCTGACTCAAACCACTGGGGTTGAAAAGAGGAAGCTTCTTCCTGCATTGTTCTTGAAGAGAAAATCTCATCTGCAAAACTAGATAGAGTTTCCAATAGATGTTTATGAGATTCTATGGTTTGTTGCTTTGGAGCTTCTAGATGACCACCATGGTAGTTTGGAATAAGGTCACGATTTATAGTCACTGCGCTCAAATCAACATCTAAATCAGATTGACCAGAACATCCAATTGCATCATCTTCAAGCTGGTTCTTTTCGTTCAACTCCCTAGTGAAAATTTCAGCCATGGGAATTGTTGCCCGATGCACATTCACTTGAATCCCAGGAAACCCCCTTTCCCGACGTGTACAAAGTTCCCCTTCTCTTGGCCATGGGAGCTTTGGCTTTGCAGACTGTAGATCTCGTCTAACTTTCTCTTTATCAATTTTACGCTTTAAGCCCCTGGGATCATCAGCATCCCCAATTCCTTCATTGGGCAGATTAGGTGCAATAAGGATGTCTCCAGAAGATACTAGACCAAAAAGATGAAAAAGATCACCACAATTCAGTTCAGAAGGAAGGCTTATCCAATCCTCTTCAAGCTCTTTTTGGACCCTAGTTAACCATTTTGCAAACTTGGAAGCTTTCTCCCCTGTACCAATAGGAAAGGGAGATGCAGATGCATTGTGAAAAAATTTGGGAGAAAGCACAAATGGTTGAACACCATGACCTACAACCTGTAGAGAAGCAAGAAAATTACACATAGTCAAAGAATATACATAAAATGGATGTAAATGTTGCAAATGGATACACCCGATTTGTTGCTATGTTAAACATATCAAATAAATAGGAAGACAATCATCCAAAATATCTTAAGGAATGAAATTTGTATCAATTGTTAAGAGCATCTTCATATAAGCTCTTCTAATTAACCTGTATATATGTTTGACATTTGATCTATGCAAAAATCAAACAATTTCATAGAAGTATATTGATATATAGTTTAGCGATCTTAGAAAGTAAAACAACACAAATTCCACTCTTCACAATGCTTTCTTGTTATAACTTATTCGTGACTTCAAAATGCATGTTTTCTGACAGAAGCAACACCTAGATACAGCTGCAAAACTCCAAATAGGAGAGCAAATTGAACAAGACATCAAGTTAAAGAAATCCAAAGAGGAATAGTGTCAAAGCACTAGAAAGTAGAAACAATGCATTTAAGTCATGCACAGGCTGCAGCACAATGTATGCTAAGTTTATGATGCACAGAAAATAAAAATCCCTCAAGATTATCCTAATCAAATCTACATCCATAAATGAATTGGATGATATTTAACACAAACAAATCAATCCATTCTCATGGAACATAGAGAATAACTGTGAGATAATTCTGTCCTTGTCTCTCAGCAGTTGGAAAAAATGGGCATTGTCATAACTAGTTTCACCTTAATCATCCTCTCCAAGCAATCCAAGAGATGAGGAATTTCTTAACCATATTCAGGACGATCTAGAGAACAGGAAGAGAGAGCAGAAAGGAACTTCAAGAAAGAAAATATGGCAGTTGCTGTTGATTTTACTTTTCATTTTCAAGCAAAGAAAGGGACATTCAAACGAATATTTTGCATAGTTATGTATCTGAATGACAAGATAAAGAAAACAAGTGGACATGATGATCTTAATGAGATGTCAACAATAGACAAGATGTTAAAAGAAGTAATGCATTTGATGTTTTCTATTGTATATTAGTATGATATTTTATGGTTTCTAAGATTATACTCCATGGATTAGTTGTTCTCAAGCATTTCAAAGCTATGCAATAATCTCACTTAGTTAGTCATAAGAATATCTAGATTCAGTTTGCTTTTGATTTTATGAATGCTACTGCAGTGGACTCGTCATGGAAAATGGCAAAAATTGATGAATTGGCATATTAACTCCATTTCAAGCATAACAAAGCATTGTGCTTTAGATGTTTTAAAAGATGAGAAGAATTTCAAGTGAGGAATTGCAGTAGACTTGGAAATGCCAGAGACTCTTCCTGCTAATATGCATTTTCGTGGAAGTTAGAATAGTGAGAGCTTCTTGCTTGATGAAAATCTCATTAGTGAGGCTTGAAATGTTGGAAAATGATATCTTTGTGCAGTTAGATCCAGAGAGATTCATCTCACACATTTGCACAGCCAAAAACGACCTATGCAGTACAAATGGAGTGGTGTCAGCCTGTCAGGTTACATGCTTCAGTTTCCAATAATGACAGAATTTACAGGGTAATGTGACAAATTTAAGAGATAATGTACTCGGACTTTGAACTTGTATATATGTGTCGAAGCAAGTTAAACCTGCATTTTCTTAAAAAGAGGCTATGAAGATAGCTATCCTAAATTTATAAAGGGAGCTAATACCATATTGAGAAAGTATAAGGGTCAAATGAAAAGCAACTTATGATGTTATAATCTGGGAAAGAAGTTTATTAGTAAGCTATTTCAGGATTTTATAAAATCATCTCAGGAAGGGTATGCCAGAGATTCTTCATGATGAATCACACAGTAAAATGATTAAGTAAGAAAAGCATAGAACAGATCAATCAAGTTAAAACAATGGAAAGGAGATATGAAATAGAAAATTGTTGACTGTATTTAGCCATAGTCAACAATGATCATTCAGCATACAGCACCATCAAACTAAGACTGATAATGCACACAACTGTAAGGTATGTAAATGGTTCTTTTCTTAACAAGGAAAATACAAACAAGAAAAAAAAAGGAGAAATTTCAGAAGTAAATCAAGATTCCAAATTTTGAAAGAAAAAATCACCAGTCAAGGTTCCCCTACCAGCACCAAGGGCCATACCAACATGGTTTGACTTGGTTAATTTAATTTCAACACCTTCATCTAGATTTGAATTTGTACATATAATACAGAATTTATCCTTGTTAATTTGAAGTCTCACTATAAAATGGTTACTTTCACATATTTAGGTCCAATAATATGTTATTTTATATATTTATCACACTCTTACAAAGGAATACATGGAGACAATGGAAGACTTCCATACCACAAGCCCATGTGCTCTGAGAAAGTTGAAAGCAGCAAAGACATCAAATTCACTATATTGGCGAAGAGTATTCACTAACACTTGGGGAACCTCAGTGTTTGTTGAGGAATTGAGGAAAACAAGTTTAATGAGTTCAACAGCATTTGCCACTGCAACAGACTTGTGCACTAGCTTTTCAGTACTGAAATCCTCATTCTCCAATAACTTCTGAACCTTCTTTGGCAAGCGACGACGGTTTGTCCTCATTCTGCCTCCTCCAATATTAACTCGACCAGATGAATGTGTATCAGCAGAGCCAGAAACCACAACACAGCCTATTGAGCTTGCAGAAGTAGGAACGCCAAAGTCTGCCAAAGCACATGGAGAAGGTGAAAAGGATACTTTAGAGGCATGCTCTGAAGAAGAACATGGGTGTTCGCTGACATAAGCTGGACCCAAACCATTAGTCATAGAAACATTGGAAGTAAATCTCTCAGATGGAGTAGACTCGGACAATTTTGCCACATATATGGAAGAGACTCCATTCTTTTTAACTGCACTTAGTTTGGCCATGCATTTGCATCTCATAACCTCATCAACTGCAGCTGCAATGCTTGGTTCTTCAAAATCATCCCACAATGGGTAGAGTTGGCTGGGGCCTTCTGAAATTCCTATATCAGCATCATCTACAATTAGGTCTCCATCCATTTGTTGGATATGCTTAGCATACCGTGCAGTAAGCAAATTACAAAGATGCATTAGTGCTTTCCTCACAGTTGGCTCATGTTTGAAAGAAGCAATTCTTCTTCGGCAAGTCTCTGGAGGAGCAGGCAAACCAGGTACTGAAACCCAATCAACTCGATGAAATTGAGCCCCAAGTGTTGTTCTGTATCTTGCATAGCTAGTAATCAATGACCTGTCAAATTAAACAGAGATGAACATTGAATATCAGTTTGGTTAAGAAATAAATGATATAAATCTAGATGTGAATGCTTCATTATAACTTATTTTTAGTATGCACCTTTCTAAACTATCAGTCCAGGGAAAACGTCTCTTCCGTGTAGGCTTAAGCCTAGACAGAGAACTTATGTGATTAATAAATATGTCATCATTAGCATCTCCATCATCAAGATCATCTTGATCTTCCCCACCTCCATGATTGCCATCACAGAGTTCATTTTTGTGTTCATTATGCCCTTCATCAACAAGAATGCCATCATAGAAGTCACCATTTTTGTCAGTTCCTTCGTAGGGTTCACCTTCCCTGTAAAGGGATGGTCTTTTGAATTGGACATCTAGGTTTTCATATTCTGAAGACTCCTCTAGAGAAGACCTCTTTCTCTTTGGACTATGCCGCTGAGTTTTTATGTGTATTTGCATTTTATCATCTTGTTCAGAAGGGTTCATAGCCTCTCTCTGCAATGCCATAAGACGAGCTTTCCTGTTCTTCTCATAAGATACCCTGAGCACCTGCAATAACAATACTTAAAATAAAAATGCTTATTTAAAAGTGCTTTCGTAAAACATCATCTAATTGATTGATATAAGATGCATGTTTCAAAAAAGAAAACTCTCACATCTAGACATTGCAAAGATTGAATAGTACTTCAGTGATCTCAGAAGTGACTAATTCAAAACCAAGAAGCTGCAATGTTACAAAGCTAGCCTTCAGAACATGTAGAAGATTTGTGTAGGCATCAATACTAAAGTGGTCAAATTAATTAGGACCATTTAGATTTACAAACCTGAAATATACTTTGATAAACACAAATATTACCAATTAATCACTGAACCATACATTTTTATTGCAATCATATCAGGTCAAAAAGATGAATAAACAGTGAAACTTGCTTCAAATTTAATGGGCATAGACAACAGAAGATCTGATTCTTGAATCGGTATAACAAGCAAAGCTCTTATGTACATATATGATGCAATATTGTTAGATGTATAAAAAATAAAGCCAATATTAACACAGGCGGTATGTAGAAAAATGTTTGAAAAATAGTTGATTTTAGATAATAAATTCAAGGATGCTCACTCAACTCTGAAAATATATAAAATGGCATTAGAACCACAGACCAAGTCAACAAACAACATCCTTAAAAGTTGGATAAAAATGGCCATTGGAACTGTCAAGAAAAGTCTCAGTAGTAAGGCCAGTATTTACCAATGAATTTTAAGTGAAAGCTATTTACAAGAAACCGGAAATCATCGAGCCAAAAAACAAAATTTTAACTGTAGACAAAAAAATGCTCCATTGAAACCACTAAAAATGACATGGAATGACACTAAAATTTCACAAAGAATTGTAGTCGGCCATACTTTTTATTAAAAATGACAAACACATGAAACAATGGCTACATATATCTCACAAAATGCTGTAGCAAAAATAGGAGAGAGAAAAAAAGGATTCAGGCCTTCCAAGGAAAAACAAGAAATTTATAAATGTCCAATGTGTACAAATTGTAATAGAAGCAACTATGTCTCACCCTATCAATGTCCTTACTGGTTAAGCATCCTTATTTCTTGAATAAAAAGAGGAAAAAAAAGGTCGAGAAGAAATGGAGTCAAGCTTCCAATGGGAAAAAAGAAATATGATTAAGAAACGTTCAACATGTATGAATCATTACAGAAATGGCTGCAAGTCTCACCCTATCGGCTAAGTTCCACTCTCTTCTTATACATAGATAATGATTGAAAATCAGTAATGACGTCGTCACTGGAAGCTGTGTAGGCCTGGTTGATGGAATTCACAAAGATTCAAGTAGCAGGAACCAAAGGACCATAATTATTAATAAGCAAACAATTTAACAAAATGATGAATAAAATCCACTCTAGGATACATAATTTATTTGGGAGATGTAGCTTTATGATAGCTAATATTGGATTAATATTATAGTTAAATATAAAGGTAAAGTATAACCTGTTCCAAAGTAAGATTTAGATCCTTGGCAATCTTAACACATTCCTTGAATGACATGCGCTTCTCAAGATCATCATTTGCAACACGCTTCAGCAACTCTGTTCGCTGATCAATGGTCATAACCCGAACTGATGTCCACGAACGTTGTAAGAAAATCTGAAGGTAAAATTGAAAAATACATATAGTCACAACATGATATTAACAAAAATCAAGTTAAGCTATTAATTAATTCAAAACTACTGTGTGGCAGAACTTCATTCTAGTCTAATAAATGGATTGTAATTTGCAGCAGATTCAGGACATAACATTCAAAGAACAGAGTCAACATAATCTTATCTTCTGTCAACACAAACTTATAGCTCCTACGTATGTACAAATACCTCAGGTACACTAGATCCAGGAAAAGCACGAGCTGCAATAGTTGGATCTGCAGCACAAAAGCAATATTCGAGAGTTTTCCAGTAAGCATCCAATGCATCCCTGCTGGACAGGACAAAATCATGTCGCACCCTTGGTCTAAGGTCAAAGACATTTGCGGTCAATGATGGAACTGCACGAGGTACAGGCTCTTCAATGTAAGGTTTGAGTTCCATAGCATATGTGAGAACAGCCTGGGGGACTGCATCGCCATCGTCTTCCTCATGTCCATTGATCATCACAAGCCGAAGCAACTAGAGGCATAAACCATTCCATTAAACACATAATCAGATAGCTATTTATCAAAATTATATTTGACTACTCACAAAGATGATGGAGCTATTGTAAAAAATACAGATTTCAAGTAATCAATGAATCCATATGATAATAAGAAATATATTGACATGTAGGCCTACAATCACCATGTGAAACTGAGTTAGAAGATCAAACGCATACTTGTGCTAAGCAAGACTAATCTCAAAAGAAGAATAGATGATCTAAAACTCAAGAAAGTAGTGCAATAAAGCCAAGTCTTCCATGGCAAACCTATCAAGCCAAGCCAATGATGGTCAATGATATCTCTAAAATGATCAAGTCATCAATATAGAGAACTTGAGACGAGCCATCTTGTCTCAAGATGTAGACAATTTTAAGAATATGACCAAGAGATGAAAGGAGCGCATCTTGGCATATCAATCCCAAGGAGCTTATTTGCAACAAAAGATAGACTTCTTGAATATACAAACTAATGCAGAGAACCTGTATGGCTACTCCATGTAAATTTTATACTAATGGGAAACATCACTATGAGACGAAACAATAGAAAGAGTCAAACAAATGGAGTTCATTTCCCCAATTAAGGCAAAGGTCTTATGTAATCAATACCAAGAACTTGTAACAACCCTTTGGCCACAAGTTGTGCTTTCAACTTATCAAGAATTCCATGCATATTTGGTTTAAGGAACCCACTTACACCAAACCATTTTTCTTCCCTTAGGATGAGGGACTAGGTCCCTAGTGTTGTTCCTCGTCAAAAAACTATATTCTTACTCAATTGTTGAATGCCACTCAATAATATCTAATGCTTCACGAAAAGATCATAGATCTGAGGCAAACATGATGTAGGCATGTGGAGTATACATGTGATCATGTCCTTCGAGTATCTAAACAGAACCCCGACAGATGTGCTTAATAACAATAGTATCTGATGAGTCCAACGAGACAATGTAGAAGATGGGAGGGACAGTTCTCAGCCTCTAAATGCAAACTCTATGAAGGTAGATGTAAAACATCATAATCATACATACAAAGCCAAGATGCTAGAGGAGAATTATCTGAATCATCATCATCAACGAAGGAATCTACTGTGGAGGAGGATGTGCATCAAAATTAAAAAATACTTGCACCCTCACAAAGAACACATAAAAATAGCAAAACTTTCAAAAAAATAAAATAAAAAAGGAAGCTGTAAACTCAAGATTTGGGCCTTTGAAAATCAAGTTTAATATTCAAGAGGTCAATGGTGAAAGTGACCAAATCAAGGGATTTGGTTGCCAACGGTAGCAAACAACAAATGATAAAATCTGCCCACTGGATAGAATATTCCATCTTGATTCCACTGTTACATCCCTGCCTTGAGGACTTTCAAATAATTGTAATAATTGTTCCGTGGAAAAGTATGAAGTTAGTTAATTGTGTGGATTTTGATTAAGAATTATTATATTTAATTATGAGGATTATGATTAATGAGATTATGTTGTTTTCATTATGAAGACTATTGAATAAATAATATTCTCATGGACAATTAATTTTCAAGGGTGAATAATGTCATGTATTGATGACTTAATGATGATCTAGGTGATTTATTTGCTTAGAAATGTTAGGAAGAAATAAATACAAATATGGCTAAACCTTTCCTTGTCAACGGATGCAGGGAAAGATCAACCTCGCGAATGGGGGGAGAAAATCATTAGAGAGAGTATAATGTCCCTTTCCTACGCCAATCTAGCATGGAGAGACCATTAGCCTATTCATGAGATTCTTGTAGGCTAATGACTGGGTTAAGGGAATCCTGGAGGTGTTTGCAAGAGCAATTTCTTTATTAGACAGGTATAAGGAGTGTAACACCCTTTTCTAGAGCCTTTCCGGACACTTTCTCCTATACTTATTATCTTTAGTAAGTCAATGATGAGCATTAACAAAGTCAATTGACATTTTTAGTGATGCCAGTGGAGTTGGCTTTGATGTTCATCCTGAGGTTTGATATAGTCCAGAGCTATTAAATTAAATAACCATATTTTTTATCCTTATTTAACTTTATTGTTATTTTAATTTATTTATAAGGAACTATGGAAAGGCCAAATATTTAAAATAAAGTGTCAAATTCACAGTGGTCTTTTATTTAAAAGTGACATGGGGGGGAAATATTAAATGAAAGCATTCATGGGAAAATAGTAGAAAAGTATTTCTGAAAAAAAAAAGCAAAAAAGCATTCTCAAAAAACTAGTGGAAAAAGCATTCACGAAAAAAAAAATAGTGAAAATGCATTCCCAAAAAAAAAGGGAGAAAAGCATTCCCACAAAAAATAGGGGAAAGAGCAAAAAGGTTCTTTTTCGAAAAAGTAGTTGAAAGCTATGAAAGGAGGATTGGAGCTCTCATTTTGGGTTGTTGAAGATTAGGATATTGTTATGCTTCTGAATTTCGAAGGAGTTGCAGCTTCTTAGTTTGTGACGACGGAACCCCTCGCAGACATCATTTCTCACGTTGGTGAAAGAGATAATTTAGGAAATTAACTTGGTGATTTCATACATAGATCACAGTTGTGATTCATTGGTGAATGGGCTGTCCATTCTTCTTTAGTTTGAGGTTTGCATGCAAAAATATGCTATTTGGGAAGCACTTTGACTATAGTAAGATCTGATTTCTTTATGCCATTTCAGTTTGAGGAGTTTGAGTTGGACATCTACAGTTTTGAATGATATTTCTTATTGCCTTTTTGTTGCATGTTCATCATTTTCAGTTATCAGCGATTGGGTTTGTTAGATATATGTTTGTAATAAGATTTTAACATTTGATCTCAAGTTTGATCTCTGCATTGTGTTTGCAATTTTATTGCATATTATAAACATTCTTCAATGCGGCAAAGTTGACAAACCCCCGCTCAATTAGATAGTTGCATGCTCATTTTCTATTTCATGTTATTGTACTAAATGAGTTGGAGCGGACATCCCCCACTCATCGAGTTGTTTATCTTTAAGAGAATTGCATTTGTGGGTTTCATATTACTGTACTGATTAAGTTGGAGTGGATATCCCCCACTCAACCAGTTTGTTATCTTTAAGAGTATTTGCATATGTGGGTTTGAGTTGCATGCATGTAATCTGTAGCTAACCTTCAGCATTAAGTTGTATCATGTTATAGAGAGGTGCAGACACAGGGTGAAGGTTGGAAACGCCATCTGGGTAGGAATCCATAGCTAGTATCTTGGTCATCAAGTCATGGGATAGGATTCTTAGCCTCAGTCTCCCTTGGTCATGTCAGGTTGGTTGTCATTCTTATACTTGTTCTAGAAAAAAGAATTAACAACTCTTATTTAATGAATGTCATTGTGATCTTCCTCTATCAATTTAAACGGGAGAACCTCTCTCTCTCTCTCTCTCTATATATATATATATATATATGTATGTATGTATGTATGTATGTATATAGATATAGATACTAGAGGACATTTATGCATGGATATATATATGTTTTGCATTGCACATCATCTTGCCACATAGCATGCAAGGAGTTATGTCAATGCATGGTGTAACCAACAAGAAACATGGACGTTGGGAGAAGATTTTGCTGCTTCTTTTCAAATTTTTTAGGGGCATTGATGTTTTTCTCCTTCTTGGGGACTAAAAGGGGAGTCTTGGCATATATTGAATGACTCTTCAAGATCTTGGGGGGAACCGTTTTTCTTGGGTCTTCATCATTTTTTTGTCATCTACGTATTTATGGGGGAAAAAACATTTTTCTAGAGAGCGAACAGGGAGGATCATTTTACGAACCAATTCATTGAACTTTCGAAGAGGAACCTTTTCTTTTTCCATTTCCTTGTAATTCATTGTTCTTCGATATTATACCATGCAATTTAGGGAAGTATGGAAGATCTTATGTGGCAGTTATGCTCAACTAGGATTTCATCAAATCCTTCTCTTCTGAAATCTATTCAGCCTTATTTTTCTTATATGGGGAAAGTCACTGATATTCCTCGCTAAAAACAGATTTCCTTCAAATCGATAAAAAAGAGGTTATGACGGAAATATGTAGGAGATACCACAACTTGACCAGGCTTTGGAGATGATAAGAGAAAGGAGAGATGGGTTTATTGGCATAGTAGGCTCTCGGTATGGAGGAAGCTGAAATAATGTTTCAAACTGAAAACTAGATTTGCAGGCAAGTCATACTTTGCATACTTAATCTGTAACAAATCTTTATGATCTTTTAATCAATTTATGAGTATCAAATGGTATGTATACTGCTGCAATGATTCGTATTTTGACTTGTGAGGTTTTCACACCACCTTCACGCCATCGCTCAATTGCAAATGGGGACCCACTCTTTTTGCTTTGGTATGTTTAGATGGTAGAGTAGATTGGCAACAGTTCAAAATTTTGCAAGTCTCCTGAATTTGAAATATTAAAAAAATTTGAGAAATGGCAAATTTGACTAAGTATGAGGGCAAGAGAGAAATGGTCAAATGTTTGGGTTGAGCTAGTCAAAGGCATTTAAAAGATATCATGGCTTTGTTCAAAAATTGCTTGATTAGATAGGAAGGTCGGTTCACCCTGCTAGATAGACTAGTGGAATCCACCACCTTAAGTTGCAGCCTGCTAGGTAAGGGAGTGGAATCCACTTCCTTAAGTGGCAAACTTCCAAAAATCAAAACCAATGTATTTAACTCTTTAAGTGTGGTTTCAAATGCCAAATAAGAAAGTGGAATCCACCACCTTAAGTGGCAACTTGACAAATAAAGAAGAGGAATCTACCAAATTAAATGGCAACTTGACAAATAAAGAAGTGGAATCCACCACCTTAAGTGGCAACTTGACAAATAAAGAGGTGGAATCCACCACCTTAAGTGGCAACCTCACAAATTAAGAAGTGGAATCCACCACCTTAAGTGGCAACCTGAGAAATAAAGAAGTGGAATCCACCATCTTAAATGGCAATGAAATGAAATGACATTTATTGTACAATGAAACCCAAAAGATTGCTTTGAACATGGAATGAGGAAGCAGTTTGAAATGAGGGAAATTTTAAGCCAATCATGAAAGCCTTAAGGCTGATCAAGTGGCCATAATTTAAGTTACTAAGGGGCCAATAAATGAAACATGTGAGCCTCAAGTCAAGCTTATAGGACCCAAACCTCCAATGTATGGGCCCTAGTGTCAAAGCATGTGGGCCTTGATTCCATAAGGCAGACCTAAATCTGAGCTTAAGTTCAAACTTGCAGCCCTCTAATGAAACATGTAGGTCTTGAATGCAATTGAGGAAACCTGAATCCTAATGTATGGGCTGGGAGGGGATAGTCATGACTCAAAACTCTAAGATGCAGCCCTATAATGTCAAGGGTGTGGCCTCATTAATGAAATGTGTGGGCTTGTATTCAGAAACCATGGCCTTTTCCTAACGCACAAGCTTAAGTTCCTAAACGTGGGGCTTAATTACTCAAACATCTAGGCCAAGATCCAAATGAATGGGCCTCAATTCAAGCGTATGGGCCTATTAGAATAAATATCTCCTTCAGTTAGTTAGTTTCTATTTTAATGGTCACTCTAGATTTTGTTAATATCTTGTAAATAAGTTCTTTCTACTTCTCGAATGTTTCTTTCTAGAAACTGTTACCCCTATTTTCATGTGCATGCAAATTTGGCTAAAACCTATTCCAAAATCTCTGTTTTTATCCTGCCAAGCATCCCTGAAATTTTCATGAATTTATCTCTTGTTTCCTGGCCTCTGTAATTATTTCAAGTCCCTGGTCTGCAAGTTAAAAATTTGAAAACGTAGCCGTTATGGCCCAAAAAGACCCTAAGAGACCCTAGACCGTGTTTTGTTTGGTCGTTACTTTATCAGCCACTTAAAGATCCCAATACCCACGTGCACTTTATTTTCCTTCGGTCGCTAGTTCTCTAAGTCTTCTGGTAGTTACCTTTTCCCAACTAGCGACTCAGCGAAACGGTTAACTTCTCTTCAGTCACGTAGTCGCTAAGTGTTTGGCAGTCTCAGCTTGCGGCAGTCCCAGTTCTACAGGATCTGACGGTTGTTGTGAGTTCGCGAGGCTTTGTGTCAGAACATGCGATCTCGCGATAGCCGTCGATCTTTCCCCTTTTCTTAGTGCTTCAAACTTTTGTGGGTCCACTGCCACGGTCTCCAAATTGGAGGTTTTTTTTATTGGTCAAGGGATGATGACTTGTATTTTGTCAAAGGGCCCAAGGATGTCGGAAGCTTGAAAATCTACGGCTGGCGTGTGTTCTCATGAAATGTGTCAGAAGCATGCGATCATGCGACAGCCGTTGATCTTGCTTTATCTCCGGGCTCTGTCAGGTGGGTCCTCGGTTTCTGACGTGCTCGTTCTTCATTGGTCGGTCAGACGACAGCTGGGTCTTTTTTGGTAGGACCGTGTCAGAGTATCTGCAGGGAAGTAGGATCTACGGTTGTCGCTTGATCGCAAGGAATATTCCTTGCCCTTGCGATCTTGCGACAACCGTCCGATGTGCTCTTTGTCTGCCATGGATCCTGTTGTCAGAAGGGTCTGCAGCGTGTCTCGTTTGGCAAGCTGTGATTGGCTGGTTGGTGTGCTACATGGCAGTTGTCAGTGGGCCCGTGGGGTCGGCCCTTTCTAAAGCACTTAACGTTCGGTTTGATCTGGCGGTTGTCGTTATACCGTTTAGTCAAGATGCTCGACTTTTAGCATCACGGTATAGCGACAACCGTCCGATGCTCTCTTTGTTGATCGTGGGTCCAAGTCTGCCAGGTGTAATGATGTGCTCGATTTTCATTGGTTGCTGACTTCCAGGTGGCAGTTAACTTGTCAGAGAGGGGGATTTTAAGTTGTTCTCAAGAGTATCTAGGCCGTTCATCTGCCGGGAAGATTTCGCTTCGACGGCTACGTTTTAAAAATTATATCTGTTAGCCGTTGCAGTTCAAATTTGAATCTCTGCGAGGGTTTTTGCTTTTCTTTTGCTCTTTCGACCATGCATGACATCAGGTGGCTCAGAAAATAAATTCTCAGGACATTTGTGGTTGAGAGGGTGATGGAGATGACTGTTGGTCGGCGTTGCAGGGTACTGTGCCATGTTCCCGCGCCGAGAAGTGATGAAAAGAGTTGGCGCCACCTTTTGAGCGGTACTATTACCCAGGGAAATAGGATCAAATTTGAAGCCTTCATGGCTTAGTGGACTTGCAGGTGGGTAGATGGATCGAGGTTGTTGTGTCTGCAGGAGGGCTCAGTACAAATCAACACGCAAAGAAAGGATCTGATCTGATTGCCAGTGTTCTCAGAGTTTTTATGATGGGTAATCAGTGTACCTTTAGGGTTTGATATTATTGTAAATCTTGTAACCCTAGTTAGGTTAGTTTTGACTCCTGCCTGCGTGCAGTTCAGTATGTATATATTGTTTTGGAGCTTTTTTGAAGCTCAGAGTTTGCATTTTTGTAAAGAAGAAAGTCCTTTTCTTGGAAAGCTATCCGTGGCATTTCTTTCTGCCCTCTGGTTTTCCACAATTTGTAATCTTTCATTGATGATCAAGATACTGCAAAGGTATTTTGTGACAATCCTTCATGTCCCTATACTTCCTTGTCTGAGTCTTCTCTTATTGAATCAAAGTATATGATTTTTTCAGTGATATCTTAGGGTTCTTGATCCCTCTTATTTTCTACAACTGTGTGTGTTATTGTGTTTGATCCGATTTAGATGTTTTTGTGGGTATACTTCAGCCCCCTAACAGTCTTGTCTCATTCCTACACCGAGTTGCAGAAGTGAATGTCTGTTTGCAGGTCATTGGTTGTGTCTTATGTTCAGGCCCTCCTATGAAATACTTATGCAAGCCTATTCAGTAAGTTGTGACCTACTAGACCTAAGCCTTTCATTGATTCCATTCCTCTATACTAAGATCCAAACCCTAATTTCGGTGTATCACCTAGTAGGATAGTTTGCTTTCAGTCATTTCCCTTACAAGCATTCCTTCTATCCCTTTCCCTCAAAAGATTTACTTTCATGTCTAGAAGCAAATTAAGGTGATTATCCGAGAGGAACCAGCCTAGAACCTGGAGGTCTCATCTCAGTTAGCATAGGTCCCACAACCTGGAGATGATTCCCATGTTATACTAGGTTATCAAGACTACGAGAGCTTGAAACAAGGGTGCAAACTTAGTGTATAACAATTCTGGCACGCCCGGTGGGACAACTAAAAGAAGTTCATTGTCAATGATTATGCTATCTTTGATATACTGATTGCATAATACAGACCTTAGAGAGGTTAGTACTCAAGTATATCTGGCGACTCCATTGGTGTTAAGAGACAGTGACCCAATTTCTGATAGAGCTTATGAAGAAAATAGACCCTTCTGATGGCAAGACAATTTGCATTTGCACCCTTTAATCAGGGTAGTCCATTAAATTTTGCCCAACACCATGATGTGCCCTTGGCAACACTAAAAAGTATACCTGATTTCACAGGTGAAGGACAAACAACTGCCTTTGAGCACATAAGAGATGTGGCTACTATCTGTAGCATACACAACATCTTAGAGGAGGATGATGCCACCAAGTTGTTAGCAGCCTCTCTCAAAGGTAAGGCTCTTGAATGGTTCAGGACTCTGCAGTTGGCTCCATTACTTCATGGGACAAACTTGGAGACCTCCTTAGCAAATACTTTGAGGGTGATTTGGACTCTTTGTCTCTTGTAGAGCAACTCCAAACCATGAAGAGAGATCCTCGAGAACAGATGACTGATTTTAATGGCAGATTTCTCAAAACTTGGAATAGGACTCCAATTAATGTAAGGCCTTCAGCAGATTGTGCTTTCCTTTATTTTTTGAGAGGCCTAACTAGCGATATATCTATCATGATTCAATCTTTAGGAGGTACTTCGTTACCTCAAGCTTTTGATTTAGCTGTAAAGGCAAAAAATTGTTTAATCCAGGCTGGTATGATAACCCAAGGCCGCCCATGCCTATCTCTCCCAATCTTCTACCCACTATACCTCTGCAAATGCCTCCATTTACTCCCATGCCCTCATTAATAGAACCTTAGGCCAACACTAGCTATGGGAGGTCCATGGGTGACCCTTCTCAAGAGCTACTCGAATTGAGAAGTGATCAACAAACAATAAACAAAGAGATGATGAGTCTGTTGCAGGCTCTAACCAAAGAGTTGATCACTGTAAAAGGGCAGAGTCTGGAGGATGGATCACTTTATCAACAACAGGATCAGAGCCCTAACCAGTAGTGCCAAGTTCAGGAGCAATCATATCGGCAAGATAGGCCACAGCATCAAGAAAAGCATCAAAGCAAAAGGCAAAATTTAGTAAAGAGGCCTTTCCATCCATATAATCCAGTCAAAAGAACATTCCCAGTACAAAACACCAAAGCAGCTGGTAGTCATCTAAACCCATTTTTTGGGAGGGAGGCTGTAGATTTTTCCCTTGTTCTCTTGAACTATGAACTTCCTGATGGAGAAAGGTTAGAAACTCAACAGGAGACAGTGGCCTTTCAAGCACATTCCCCTAAGGATGGAATGCAACAAGTGACCAGACAAGAGACTCACAAAGTCCAAACCCTAAGCTCCTTTCCTGGTAAGTCCACTGACACTTCTGTTGAATTTCCAAGCTTTAGAATTTCTCCTCCAGTTCAGAATCTTAGTCAACAGGAGCCCAATCTCCATGCATTTTTAGAGCCCATTCATGACCCTGTCTCAGATTTCCAGCCACTTCCTCTTATTCCTATAGATGAGATACCTAAAAGGTTTGATTTCCTAAATGATAATGAGCCTGTCCTGCAACAAATAAAGCCCTATAAGCCAATTCTTAAAGAGTCCACTACACCTCAAGCACTTTTAGGCCACCATGAAGAGGATGATTTTTGCCTTTTAGGTACACTTTTTCATGATAATCATGAGGAGCAGGTAAAGCTATTACATCAAGATGGATTAGAGCAATCAAATCAAGATAAGAAAGAAAGTGAAGAAGGTGAGAGCCCAACGAATCTTTTTGAGGAGATGCCTTCTTACATTGAGCAAGATGAGGAGGTTGATAATGTCTCAATTGCAGAATTTAGGCCGGTCTGCAATGAAGTGGGGGAGGAATCTAAGGAATCATATTTCTTGGGCCATGAGGAGGGGCTAGTGATTGTCAAGAATATGAGACAGTTTGATACCTTTGACGAGCTGTTGGATGTTCCGACCGATGAAGAAGATGGTCCGCTAACCCCAGAAGAAGAGATATTATGGCAGACTATCATGGAGGGACAGAATTTTTATCTTCTTGCTGAAGTTATTAATGAGATGCATCCTGATAGTGGCAAAGGGAGCCCCAAGTTCATTCTTTCCAGGGGTTGCCCCTTAAGGTACTTAGCAAGAATGGAGGCCAGCAGTAAAAAACCAGTCAAGTTTGTGTCCAAATATGAGTGTTCAAATGAAGCTGAAGCTGAAGGTGAACATATAGTTCAGCAAGGACAAGCTCAACTCGCTTATCCACCCCTGGGTAATGAAAATAGCAATCTGATGGTGGAGGTGAGTCAATCTGTTGATGTCTTTCAAGAGGAAGTGCATCAGTTCTTCACACAACTGTGTGTACTTCATTTCTTATTTGCCATCCTCATGCATGAAAAATATTGTATCCAAATGAGGAAAGGTAGCTATTTCAACCTACTAGTGAATGGTTTTGTTTGACCAGGTTTCTGTAACTGGTTAGATTAGGCTAGGTTAGTTTCCTGCTTTCGAATAAGTGCTCGAGCATAGTTTTGTTCCAGGTTCCCCTCTGTCAAGAAAGTTTTTGTGCTCAGTATGACCCCTACGCCCAATGGATACGTCAAGGCCACTGGTTTTCAATGTCTAGCAAGCTGACATCCAGCAGAAGTCGCCAAAATGTTACCCCTATTTTCATCTGCATGCAAATTTGGCTAAAACCTATTCCAAAATCTCTGTTTTTATCCTGCCAAGCATCCCTGAAATTTTCATGAATTTATCTCTTGTTTCATGGCCTCTGTAATTATTTCAAGTCTCTGGTCTGCAAGTTAAAAATTTGAAAAAGTAGCCGTTATGGCCCAAAAAGACCCTAAGAGACCCTAGACCGTGTTCTGTTTGGTCGTTACTTTATCGGCCACTTAAAGATCCCAATACCCACGTGCGCTTTATTTTCCTTCGGTCACTGGTTCTCTAAGTCTTCTGGCAGTTACCTTTTCCCAACTAGCGACTCAGTGAAACAGTTAACTTCTCTTCAGTCGCGTAGTCGCTAAGTGTTTGGCAGTCTCAGCTTGTGGGGGTCCCAGTTCTACAGGATCTGACGGTTGTCGTGAGTTCGTGAGGCTTTGTGTCAGAGCATGCAATCTCACAATAGCCGTCGATCTTTCCCCTTTTCTCAGTGCTTCAAACTTTTGTCGGTCCACTGCCATGGTGTCCTACTTGGAGGTTCTTTTTATTGGTCGAGGGACAATGACTTGTATTTTGTCAAAGGGCCCAAGGATGTCAAAAGCTTGGAAATCTACGGCTGGCGTGTGTTCTCCTGAAATGTGTCAGAAGCATGCGACCATGCGATAGCCGTTGATCTTGCTTTATCTCCGGGCTCTGTCAAGTGGGTCCTCGGTTTCTGACGTGCTCGTTCTTCATTGGTCGGTCAGACGACAGCTGGGTCTTTTTTGGTAGGACCGTGTCAGAGTATCTGCAGGGAAGTAGGATCTACGGTTGTCGCTTGATCGCAAGGAATATTCCTTGCCCTTGCGATCTTGCGACAACCGTCCGATGTGCTCTTTGTTTGCCGTGGGTCCTGTTGTCAGAAGGGTCTGCAGCGTGTCTCGTTTGGCAGGGTGTGATTGGCTAGTTGGTGTGCTACATGGCGGTTGTCAGTGGGCCCGTGGGGTCGGCCCTTTCTAAGGCACTTAACATTCGGTTTGATCTGGCGGTTGTCGTTATACCATTTGGTCAAGATTCTCGACTTTTAGCATCACAGTATAGCGACAACCGTCCGATGCTCTCTTTGTTGATCATGGGTCCAAGTCTGCCAGGTGTGATGATGTGCTCGATTTTCATTGGTTGTTGACTTCCAAGTGGCGGTTGACTTGTCACAGAGGAGGATTTTAAGTTGTTTTCAAGAGTATCTGGGTCGTTCATCTGTCGGGAAGATTTCGCATCGACGGCTACGTTTTAAAAATTATATTTGTTAGCCGTTGCAGTTCAAATTTGAATATCTCTGCGAGGGTTTTTGCTTTTCTTTTGCTCTTTCGGCCATGCACGACGTCGGGTGGCTCAGAAAAGAAATTCTCAGGACATTTGTGGTTGAGAGGGTGATGGAGATGACTGTTGATCGGCGTTGCAGGGTACTATGCTGTGTTCCCGCGCCGAGAAGTGATGAAAAGAGTTGGCGCCACCTTTTGAGCGGTACTGTTACCCAGGGAAATAGGATCAGATTTGAAGCCTTCATGGCTTAGTGGAGTTGCAAGTGGGTAGATGGATCGAGGTTGTTGTGTCTGCAGGAGGGCTCAGTACAAATCAACACACAAAGAAAGGATCTGATCTGATTGTCGGTGTTCTCAGAGTTTTTATGATGGGTAATCAATGTACCTTTAGGGTTTGATATTATTGTAAATCTTGTAACCCTAGTTAGGTTAGTTTTGACTCCTGCCTGCGTGCAGTTCAGTATGTATATATTGTTTTGGAGCTTTTTTGAAGCTTAGAGTTCGCATTTTTGTAAAGAAGAAAGTCCTTTTCTTGGAAAGCTATTCGTGGCATTTCTTTCTACCCTTTGGTTTTCCACAATTTGTAATCTTTCATTGATGATCCAGATACTGCAAAGGTATTTTGTGACAATCCTTCATGTCCCTATACTTCCTTGTCTGAGTCTTCTCTTATTGAATCAAAGTATATGATTTTTTCAGTGATATCTTAGGGTTCCTGATCCCTCTTATTTTCTGCAACTGTATGTGTTATTGTGTTTGATCCGATTTAGATGTTTTTGTGCGTATACTTCAGCCCCCTAACAGTCTTGTCTCATTCCTACACCGAGTTGCAGAAGTGAATGTCTGTTTGCAGGTCATTGGTTGTGTCTTATGTTCAGGCCCTCCTATGAAATACTTATGCAAGCCTATTCAGTAAGTTGTGACCTACTAGACCTAAGCCTTTCATTGATTCCATTCCTCTATACTGAGATCCAAACCCTAATTTCGGTGTATCACCTAGTAGGATAGTTTGCTTTCAGTCATTTCCCTTACAAGCATTCCTTCTATCCCTTTCCCTCAAAAGATTTACTTTCATGTCTAGAAGCAAATTAAGGTGATTATCCAAGAGGAACCAACCTAGAACCTGGAGGTCTCATCTCAGTTAGCATAGGTCCCACAACCTATGATGGACATATTGTCATTGATGTCAAAATTAGAAGCATATGATATATATTACAAAGATAATCAGAGATACATACAGCATATGTATACAGCGTTGAAGAGTGAAGACAGAGATAATTAGCACATACATGGTAATCTTCATATATACATAGCGGCAATCTTTAGAGAAATGCATACATAGCAAATTTAATATACACAGTCAATTTGTTATATAATGGTATACATATATACAATGAAGCATATACGTATACAGATTTATATTATGAAAGGGAAACAGCAGCACATATACAGAATAATAATGAAGCATATAACATATATATACACAGCATATCTGAGATATAAGATATATACATGCACAGAGATATACGGAGAGGTATTAATGGTACATAGGTTAATAGTATAGATATATATACATATACTATATATATCTATAACAGAGAACATATGCAATAGAGATGGCAATGAAGACTATAGAGAACATATGCAATAGAGACGGCGATAAAGTGAACATATTAATATGCAGAGAATAATATAAACTTATTTAAACTGGAGGTGGTGACATTATTTTCCAATGTCCTGAAGTGACAGGGAGCATCATTACAATCGAGCCCGATTGTGAGAGCAGCATATTGGTGAATAGACCCAACCTCGTCTTTGCTTAAACAGAGGTGATATTGAGGCAATGTAGAGATGAGAAAGCCAAACTCACGGGATCAGTTTCACAACCGTTGGTCTTTCACATAGCCGCATACTCTGTCAAGCGAGAAGGTGGCAGACTGAAGTTGAAGAACATGGTGAATGCAAGCTACAGATGCAAAGGCCTCTGTTTCCAACAGAACGGTTTGAAAATGAGCACAAGCCCATGTTTATCCATAAGGTGGCGGTCTAGTATTTGAAGGCATCGAAGCAGTGATGAACCGGAAGAAAACTTGTCAGCCGCGTGGGTAATTTGTTTACGTGGAAGACCATATTCAATGGTGATGATCATGTATTCATTGAAGCATGATATAAGACATAAATGAAATGTTCTTAGTCTATGAGTGAAGTCTGTGAGGAAGCATTAATATTTTGATTGCGTTGAATGATCCTCCATAAAAAGAAAAAAGGGGGCGGCAGAAACATAGACATTTCAATCTAATTAAAGGGTTGTGAGCAAAAATTGGTGAAGGCTATTCTTCATAAAGCAGAAAGGTGGCAAATGTATGTACAGTTTGGAAATGTTTGTGGTGTAAATGGAATAAGAAGCAAGCGGAAGGAGAATTCACATCAAGTATCAAGCCATACATGAAGACTGTGGATCATGACTGGCAAAAACAATATCAAAAGATAGAAGAGATCCATCATGGCTATACAAAGAAATTGATGAGTTTGATGGCAGAACAAATGAAAAAGGTTCAATGTTATACGATGATCAACTTTTATCGAAAGTTTGGATAATTACATATATATGCTGTCATTATTAACTATCGAAAGTATATTACAGATGCGATAAAAAAATTCATGTGAGTTGGTATTATAGCCTTTTTAAAAAAAGGGAATTAAAATATTTAATAAGTGATAAAGGAAGATTAATTTTGAAAAGATTATTAAAAGGGGAAAGATTAACTTAAATATAAGTTAATAATGTTTTAAAAGGAAAAGACACCTTTTCATATTGAAAAGACATAACTCTTAAAAGGACATAATGTTTCATATAAGTATATATATGCAATCTTTTTTTTTTTTTAAAAAGGACATGTCAGCATATGGAGATATAAAAGAAGAGTAGAGAAGATATTAAAAAAGAAGAAAATTAATGTTTACATATATACAGATTTCTATTATGAATGTACTATTATAAAGACATATATATTTGAAGAAAAAAAAAGGGAGGAAGATATTGGCTGACTTACAAAGCAAATAATGTCCATTAGCAGTTGAAGAAGCAACACTATCATGATGGAATTTCAGATTGAAGTAAAGTGAGTTGATGTTCATTATTTTTCAGACAAGTAAGTTGGTGCTTACAAATCAGAGACAGGAGGTTGGTGCTTCCAGTGGGTTGGTGCTCACAGAACAGCGTTTGGAGGTTGGTGCTTCCAGTGGGTTGGTGCTCACAAAATAGTGTTTGGGGGTTGGTGCTTCCAGTAAGTCGGTGCTCATAATTTTAGAGGTTGGAGCCTCTAGTAGGTTGGTGCCTACAAATCATTATAAAAACAATATTATATATAAAAGAAAATTATTTAGTGGTTTTCTCCCATATTGGGTTTCCACGTAAATATTGTGTTCATGTGCATAATTGTTTATTTGAGATTTTAAAGTTATCTTTGAATAAAGTTTTTAAAAGTTAAAATTGTTATTATACTGATTCACCCCCCCCCTCTCAGTATAATCGTGTGCTCTTCAATTGGTATCAGAGCGGGTTCCTTCTATATAGCCTAACCGCTTGAAGGTAGATCTAAAAGAGCACAAATGGCTGAAAGTTTCCAAAACAAGGCACCAAATTTTGATGGGACAAATTATGCATTTTGGAGTATAAAGATGGAAGCATATTTAAATGCTATTGGATTCGATGTTTGGCAATCAGTACTAGATGGTTATACACCACCAGCAACCCCACCAACAGATGTAGCCGGAAAGAAGAGAAGTGAAAATAATGCCAAAGCAAAACATGCTATTCTATGTAATCTAGCCGACTCGGAATTCACAAAAGTCATGCATTGTAAATCTGCAAAAGAGATATGGGACAAATTGAAAAATATTTATGAAGGTACCGATAATGTAAAGAAGGCTAAACTTCAGTCTCACCGAAGCACATTTGAAAGTTTAAAAATGAAGGAAGATGAAGACATAGCCTCATTTCTCTCCCGTGTTGATGAAGTAGTCAATGCAATAAAAGCCCTTGGTGTAGACATAGAAGAGCAGCCTGTGGTTGAAAAAATTTTGAGATCTCTACCTATGAGATTTGACTCTAAGGTGTCGGCAATCGAAGAAAGAAAAGATCTAGATAGTCTTACCAAAGATGAGCTACATGGAATCCTTACTGCTTATGAAATGAGGATTGGAGACAAAGAACCTAAGAAGGAAATAGCCTTTAAAATTTCTAAAAATAAGAGCAAGAAACAAATTACAAGTGATAGTTCAAGCAGTGATGAAGGTGAAGCTCATTTCTTGAGAAAGCTAAAAAGGGGAAAAGGAAAATATAAAGGGAAATTTCCTTTCAAATGCTTTAATTGTGGAGAGGTGGGACACTATGCCTCAAAATGTCCTCAAAATGATGATGACTCAAGCGAAGACGAGAATCAAGCACACACAAAGAAGAAATGGAAAA
This sequence comes from Chamaecyparis obtusa, assembly GCA_027943335.1. NCBI lineage: Eukaryota > Viridiplantae > Streptophyta > Pinopsida > Cupressales > Cupressaceae > Chamaecyparis > Chamaecyparis obtusa. The sequence continues at coordinate 132,955 of BSBK01006138.1, read as the reverse complement.
ATAATAACAAGTATAATAAGAAGAAAAGATATCAAAGCAAAAAGAGTTTTTATTCAAAAAAGGACAGATCTTCAGATGAAAGCAGCGAAGAATGCCCAAGTGATGATGAGGACGAGATTCTATTCATGGCCGAAGCAGTTTCCAATGATAGCTATGAAGAAGAGGAAAACGAATCAGACAATGATGAAGATGATGTTGACCTCCAAGAAGAACTTCATTATGCATATAAACAAAATGAAAGACTTAAAAGAAAACTTGTAAAATTCAAAGAGGAAGCTACGAAAGCAACAAAAGAATCAGAACAAACAATTGAAGATTTGAAGAATCAATTAGAAGAAGCTAGACAAACTGAAGCTAATTTAAAACTAGAAATTGAAAAATTAGAAAGAGAATTGAAGGAATGCACCATTAACAATCTCAAGTTTAAAAAGGGCTCAGAAATACTAAATGATATCATTGATAGTCAAAGACCTTCTTTCAGCAAAACAGGTGTTGGTTTTGAAGAAAATTCAAACACTAATAAAACATTCAAAGGTTTCATAAAAGAAGGAAACAAGACAGTCATAAATGAACCATCAAAAGAAGACAAGAAGAACTACAAGAAGGATGAAGAAAATGTTCATAAACCTAGTCGTAAATTTAATGGATATTGCTACTCTTGCAATTGTTTTGGTCATAAAGCACTAGATTGTAGAATGCCAAAACAAAATATGAATGATTTGAAAAGGCCATATTATAGACAGCATTTTTCTTACCTATTTCATGGATATTGCTACTCTTGTAACAAATTTGGTCATAAAGCTCTAAACTGCAGAAGCAAAGTGAGGAATATTCAAAATTTCAGAACTCAAAATCCTTTTGCTCCATTGGTTAATTTTGATATTCTATGTTCAAAGTGTAACAATTTTGGACATGCAGCCTGCAAATGTAGAACAATCTTTCCTGCAGAACAAGCAAAGAAAGAAGATCTTCCTAAAAAGATGGTTTGGAGAAAGAAAGAAAAGTCGCTATAGCCCTAAATGCTCAAAAATAGCAGATGTATGAAGTGGACTAAGAGAAAACTTACTTAGTCAGCATTGTGATCAAGGGCATAAGGTAACACTTCTAAAAGTTGTAAGAGGATGGAAAATTAATAGCTAATACTTGTAGGACTACAAAATAATTTGTATGTTTTACGAGAAATAAATGATGAAAAATTTCTTTGTACAAGAAGATGAGAATCAGCTATGGCATAAAAGATTGAGGTACTTACATTGTAAAAATCAGAGTGGCGTAGCGGAAGCATGTGTTCAGGGGGAGCTAGTCTCTAGTCTTGGAGACCCTTTGCCATTGATGTCAAAGGGGGAGAGATTAAAGATGAAGGGAATAGCAAACTAAGGGGGAGCTTTGCACAATCATATATTTGAGAAGTTGCCATCAATGACAAAGGGGGAGATTGATGGACATATTGTCATTGATGTCAAAATTAGAAGCATATGATATATATTACAAAGATAATCAGAGATACATACAGCATATGTATACAGCGTTGAAGAGTGAAGACAGAGATAATTAGCACATACATGGTAATCTTCATATATACATAGCGGCAATCTTTAGAGAAATGCATACATAGCAAATTTAATATACACAGTCAATTTGTTATATAATGGTATACATATATACAATGAAGCATATACGTATACAGATTTATATTATGAAAGGGAAACAGCAGCACATATACAGAATAATAATGAAGCATATAACATATATATACACAGCATATCTGAGATATAAGATATATACATGCACAGAGATATACGGAGAGGTATTAATGGTACATAGGTTAATAGTATAGATATATATACATATACTATATATATCTATAACAGAGAACATATGCAGTAGAGATGGCAATGAAGACTATAGAGAACATATGCAATAGAGACGGCGATAAAGTGAACATATTAATATGCAGAGAATAATATAAACTTATTTAAACTGGAGGTGGTGACATTATTTTCCAATGTCCTGAAGTGACAGGGAGCATCATTACAATCGAGCCCGATTGTGAGAGCAGCATATTGGTGAATAGACCCAACCTCGTCTTTGCTTAAACAGAGGTGATATTGAGGCAATGTAGAGATGAGAAAGCCAAACTCACGGGATCAGTTTCACAACCGTTGGTCTTTCACATAGCCGCATACTCTGTCAAGCGAGAAGGTGGCAGACTGAAGTTGAAGAACATGGTGAATGCAAGCTACAGATGCAAAGGCCTCTGTTTCCAACAGAACGGTTTGAAAATGAGCACAAGCCCATGTTTATCCATAAGGTGGCGGTCTAGTATTTGAAGGCATCGAAGCAGTGATGAACCGGAAGAAAACTTGTCAGCCGCGTGGGTAATTTGTTTACGTGGAAGACCATATTCAATGGTGATGATCATGTATTCATTGAAGCATGATATAAGACATAAATGAAATGTTCTTAGTCTATGAGTGAAGTCTGTGAGGAAGCATTAATATTTTGATTGCGTTGAATGATCCTCCATAAAAAGAAAAAAGGGGGCGGCAGAAACATAGACATTTCAATCTAATTAAAGGGTTGTGAGCAAAAATTGGTGAAGGCTATTCTTCATAAAGCAGAAAGGTGGCAAATGTATGTACAGTTTGGAAATGTTTGTGGTGTAAATGGAATAAGAAGCAAGCGGAAGGAGAATTCACATCAAGTATCAAGCCATACATGAAGACTGTGGATCATGACTGGCGAAAACAATATCAAAAGATAGAAGAGATCCATCATGGCTATACAAAGAAATTGATGAGTTTGATGGCAGAACAAATGAAAAAGGTTCAATGTTATACGATGATCAACTTTTATCGAAAGTTTGGATAATTACATATATATGCTGTCATTATTAACTATCGAAAGTATATTACAGATGCGATAAAAAAATTCATGTGAGTTGGTATTATAGCCTTTTTAAAAAAAGGGAATTAAAATATTTAATAAGTGATAAAGGAAGATTAATTTTGAAAAGATTATTAAAAGGGGAAAGATTAACTTAAATATAAGTTAATAATGTTTTAAAAGGAAAAGACACCTTTTCATATTGAAAAGACATAACTCTTAAAAGGACATAATGTTTCATATAAGTATATATATGCAATCTTATTTTTTTTTAAAAAAGGACATGTCAGCATATGGAGATATAAAAGAAGAGTAGAGAAGATATTAAAAAAGAAGAAAATTAATGTTTACATATATACAGATTTCTATTATGAATGTACTATTATAAAGACATATATATTTGAAGAAAAAAAAAGGGAGGAAGATATTGGCTGACTTACAAAGCAAATAATGTCCATTAGCAGTTGAAGAAGCAACACTATCATGATGGAATTTCAGATTGAAGTAAAGTGAGTTGATGTTCATTATTTTTCAGACAAGTAAGTTGGTGCTTACAAATCAGAGACAGGAGGTTGGTGCTTCCAGTGGGTTGGTGCTCACAGAACAGCGTTTGGAGGTTGGTGCTTCCAGTGGGTTGGTGCTCACAAAATAGTGTTTGGGGGTTGGTGCTTCCAGTAAGTCGGTGCTCATAATTTTAGAGGTTGGAGCCTCTAGTAGGTTGGTGCCTACAAATCATTATAAAAACAATATTATATATAAAAGAAAATTATTTAGTGGTTTTCTCCCATATTGGGTTTCCACGTAAATATTGTGTTCATGTGCATAATTGTTTATTTGAGATTTTAAAGTTATCTTTGAATAAAGTTTTTAAAAGTTAAAATTGTTATTATACTGATTCACCCCCCCCCTCTCAGTATAATCGTGTGCTCTTCAACCTAGAGATGATTCCCATGTTATACTAGGTTATCAAGACTACGAGAGCTTGAAACAAGGGTGCAAACTTAGTGTATAATAGAAACATCTTGTTTGTACATTCTATAAGAACGTTTCCGTTCTTTGTTAATAAACATCACATTATTCAATCATCTGGCCTGTGTAACATGGTATCAGAACCTTCAACAAAAAAATCATTTTTTTTGAAACATTTCAACTGAAATTTTTTCTAGTTTTTGAAAAACAATTTTTTTCTGCACATAATTTTTGGCTCGTGGCTCTCTGTCCAAACCAACTAGGGTTTTCGTTACCATTGTTTCTAAAAATTGCGTTTCTGCAAATTGCGTAATCTGTAAACAATGGCCTTTTTTGATCGATTTTTGTAACAACGACCACTATTCTTTGTTTTTTCAGCCCATCCACTAGTGTTTTTGGCACTCACAACCAACTTCGTGGTTGTTTTCTTCCTGCAGCAGGAATTTTTTTGTCATCTTCCTACAACCCGCAACGTTTTTTTGGAACGTTTTTTCGTCTTGTTTTTTGCAAATGCCAGGTTGTTTCTGGAAATGACAATTGTTTCTTAGAGATCATCCACCATTTTCAACCTTGTATGATCGGTTTTCTACAACTAGTGGTTATTATCTACAATTTTTTAAAGTTTTTTACAGACAGCTAGGGTTTCTTTCAAAACTCTTTGTTCTTTTGCCGGATTAAAAATATTCTTGCAGATTCTTGGCGGGTTTTTCGAAACCTCCTCTAGGTTGTCATTAGATATTTGTGGGTGCCTTTGTTTCCATGCCTTGAATTCCGTACCAGCTGGAATTTAATTTTTATTATAGATTCTTTCTGAGTTTTTTGAGACCTCTTCTAGGTCTTTGTCAGATTTTTCTGGATCAGTCGAAAGATTTTGTCAAAATCCGTGCCAATCGTACTTCATTGTTTTTTTAAAGTCTATACCTACATCTGCCTCTATTTTCTGCATTCAGATTCTTGTGCTATTGCGTCTTCTTTGATTCTCGTTCTTTGTGCATTGGGAAACGTGCAAGATGGTGTCTTTGACCAACTTAATGTTGGAAGGCAGTCAGAGATTCAACAGCAAAAATTATAACACCTTGAAGCAACGCATGCTGACAATCTTCAAATATCGCCGCTTGGATGAGCTTGTTTTGGGCACAGAGACTTGTCCTCCACAGTCTAAGCAAACCAGGACAAGTTTGATGATCAAAATCGAGAAGCTGTCATGTTTCTCAAGCTCTCTGTCACAGATGATCAATTGCCTCAGATTCCTTCTGGCAAGTCAGCATCAGAAATCTGGAAGCATCTAAAGGAGTTGCATGAGACATCCAACAAGAGTAGAGCATTCTTCTTGAAGAACCAGTTGTTCTCCATCATGATGGATGAACACATGTCCTTACAAGAGCATCTCACTAAGATTAAGGACATTTGAGATCAGCTTGAAGCTATTGGTCAAAAAATGGAGGAAGAAGATATAGTAGTCATCAACCTGAAAAGCCTAGCAAAATCTTATGAGCACTTTATAGAGACTCTCAAGATTAATTCTACTAATGTTGATCTGAAATTTTTGGAGTTGTGCACCAAACTTCTACAGCAGGATCATTGGAAACAACATTTTGGTAGCAATGCCACCTCGTCCTCCTCAGAGCAAGCCTTTGCAACCAAATCCTTTCAACAGGATAAAGGCAACTCGCAGTCTTCTCAACCTTTCCAGCAGCAACCTCTTGCTCAGTCCTCGGATGCTTCGAAGAAGAAAGTTGTGCAATGCAATTACTGTCACAAGTTTAGTCATATGAAATTCAAGTGTCGGAAACGTTTGGCTGCCAATGCTAAGCAAAGTGCTTCACAGCCAATAACACAAGTTGTAGAGCATACTGACCAAAGCGAATCTACCTTTTACGCCTTCTAATATTCTACTTTAGTTAATCAATTGACCATTAAGGGAGGGTATTAGAATAAATATCTCCTTCAATTGGTTAGTTTCTATTTTAATGGTCACTCTAGATTTTGTTAATATCTTGTAAATAAGTTCTTTCTATTTCTCGAATATTTCTTTTTAGAAACATCTTGTTTGTACATTCTATAAGAACGTTTCCGTTCTTTGTTAATAAACATCCCGTTATTCTATCATCTGGCCTGTGTAACAGGGCCCTAGTGTCTAACATATGTGCCTCCAATTCAAATGCATAGGCCTTAATTCTAAGTGGGTACGCCCTAAATCAGACCTTTATCCTAGTGTGTGGCTCTAAAATCAAGCGTCTGGCCCTAAATATGAGTTTAAGTTCGATAAAGAAGCCTCTAATCCAAATGTGTGGACCAAGATTCAAAGCGTGTGAACCTATATCTAGCGTGTGAACTTGAATTGGATAAAGTGGGCCACAATCCGAAACGTATGGCCTCAAATTCATTAGGCTTGGACCTAAATCTAGGTGAGTGATCAACAAGATAGGCCCTACATCAAACGCTGCCCTCTTGATCTCAAACGTATGGACTCATATTCAATAAAGCAGACCCCTTAAATCCAACGTGTGGACCTATAAATGTAGTGTGTGGCCCTGAACCCAATTGTGAATGCTTAATTCCAAACGTGTGACCTTAAAGTTCCAAGGTGGAGCCCTAAATACTAGCGTATGGACCTAAATCTGGGTATAAACTCAATAAGCTAGGCCCTAAATTCAAAATAATGGCCCCATAATTCAAACGCGTGGCCCAAAATCCTAAGTGTATAGCTCTGATCCATCTCCATTACTATCAATTTAAATTCAATAAGGTTTGAAACTATTGTGAGGTGCCATTTATTCATTTCTAATGGACACAAATTAATGAAAAGGCAGGAATTGAAGGAGAGCTGCGAATTAAATGGATGATTTTTTTTTTAACCTTTGTCTCTCCAAGGCCAAGTCGGCCTCCTTGAAGGGACATGCCATTTCAACACATGAAGGGTATTTAAGTGAGATATTGACCCAAATCCAAACGCCCAATTTGAATCACTTTCCAAAAAGCAGATCTTGCGTATAGAACAGAACGAATTTCTCCTGTAGCAGCACCAATTTCATTAAAATTCCAACCAAATCAAGCAACAAGTGGACTTGTCTGAATTTGAATCAATGGCAGATCTGAATTCGTTCTGGACTCAGCAACTGATTGTTGACAGCAAGTTACATGAATTTGGGAGTAATGCTAAAAGAACCTGAAGCCAGAATCGACGTATTTCCAAGAACAAGACAAGATTCAGATTTAGCAAAGATATCAGGAACCTTAGGAGACTCAGACTTAAGTCTCAAATTCAGAAATTTTATCAGCATCCGCAAGGAGAAGTAAATGTTCATGTGGCATTCAAAGCTGTTATCTTGCATTTTAGAGATGAATTTTAGTTTGGATTAGTTTCAAAAAGGCAAGCTTTGAACTTTATTGTCTTATGGGTATATTACGTTTCAGATTTAGGATCATGAGTAAGTCTTTAAATATAGGAGATGCTGCACTAAGTGATTTTTTTTAACCATTTCCTTGATATGAATAGCAGTTTAAAAATACCAATGCTAATGGATGGTATTGTATGGCAGGATGACAACAATTGAAGCTAAGAGTTGAAAATCCAAAGGCAAAAGCCAAAAGAGCTAAGGATGGAAATGTTCAAGAACATGGAAATGCTGGCAAGAATTTCAAGCAAGGTACAAGGTGAAAACTTAATGCACCAGCAGGCTACAAGTTGTTTAGATGTAATCCAAGTCAAAGTGCAACATCATGACTAAGTCCACAAGCCAATGGAGAAACTCATGCAAACTTAAATTTCCTTCAGAAATCTATGTTCAATTGGATAGCCCAACTACATGCTACACTCATATTGTTAAACTTAAAGCTAGATCAGATTCTAGCACAATTAATTTAATAGGAGATTTAATTAATTAATTAATTTTAATGGGAAAATTAAAATTAAAATAATATTATTTAATTGCTAGATTGGACTCTAGCATATTTAATTTTGATTGGGAATTAAAAATTAAATAGATCATATTGTTTTATAGCTATATTTTATAGCATAATTAATTTTAATTGAAGATTAAAATTAATCACGCCCAATTGTTGTCCCTTTATGTATTGACAAAAATAAAATGATTATAATGTATTTTGGGCTGGGCCCAAAATTCATTTTATATTTCAATTTATGTATTGGCGCCAAGAGGGGCCAACCTTGTAAATTCAAATTGTAAAGCCCTCATATAAGTATGAGGCATTGTATTATCAAAGTAACTCTCAAGACAGCGATCTGGACATATACACAAGGTGATCAGACTTTGGCATGCGATCTGAACATATATCTACAGCGATCTAAACATACTCAGTGATATCTTTTCCTAGCAGCAAATACCAGATCTGGGGCAGCGAATTCAAGGCAGTGAATTCAAGTCCTAATCCAAGGCAGCGAGCATACATTCTGATATTACATACTCTGATCTAGGGCAGCGTATGATATACATGATCTGGAGCAGTGAATTCCATATGTTCTGATCTAGGGCAGTAAATATAAGATCAGATCTGGGCAAGATAAACTGATATTGTATCAGATCTGATATGGGCTCATCAATCGGAGATCTTCATCTAATCTTTGCATTGGCAATACATCATTGTTTTGGCAATATCTATTGATTTGCTTCATTGATCAGGGATCTTTAGCAAATCAACATTTGTGAGTTGTGTAATTATATTTGAAAAGGCAATAATAGATGATCTAATTTGAATGCTAGGTTTTTCCTCCAAGAGGGAGGTTTCCCAGGGTAATGTGTTAGTGTTCTTGTGTTCGCTCTTTATGATTTGGTAATTTAAATATTCTGATTTATTCTGTTAATTAATCTGATCACTAAAATTAACACATATCATTTCCAAAAGTACAAGATCAGGGTCTATACATCAAGTAGAAGTCAAGAATCAAGTCTACAAGCCAAGGCAATGAGAAGATTTCCAAGAGTAGAAGTTTATGAACAGGAAAGGGGTATTTATCAAGTCTATGAGATAAACATGTTGAGGTGACACCCATTCCCCTCCAACTAATTAAAATGCACCAAGTGTCCCAATGGAGGAGCTTCATCATATCATGTCTAGATTCATTGAATATGCCAAGAGAGAAAAGAATAAAGGAAAGAACATTCTCAAGGATGACTTGCTATAAATACAAGTGGCATCTTCTTATTGGTTCATTAAAAGAGTGGCTTCTTCCACAAATTTCCTTCTACATACTTCTACCTACTTTTCTCATTGGCCCACAAAGCATTGTAATTTTCTTATTAGCCCACAAGGTGTTGCTCTTTTATAATTGGGTGGACATTTAATAATTGTTAGTGATGGTTATGAAACTTTAATTAGGGTTGTGTCGGATTAACCTTGGCCCTTGATTTCAAATCAATCTTGGCCACTCATTGTACTGGGGATTACTATAAAAGGCCAAGGCGTTCTCATTTGTAACTCATTAGAGATAGAGTAGAGTAGGAGAAGAGACTTGGAGAAATCGTTGCCATAATGCTATCAAAGTAATTGCTAATTCATTATTGATCATCATGGTGCATTACTTATGTTGCTTTGGACTATTGCATGGTTTCTACATTTCCTCGCTTAGATTAGGATTTCATTTCTTGTTGGTTAGAATAGTGTTTAGTTAAATGGAAGATATTTTGGATGCACCTTTGGTGAACTTGCATAGACCAAACCACTAGCTACTTGTTGGTTGTAAGTTTGTTTTGTGTGATCGAATGGCATATATATGAGTTTTACTTCGATTATTGCTTGCATATTGACATGCATTGATGGATGGTGTTAATGGAATAGTAATAGTTTGAACATCTTACATCTACCTTAGGAGATCGCTCTAGCTTGGTTGATGTCAATGGCTAAACTAAGTCTAGTACAGTCACAAAGGCATTCATTATCTCTAGCATTCTAGGAGTAGAATAGATTTCTAAACCCTTTCCTTTGTAATTTGTTTGGTTGGAGATAGTTGAAATGGATGACGTCCATGGAATGAACAACATAAGTCCCTTTGTGATACCTCGTGTTGGGATTCTCAGCGGATATGCATTTTGGTTGACTTGTCCCTGAGTGATCATATGCCTTTCATTCCATTTTGAAGTCCTTAAAGAAGCGAGAAGGGAAAAACAGAATTTAAAAGAAAAATATGCACAGGCCCTGTTTGATAAAAACAAAGGTATCTACGTATGTGAAAATAGAAAATACAGAAAGTAACAACTAGTTCAACTGTTTGGCCACCTGAACTTATTGTGCAATCTCATTCTGTAGATACTATAGATAGCATTTATAACCTCTAAATGACCCAAGAGATTGGAATTGATTGATTTCAAGTTTCAACAATAAGTATATGCCAAATATAAATAAGTTCAGTCCGTTTGGAACAAACACTAGAAGACAGTAACTTCTATCGAAAGAAGAATGTCTAATCAACTTTACGATAAATTAGAATAAGTATTTCAAGTACCACTCCACATGGTATTCACATCTACTGAATAACATATTTACTTTATCATTCAAATGAAACACAAAGCTTACCTTTAATCGCCTTATCACATCAATGAGCCAAGAGAGACGTCCAGTTGCATGTGTATCCATAAGACATTTACTCTCCTGCTCTGGGAGGTCACATAAGCACAGTCCAAGCCTGCAATTTTCAGCCAAATCTCTGATTTTCTTCACAGATCCAATTACTTGCATAAACAATTCCAATGGCATTGCTTTAATGGCACCATCCAAGGAAAATAATTTGCATGTACTATTTGGATTCTTGACATCATATCCATGTTTCCCAGAAGACAATGCAGCATCCCAGTCTGGTAAACTGCTCACATAAGCCCACAAATATTGATGTAACAGTTTAATACGAACCATCTTTGCAGGAATAAAACCATTGGCACGCATGGACTCTGCTCTAACTGATTGAAAATCTGAAGGTTCAGACATAGAAGTCCTCTTTATTCCAGTTAGAACAGGTACAGAATCATCATTCTTTGACCTAGCTAATCCCTGTCCACGACTTTGCATTTCAAAATTTCTTAATTTTTCATGAATTTGCCCAATAAGTTCTGGTCCTACTTCAACAGATGGATGCAAGACCACTTCAGTTGTTCGACTGCGGCCACAGTTGGTTACAACAGGTACGCTGACTAATATAGACTTACAGTGACCCTCATTTTGAAGTCTTTGTAGAGCACGTGTCAATGTCTTCCTGTCCATTGTTGTACTTTTTCCTTTCTCAAGATCTTCAAGCCACCTGTACAGCTCAACCCTTAAAATAAACTTTTCCATCTGCAGCCAAAACCCAAAATGAGGAGAAAAATTGCAGCAGAAGATAAGGGATCATTTCATCAAACAAGAAGAAACATAAAGCAAATATTGATAAGCAATCATTCTAAATTAGACTGTCCTATACACTGATCAATTTACAAAATTATGTTAAATTTAAAAAAATTTATAACTTTATAGCAAAGAGTAACATTTTATAACCATGTTTGGTCATGAAAAAAATGAAGAGAACACAAGTGTGCCAGATGGCCCATGTAATGATTCAAATATTAAAACAAAGACTATAAGAAAATAAAATTGATATGGATAAAATATTTTCACACTTTTGTCTTTTCCCCGACTACAAAAAAAAAGGTTATGCCAAACAACACATAATGAGACTGGAAAACAAACATATAATATCATGCAAATATGTTTTCAATGCTAATCTGCTATAACAGTCCTTCAATTTCACTGTCTCATATCTGAGCTCAACTAGCTAGTAAAGAAGATAGCAAAGGATTTTGAAAGGAGTAAATAGTGGTTCCCTAAGGATGCAAATAGCACCGAAAGAACAAAAGTTTCAGTAATGAAATGAAAGGTTTATTCAATTTCTTTGAAATAGTAGTCAGTGACTGAGAGACTGTAATCAGTAACCTAGTCCAAGACGAGAGAATGCTTAGCAATACTACAAAGAAAAGTTACCATATCAAAAAGGAAGACATTGAGAAAACATTTGAGGTCCAGATGGTCTCTAGGCCATCATCATCCATTCCTATATCCAAGGACAAAAGGAAATCCATGCGCATTAGGTGGAATGCTGATATCTCTATCTGCTGGAACAGTTGATTATGCACCTACTGTAATAAAAGTTAAAACTAGTTGCTATGCTGGAAGAAAAAAAATGTACTGAGATATAGAAAGAAGTAAACCGAAAAAATGAACAAACAAAAAACATGCCAGCATGCATGAATTGAACTATCTATGATGGCCTTCAAGAAGCCAATTGCAGTTCTATCAATTTTAAATTCAAATATGTTGTACCTGCCAATTAAAATTTACTTCACTAATTATCAAAACTGCTCTATGTTAGACTTTAGCCCAGTTCAAATATCATTGGATTGCTTACTTACAAACTTGTGAATGTTTTATTTTTCGAACTACTTGGCAAAAAGACTCAGGTGCATCATTCAAAAACCTCAAATCTTCAAAGGCCATCCCTCTGAATTTTGTTTCAACCTTGTGGCCCTTTAGATATGAGCACAGTTGAAGATTACTTGATTCCATTCATATGGAGAAGCAGAATAGGTTGACATAAAAGTATGTCAATGACCTCACCTTCATCCAATACAACCTTCAAAAGTGCATTTGTAATACCACTTTTCTGAGAATAAAATTGGACAGATTCAATATAAAAGAGTTAATATACTATGGCAGATTTACTAGTGTTATTATTTAAGCTTAAATATTATAAAGTATATCTATAAAATAGATACAAAGGCACAGAAGTGTTAATTTATCAAAGTTAACTCACTTAAGACTTACGCACATTAAGAACACCGTCATTAGAAATGTGAATATTATCAAAAGAAAATAAATAATATATTTTTAAAATATAATTAAATCAATTCCATTTCATTTATTTACAAATATAAATATCTTTGAATAATAATTAGTACAGTACTTTCTGAATCACAACAATTAGAAAGGTCACTCTCACCCTAGGAAGATATCAATGGTATTAGCCTCCATAGCTATGGCACATTCTAGATAACCTATGTAAAAAGTTAAAACCAAGTATGTGCCTACTTGCACAAAAGCCCTGGCCAAGACAATCCCAAGTGTACTTTGTACCCAAGTTGGACACACACTATGTGCACCCTTCTACAATGCCCAACCCACCAAAGCACGTTCTTCCTTGAGTGATCTCCATGCCCACTTTCCAAGTCTCACATAAATACTTTATATCAGGCCTTTTGGGGTGGTTTCTAAACAATAACCTGAGTTACCAGGTTCGCACCCCGGACCCTTGAACCCAGTCTAGGTGCGCACCGGGTCTAGGTCCTCATAATGGTTCATGTCGGGTCCAGGCAAGGTCCGTACTTGGACCTATGGGTTCATCTGGGTCTGAACCACCACAGACCCGTGCAGACCCACGGGTCCAAGTACGGACCCTGCCCAGACCCGACACAGACCCAGGAGGACCCGCAACAATTAAGTGAAAGGGTGGGGCCAAAACACATTAAAATGACATTTTTTTAATTATTTTTTAAACATTGAATCATGTTACAACTTTCAAACTTTCATGAACTATATTTTAATTCAGTAATTCAATGCAATGATTTTCATTAGAATAGTGTATTAATGTTTATCTTTGGCACTTGGCATTGATCAATAATCAAGCATCATACTATGAAATGATTTAGTTTTACACTTTTGTGTATTCTCTTATTTTTTTGTATATATAATGCATATATATATATACACGAACCACTACAAACCATAATCAAAAAAATTTTTCCTCGAACCCAGTTCGCGTCCCCAAACCCGAACCGGTAACTTAGACAATAACACACTGTCACAAAGGTTTCCTTTAATTATTATTTAATAAACACAATTATTCCTCCCGTTTAAAGTTTTCATAATCATTCTTCATTAATCTCCATTCTACCCAAAGAATCATAGTATACCTCTATTAATCTCTCTTTAATGCTCTAATAACTTTCTTTTCCTTTTGAGAAAAAAATTTCATAACACAATTAATCACGAGGTGGTTGACTTGGATGGCATTGCTCTATATAGTGATTGAACTACCCTTGACAAGAACCCCAGTTTTACAAAGGATGAGATTGTGAAATTTGTGAGAGAAGTAGTGGAGGGTGTAGCCAAAGTAGAAGTAGGTTGCATTGGATTGGAGGAGATCATGATTGAGGATAAGGATGCTCCTAATGAGGAGTCATTACCTTGTGGTTTGAGGGCAATGCTCATATTGCAATTGATATGGAGTAGAATCTAAACCATCGACAATATGTATGCAAGGAAGAGAAAACTATAAAATGTTGTAACTTGAATGAAATTGTTACCTTTTTATGATGAGTCCCAATCATTGTGTGATTCATATGATATTATCTATTGTTGTATTCATATATAAATGCAATATTTACTCTTTTTCTAAATCAATTTTGAAAGGGAATGCTTCGCCAATGTTCTCCAAACTCACTTCATATGTTTTCTAACTATATTTTGCATGATATCTATGTTACTTGTTCCTTGGGCAAAGCTCCCCGGATCGGTTTCCCTTGGGGTCCATCTAGGGTCCTAAAAATTGTTTGCGAGATCATCCATGATGAACCAATGCCTACCCACAACCAATTTTGTAGGGGTAAATGCCTAAGCAGCAAATTTGGTTAATTTTTTAAATTTTTAGAGCTCTAAGTTTGACCAAAAAGCCAAATTCACCCCCCAAATCCTAAAACATGGAAATAAAAAACAATTAAAATATTTCTCTAATTGTAAATGCAAAATGATGTGCACAATGAAAGCCAATGTGGTTTTGAAGGTCCTAATTTAGGCTTGGTCGCAAGGGCTCTGTCCCTCAACCTTACCCTTTATCACAATAGGGAACATGCCAAAGGCACTGCCCCTGAACCCCATGAGGGGTGTTGCTCCTTGACATGATTAAAGTTACTTCATCCTTACTATGAGTTTTGAAATAGCAATTTTTAGCTATCTTTTTATGCAATACAATTCATCATAAACAATTTTTGAGAGAATAAACAAAACTAGAACTAAAGATATGATATTTCCACAATCCAACATAGTGCATAAGAAAGCTTCTTGATTAAATTGCTTAGAAGATAATTGTTATCACCTGAAATTGCACCCTTCAAACTCCAAGAAAATTTGATATTTCAAGGTAACATGGAAACACTCCCAAGTCGTGGGTTACTTAAAAATGGAGTGAATCTCCGGATAAGGCCGGCTCCTAAATGTTCATTCACACTAACTTTTGTCTTAGGGAAAAGGAGAAGGATTAATGAAAAGAACTGAAACTGTGAAAATGAAACCTTAAACTGCACCCTAAAAGGATAGATGCTGAAATTAGATGAAAGTGTTAATACAATTTCAGGTGATTCCTAACTTGACAACAGAGAAAAACTAATATCACAATTTATTATGAACTTCCATGCATTAGTATTTCATTAACAAGATAAGAACGTACAAGCACCAAGGAGGAAGAAAAAGACTTCACAGCTAAATTCTTGAATGTTCAACACACAGTTAATGACCTGCACAAACAACTACTTACAGAAAAAGGGTAATAATTTGCAAGACAAAGGTGATAAGAAGGCTCAAAAAGAACACTGATTTACACCTCATCAATCACATAAATATTACACTTAGCTGTATTAACAAATTGGACTAAAGGAAAGAACTCTGTAATTCAAAGATGAACCTGCAATGTATTCCACTCTCCAATAAACTGAGTTACAGATAGCTGAAAGAAAGACCCAAGATTTTTGCAGAAAATGCCAAGTCTCCAATATCACCAATCAAAATTTCAGAATAATGAGTAAAAAACCCACTAAGTACAAGACCCACTGTCCATTTTCGGATACAACAATAATCCTGAAAAATAGGACCTGAAAACTCCCCCAACAAGCCTCAATTGACTGAAAAAGTCAAGTCAAAATAATAACCACCCATGTGACTCAACAAAACTGTCCACAAAAGTCTCAACAGTCAATAAATGACCCCAAACAACTCCTTGAAATGCCCAATCCGACCCCTATATCTGCTCAGTCAGGTCCTATATTCTTTCCTTATGTCTGCAAGTCATTATAGCATCCTCATCTTCCCACTTCATCAACTCCTTGATCATTAAGAAAAAATTTAATACTTACTAATTGATAATAAAGATAACCAATCAATAAACATTAAATCATGACAATATCTTGAAAAAACATTTAATAATTAATAATTGATATAGTAACTAATCAATTAATAATTATTAAAGTTTAAGGAGAAGGAAGAAAGGCAATAAATTAAATAAATTACCTAAGCTATAACTTATATGTTGAAAGGGCATAAAGTTATAGTTTTCGGCAATCTACTCAATGTATTTTAAAATGCCATAAAACTTGGCGGACTTGAAAGGAAAATAAAACATGTATTGGGCGACAAAACAACCCTAAACAGATTTCATTTTCACTTTTTATCTTCTCTTCAAACACAAGGGTTTGAAACCCTCAGCGGCCGCCATGAGCTGGGAAAACTCTGCTATTCTGAGAGTTGCATCTGTCGTTATTGCTCCATTCTCTGACATACTTCGCAGGTAAACAGGTAAGAAGGATTCTGAACCTCATTTCCTGGAAAAAGTGCTGAAAAGGGTAGAAAAAATGTGCTATTTTCCAGCTCGAACCTGGAACTGCCGTTCTTCTTCCTCCTTGAAATACATTTCTTCAGAAAACATGGGTCTCTTGATGTTTCTTTTGTAGCATGTCACACATATTCTGGTTATGCTGAAATATTCATGGCTTTTCGACATTATCTTTTAAAATCTGGAACTGATATGTCATCTGAATCTTTAATTTGCTTAAGCCGCCATTGCTGGAAATGCCGTTTAGAGATTTTCTGCTACCAAATACATATTTTTTCCTTTCTCGTTCTGGCAAAGTTTGTGTTTTCAGCAGTGATTGCTTTGTGCAAAAGAAAGGAAAACGGCAGCTGTTTCATTTAGAATCTCTGTTGTAAATTTTAAGATATTGTTATGAAATAAAGGGTTTGAAGGAAAACCCTTTTTTCTACACAGCAATTAGGAAAATACAGAGTGAACCCTGGTATAATCATTAAGCCAAAGCCATGAGGTGTGCTGCCTGTGTTACCTAGAGACGTTGTTCTTTCACCACCATCTCCAAAGTAAATGACGTGGATTTCTTTTTGCATCACTGCAGTTTGTAGTTGAGCCCAAGCTTTATCCCTCTGTTCTTTGGTTATTAACCCTGATTTAGCAACCTCAGAGAGAAGATAATATGATGGACGTTGAACAAGCTTTAGGTTTCTTTCGCAGTCAATAGAAGCAAGTCCAAATTGGAGGCTATGTTCATTGTCCCTCTCCCAGTTATCAGACAAGGCACAATAGCAGTAGCCTTTGACTGGAACACCCTTGCATAACAGATTCAGCTTGTACTGTGGCTTTGTTATTTCTACATTCTGGTGTCATTTTCTCTGTCCCTCTCCTTTCTTTCTCTTGGGATGGTCAGATTCTTTCTTGTTCATCAGTTCTGCCTTGTTCATTGATTCTGGCATCCACACACCTTTTGTTCTTGAGGAGAATCTTCTTTTTTTAGCTAGAACCTTTCTTTTTCCTATGCCTATCTAAGACAGGAGTCATAGATTCATCTATTTTCTGAAAAGTTTTCAAGTTTAATCTCACTCTTATTTCTGTTTGATCTTTTCTGTAATAAACTTGATTAACTTCAACGGGTAGAGAATGAACATATGCATCCTGCTGGCAACTGCACTCTCCTGGATTGAGTTGAGCATTTTCCCCTTACAGATTGCACGTTGACCCTGTTGCTGTAGCTTTTCGGGCTACTGAAACTCACATCCTCCATAGTACTCTGTGACTTACATTGAACCCTTAATGTAAATACCTTGCTTCCATATTCTGCTTAAATTGAACCGTGTTGCTCAAAACTGAACTTGGTCAAACTGAACTGCCATTGCACATTATCTCTTTGAATTGCATGACCATTACTGCTTCTGCACATTCTTCATGCCACTGAATCTGATAGCATATTAATGTTTTCATTGAACTGTAAGGTTTCAATTTAGAAAGAAAATTGTCCCTTAACAGATCCTAAAATTCCTTTACAGCTCTTTTTTCCTTAGGAACAGAACACAATAAAAGGTTCCATGAAAAGAAATTCATGCCCCTTTAATACTGTATTATCTTACTGGTTGACATGAATCGCTCTTATCACTGACACGCTGGGCTTGAGTTCTTGCGGGAGCCGCACTTACGTCCACGTGTCAGTGATAAAAGTGATGCTGCACAGGAAACAAACTCATTAGCATAAAAATGGTTTTCTTTTGGATTTTTGATGTAAATGTGTATGCTGAAGGCAGAATGATGAGATTGTTGGCCATTGTTTAGATCGCAATGATCTAACTCATTTTATCTTGCAGGATCTGGAGCGGAAGGACGGAAAGAAAAGCGATGGATTCAAGAGCTCGGAAGAACTCCAACTCGGCCAGTCATTCCAGGCAATGGCTGGCAACCATGACTCATTTCCATTCCGCATTTACATTTACATTTGTAGATCAGATTTCAATTTTTCTATTTCTGGTTAGTTTCACAGCCTGTGTGAAACATAATAAACATTTAAATAAACAAGTTTACATTTTCAGAAAAGCATAAGATGTGATCCATTTTCTTTCCATAATGTTACTTACTTTTCGTCATAAAATGCAAACTCATACTTATAGAAAAAACAAAACTGTCATTAGCATCAGGACACAAATTAATAACTCCAGCCAGCATGGCTGTACCAATTATCTCAAAATTGGTAACAATAACAAACTCCTAAAAAGCTTTCATATATAATAGGATTGATTAATTATGCACTATATAGCTTAGTTACCAAAAATGTGACCTTTAAGTACCTTTTTGTGATCCAACGACTCAAACAGGTTCCTTGTTTCAGAAGTTCAGAACTACTAGAATATTTTTAATATTTTTTAGTCTCCTAGGTTCTTGCTATTTTTAGCTAGTTGTTCTAGAATCTTAGTTAATGGTCATTTAGGCTTTCTTTTTTAATTGTCTTAATTCGGTCTAATTTTAGCCGTTGTCTTTATTTACACAACTTGCTTTTTGGTTCACGCCATTTTTAGCGTATGTAAAACTCTATTTATTTGTGCATTGTTAATACAATTTCTCATTCCATTTGTTGGTTCCCAAAACCGCAGATTGAAAATCCAAGAGCCTGCCAGTTCTCCAATAGGATTCCAAATCAATTCTGGCCAACGAACGGGAATACTTCAAACTCCCCTGCACTTTAGGCTTCGCTACACCTAGGCGGGTAAACCTTTACTTCAAACTTGATCACCTGGTTCGAAACTCTTCTATAGCGAATTTAAGCTGGCGAGTTCCTCAATTGGCAAAATCCTTGAACTCGATCGAAATAAAGTTGAATGTTGAATGTTTGAATTAAAATGTTGTGTAATGATTAATAAGGTTTGTAGGAAGGATTTGATAAATTTTCTGACTTCATATATAAACCCAATATTTCAATAATAATAAGACCAGTGCCTATGCTTATTCGGGCAATAGAGTCAACTTCAATGAAGGTTCACGTACAACTTTATAATGTTCAAAGCATTTATATTGCTAATCAATTCAATAATCAAGACGCGACAAATCAAATATTTATGCAATCCTAAATTATTTCAGTGTGAGTTTAGGATGCTATCTGACTGTATCCACTTATCCAATATTTAAATTGCACATAATATTCTAAAATAATAATTATAAAGGACGGTTCATCAATAGTTTAATTCTCTATGCCTTTAATAAATAACAAAGAATGTTTTATTTTATTATTAAAATAAAATAAATTTATATTTATAAAATCATATTATTTCCCTTATCCCTCCATACAAAATATATAAAAAATGCTTCTATCTTCCAATGTGTCTCTTTCTTCCAGATAATAGACTTATTATTATTTATATACTCTCATATCCTCAACGAAACGGTATGTCTCTTGTCAAAGGTTAGGATCTTTTATTAAAATAATTAAACTTGGATTTATTTGCACTCGTTCATTTTAATCACGCCATATACTAACGTGATTAATCTTTGGTTATCACCATGAATTTTCTAAATTAGCCATTAGCTTCCGTTGAGAATCTTAATAGCTCTTTTTTATTCACACCATGCTTCTGCGGATGAGTCATACTGTATACGTGTAATTATTCAAGAGACTAGCGCCACATATTATAGGTTGACCCTTCAAACTCTACACACAGGTTGCATAATAACGTTACTAAGTTTACAAACGGCATCTGTGTATATGATCATTTATGATGTGCGACTCTTATTATTCGAACGCCATCATAGACGCCTAGTTGGACACCCTTCTTTATCACTGTGTATCAAACACCATATCTTCGCAATACTATCATTATTTTCTCTTTTGATGTATATGCAGATGATACCAATTTGGATGTTGATTTATAAGTGTCGTACATCCCTGCAACGCGCACGCACATATATCTACATGGTAGTCATTTCCTCCCTGGATGAATACACTCGAGTCTCCACATCCCACATCCGTAGTCCGCACGGGCTTTTCCAACATGTGTTAGCAACTTCAATACATTTCATATCTTCATTCGTTTTAATAAATAGGCTACTTTTATCATCGAAAATACGATAGTCTCCTCTTAATATGGACTCATCGGGATCTTGTATATACGAACCATGCACTGTGCGATATGGAAAATAACTTATCCAAACTTGTCCTCCTCTAAATACTCTTTGTGGTTTTTCCTTTGTTTGACTCAGCGTATTTACTACATCTTTTGAGACCTGACGATGATACAACTATTTCTAATTACTGTTGTTTATCATACAGGAAATCACAATCATTTAGAGTTGTAGACTTTTAAGTCACTGCAATGATATCATTCAAAATACTTGTGTATCTCTCCTTGCTACTTATTTTCTTTGATTGTAAATGCTCCAACATATATATTATTGACTTGGATGCTATATATTATCTCCCTTTGGTGTGATATTTGGGACTAAAATTTTGCCAAATTTTAGAGTTCCATCACCATTTTTTAATAATTTCATGGTATCATAGCAGTAAGGTTTTTTGGGCAATTTTTTCTTGAGGTGAAATTCAAAATTAATATTAATTTTTCACCATTGTTTTGGCAATTTGGTTCAAACCCGTTTAGGGTTTTCTATCCCCATTTTTGTTGAAATCGCGACCATCAGCATCTGGTATTTTTTAGAAATCACGAGTTTCGACATCGTTTTTCTTCAGCAACCCCACAATTTGTTTTCTACCAATTTTCGGCGGTAAAAAAGACCGCATTTTCTCCCTTTTTACCGTAGATGCCATCTATCTTTTTCAAGACCACAATTTTTGGGAGCTTTTTGGCCACGTTTTCTGCAATTTTTTTCAGCCCAAACCCGCATTTTTTGCACCTTAGAAACCACGATTTTTTTGAGTCTTGGCCCATGAATGGAGTTTCTGGGTATTCTTCTAAATCGCAAGTTTCTGCAAATTTTTTGGCTGCAATTTGTGGTTTTTTCTACTGCTGAAAATCCTATCTCAACTTGCAATTTTTGTCTCATTCAATCTAGTCGCCACAAATATTCTGGGTACCAACGATTAGGGTTTACTACAATTATTTGCAGTCTGTTGTGTTGATATTGTGGCCTTATCGGCAAATATCATTTACACCGAACAAGATATTAAAGTTAAGACATATTTCGATGAATAAATAATAATATTAAATATCTCATATTTAATATTCATTGTTTATTAATTGTATTGTCTGGGCCCTAGGTCGGCCCTCCTTGGTATTTCTTTATCTTGTTCAGGTCGGCCCCTCTGGGAGGCTCTCCCTTCTCATATATATGAGGATCGATTTTGGGGAGAAGAGATATCAAAGTCATAACATATTTTCTTCTCTCCCAAGATCACTTAAGGCTGCAATAAGGAGCAGCGAATTCATACAATAAGAAGCAGCGAACTCATGCTATAAGGCAGAGATTCCACCATTGAAGGGCAGCTAAGTCATCCAGTAAAGGGCAGCAATTCCACCAATAAAGGGCAGTGATTCCACCATTGAAGGGAAGCGAAGTCATCCAGTAAAGGGCAGTGATTCTACCATTGAAGGGCAGCGAATCAACCATAGAAGGGCAGCAGATCTAGGCGCGAATTCCGCCCTAATAGCAGCAATTCTAGAGCAGCAGATCTAGGTGCGAATTCTGGTCCAGGAGGAGCAATTCTGAAGCAGATCTAGATTGAAGACATCTTGGAAGCCCTAATACTTAGAAGAATCAGATCTGAAGGTTATCCGGGTACTATCTCTCCTTGTTGTTAATCATTTATTTTATCTTGTGCTTAGTCTTGAAAGATCTCTATAGCTTGAACATTCCTAGGTAAATCTGGAAAATATTAACATGTTGAAACCCTAAGCTTTTTTTCCCTATGATTTCGAAATTAGGGTTTTTACTACCCTCGCACCCAATTAGGGTTTTTCATTTCTTTTTCAAATTAAAGAAAAAATCTCTTTTTTTTAATGAATATTTTTTTTAGGTTCGTCCAGTTTGATATTTTTAGGTTTTAGCATTTTCCAATGTGTTCAGCTTTTCATCAACTACCTCACTTTCTGTGCCCTCATAGGTTTTACTAGCAATCTCTGTTTCAATGATGGCATCTCTGGCAATTACAACACCTGGAAGTAGCGCATGATGACAATATTTGAATATCATTGTCTTTATAAGATAGTTCTGGGTATGGAGACATGTCCTACTCAAGTACAGATAGATTAGGATAAATGGGATGAACGTAATTGGAAAGTTGTCATGCTGCTTAAATTTTCAGTTACAGATGATCAACTCCCTCAGGTGCCTTATGGTAAAACAGCTAAAGAGATATGGGACATCTTGAAGGATTTTTCTGAGATGTCCGACTAGAGCCACGCTTTCTTTTTGAAGAATATGTTTTTTTCTATTATGTTGTCATGCCAGTTGCTCCTCTTCTGAACAAGTGGCCTTCACAACCAAAGCCTTAGATAAGAATAAAGGCAAACCTCAATCCGCCTAGCAAAAAGGGTCAGGTAAACCTCAGGCCTCTTCCAAGAAGAAGACTGTTAGTGCAAGAAACGGTTGGCAACTGCACAATCTTCGCAGGGAGGGTCTTAGCAGAAGGCCCAAGTTGCTATGCATTCTAATCAGGAGCCTACCTCCTATGCGTTCATGGCCACATGCCCATCAGATCATAACACATCATCAGCCTGGTACATTGACTCTGGTGCCTCTCAGCATTTCACACATCATCAGGATTCATTCACAGAGTTCACGCCTTTCTCTGATTCAATTGTTTTTGGAGGAGGCGAGGAGCATACAGTTGTCATTAAGAAAATGCATAGATTTCACTTTGCAAGAGGGATTTGACATTTTTTAATGTGTACTTTGTTCCAGGCATGAAGCTCAATCTCCTATCAGTTAGTCAAATTATGCTTCATTCTCCTCAATTGGATGTTGTTTTTAGTTCGCACAAGTTTATTATTGTTGACAGGGAGTCTCACCCTACAGTTGCAGTTGGCCTTGAGGATCATGGGCTGTATAGACCCATTGATACAAGTGATTCTCCGGAGTAGACCATGGCAGCCAAAAGTACTTCCATCAGCAATCTTTGGCATCAGTGATATGGGCATTTGAATATCCACTATCTCTCTTAGTTGGCACGAGATAGTCTAGTTGTTCGATTACCTAAGATTCAGACAAAATCATGGAGTTTGCGAAGCATGTTAGGCTGGAAAGTAGCATTGGACTCTATTTTAAAATGGTGATGCTTGGAGGGCATGCAAGCTCTTAAAGTTGGTCCATGCAGAGATGTTTGTGGGCCCATGACCACTCCATCAGTCACATAATGCAGGTATTTTCTCCTGTTTGTTGATGATTTCAGCAATAAAATGTGGGTGTATTTTCTTCAACATAAATCAGAGGTGTTCAACATGTTTCAGAAGTTCAAGGCCTTAGTGGAAAAGTCCAGTTGTCATATTGTCACTCTTAGGTCCAACAATGGTCGAGAATTTTGTTCATCTGAGTTCTCTAACTTCTATGCATCACATGGGATTAAGCATCAGCTTACTACACCTTACACCCCATAGCAGAACAGTGTTGTTGAGCGTAGGAATCATATAGTCACTGAGATGGCTCGATCGATGTTGGAGCATCGCAATGTTCCAAAGAAGTTTTGGGCAGAGGCAGTCTTTACAATTGTTTATCATTTGAATCGGTCTCTGGCACAGACCATTATGAAGATGACTCCAAAAGAAGTATGGTCTAAACAGAAGCCCAATATCGTTCATTTGAAGGGTTTTGACTCTACAGCATATGTTTGGATTTCAGATGCCAAGCGCACCAAATTGGATTCTAAAACCCAAAAATTGATGTTCACAGAATACAGTGATATGCATAAGGCTTAGCGGTTGATTGATGTTGATTCTGATAGTCTCATATTCAGTCGAGATGTGGTGTTTGATGAAGACAGAGGTCCATTTCAGCCTTCTCCAATTTCTAGACCTAAGGATCAGCCTCCACTGGCTACAAAGATGGATGTTTGTCTTCCATTCAATTCTCTTGATGGGAGGGATTTCGTTGACATTGTGCCACAAACCCCTCTGCAGGATATTTAGGTTCTACATCTAGTGATTATAGTCATGTTGTTCCTACTGTAGTGGATGTTGGTTCTTCTACTCTTCGGCCTAAGTGGTGGGCCAAGACCATTGGTGATCTTCATGATGATGAGCTTGTTGAGGGTAGATCTGCCAAAAATAAGAGCAAGCAACGTACCACAGTCAATTTTTCTCTTATGGCCAATATTCACAATATATTTGAGCCCCATACATATTCAAAGGCTAAGGGTATACCAGAGTGGGAACAGACTATGACAGCTGAACATCAGAGTCTTGTGAAAAACAACACTTGGGTGTTGTTCGATCTTCCACCAAGGAAGAATCCCATTGGCTGCAAATGGGTCTATAAGGCCAATTATAAGGCAGATGGAACACTTGATAAGTACAAGGCACGTTTAGTTGCTAAAGGGTTCTCACAGAAGGAGGGCATTGACTATGAGGAGACATTTGTTCCCACTGCCAAAATGAGTACCATTCATCTTGTCCTAGCTCTTCCAGCTTAGTTTGGATGGCGCATCCATCAGATGGATCTCAAGAATGATTTTCTCAATGGTGATTTGCAGGAAGAGGTATACATGACACAACCTCTCAGTTTTCAAGTTTCAGGTAAAGAACATTAGGTCTGCAAATCGGTAAAAGCTCTCTATGGCCTCAAACAGACACCCTATGCATGGTACATCAAGATTGATAAGTATTTGATTGATCAAGAGTTTCAGTGCAATCCTTCTAATTGTAATCTATATATCAAGCATGCTAGTGGTGAGATCCTTATTCTTGTCATCTATGTTGATGATATGATCATTACTAGTAGTGCAACACATTTGATCGAGAAGGCCAAACAGAATTTGTGCCACACATTTGACAGGACAGATTTGGGACTTCTCCATTATTGTCTTGGTGTCAAAGTTTTGCAGATAGCTACTTCCATTTTCAATTCTTAGTCAAAGTATGTCAAAAGTTTGTTGGAGAAATCTCGTATGCAGGATTGCAACCCCGCATCTACACCTATGGAGAAAGGGCTGAAACTTTCAGCTAAATCAGATTCAACAGTGGAGAATGAATCAGTATTCAAGCAACTAGTGGGCAGCCTTATCTATCTCACTGCCACTAGACCTGACACCAGCTATGCTATGAGTTACATTTCTTGCTTCATGACAACCCGTAAGGCTGAATATTGGGTTGTCGGGAAGCGTGTGCTGCGATATGTGAAGGGCACTCCTGATTTTGGCATTCTGTATGGAAAAAGTCATGATCCTCAACTCATTGGTTATACCGACTCAAATTGGGGAGGTTTTGTTGATGATCGAAAATCTACTTCTAGGTATGTTTTTAGTTTAGGCACAGGTGCAGTCACATGGACCAACAAGAAGCAATAGGCAGTATAAGTCTCGTCTACTGAGGTTGAATACTGAGGAATAGTTAAGGCAGCTTGTGAGATAGTTTGGCTTAGACGGATGTTTGCCGACTTGCATATGCCTCAAGCAAGACCTACTCCCTTGTTATATGATAATTAGGGAGTTATGAAGTTAACCAAAAATCCAGTCTTCCATGAACGGACAAAGCATGTAGACCTTCATTGTCACTGCATCCACCAGCTTGTCGAAGACGGATCCATGATGTTGCAGTATGTACGCACTAAGGACAACATTGCAGACATCCTCACCAAGTCTCTCAATCTGGAAAAGTTTGTCATTTAGGGGGTAACTTGGTGTAGTTGATAGAATGACCATTAAGAGAGGGTATTAGAATATTTGTAATATTTTTTAGTCTCCTAGGTTCTTGCTATTTTTAGCTAGTTGTTCTAGAATCTTAGTTAATGGTCATTTACGCTTTCTTTTTTGAATAGTCTTAATTCAGTCTATTTTTAGACGTATTTATTAGACAACTTGCTTTTTGGTTCACGCTATTTTTAGCATCTGTAAAACTTTATTTATTTGTGCATTGTTAATACAATTTCTCATTCCATTTTTTAATAATTTCAAGAACAGCCCTTTCTAAGCCATCCAGTCACCATTTCTTGATGAAAAATCCGTTTTCTTAGGTTTTTTTCCTGCTGGCTTCTAGAAATACTTTTTATCGATGCCCAGTTTTTTATGCATGCGTATAGAGCCCACTAGAGTCAACTATGACATTTATTCCTGTAGACGTGTGATTTTCGTTTGCATTTTGCTGCACTTAGATTTCCATTTTGAAATGATATTGTTTGAATTTAGATTAGTATCACATTTTTTAAAATTATATAATATATTATTAAATAATTTATAAAATAAAATTTAAATTTAAATAGTTTTTTAAATTGTTTTCTATTTTTTGTTTTTATTACAAATTATAATTAAAGTTAAAATATAAAAATATATGAGCTGGGGGGCTGGCTCAATTGGCGAGAGCTTCCTGTTATGAAGCACAAGGTCACAAGGTCCAGTGTCACCCCAACCCACATGGTACCAAAGGACGTGTCACACCAGCATCGCCGGTCACTTTAAAATGTTTACCCAGTGCACTGCAGTTTATACGGGGTGCTATACCCAATTCCTGCAGTCTTGAAAAAAGAATATATATATATATATAGACACACACAAACATATCTATTTCTATATCTATATATATATGTACATATATATAGATATATTTGTTTCTTATATGCAACTTGTAAATATCTTGTTTCTCAGCTGTTGCCATTCCATTTCTCGTTTCTCGCTTCTAGTAAAATAGCTATTAATTAGTAGATATGCTAAGAATTGTGTGCCAGGATACTGTATAAAACCTCTCTGAATCTGTATGAATAGACTGTATAACACTAATCCATGACCTAGGTTATGCACTTCCAAATGCTAAATTATCTACCACCTGTTTGATGTCATTGTAAAAATCTGTTCTCATAGTAATTCTACGAAATGAGAGAAATTTCTGAAAACTACAAAAATTTACATCAGCAGATAATGTTCATTCTCATAATATATAACACTATGTTTCTTAGGCAGAAATTTGAAAGGGCAAAGGAAACATAATGAACTTAAGTAGGTTTTTTATCTTACATGTAATCTCTCCAATATTCGTTGATCTCTTTGAGCAGTCACAGTTGTTACTGTAAGACAGGGATATCTTTGACCTGCTCGCAGCATTGGAGTGGTAGAATTAATAGGTTGAGCCATATGAACTTTTTCATCAAATTGCGAGTGTTGTTGTGTCCTTGAAGATTTTGGCAAAATGTTCTCTTCTCCATATATGTGACCATCAGGATCTAACTGTTTTATGGTGGTCTCAGCACATACTAGTGCTTGACAATTATCGGAAAGGTTACAACCTCCTTTTTGTAATTCTGATTTTCTCTGTTTTATTTTTATTTTCAACCTTCCAGACTGAGAAATGGCTTCTTCTTGTTTATGGCTTTTCCTCGTAGAATTGAAATGTGTTTCTAAACTGGGATTGTATGAACCACTAATTAGCCTTTCGCTGCCATCAACTAGAGCAAGTTCAGATCCATATGCTTCTTGTGGCACATTTTGTTTACTGTTATCTGGACAGTCATTCTCATAGGAATTAAGATTGTTTGATGTCCACACACGATAATGCATTGATCTTTTGTGACTTTCTGCTTGTAAGTGTAAACCAAACCTTGAGACCATATTGGTAAGTCGGTAATAATTCCTTTTATAATTAAGTCCAAGCCTTTTCCACATCTGCAAAATAACAATATAAATGTAATATGTAAGATTGATATACTCAGAAGCCAATTCTGGAGTGTCTTGTTTGTTTTCATGTTTCTGATAAAGCTACATAGAATTAACTCATTCAATAAATGACTCCAAAATTAAAAGTACAAATGAAAAACATATATAAAAATTAAAAAATTGAAAAATAAACCTCTGTGACTGTCAATCCTTTGGACCCTTCACTTTCAATCATATCATAAATTTGATGATCAATAGGAATTTCCACAAGCTGCTCAGTTGCTTGGCCACGTTTTGCTTTCCTTATAGATTCTAGCTCATAATCATCATTCCCATTATTGGGAGGCTTTGGATGAAAAGCTTTAGCGTCAAAACTCTTCAAGAGACGAATGCATTGTACCACCTGAATAGAAGTTACTGATCAGAAAATAAATCAAAAGCTAAAATCCATCAAATATTTCACTTCTTAACCCCTAAAACCATAAAAATCCATGAATCCCTACACAGTCGCAATGAAAATTAATGGACTGTCCTTAAGGGCAGAGATTTTCAAAGTTAGTCATATCTGTATATGTTTTTGAAGATGTATCTGCATTTTAATTTCAGCTGTTTATCAACTCCAAAAGCATTGATAAATTCCATGTTCATGTAGAAGTTTATTAACTATTACTGGGCATGCAATCCAAAATAGACTCAAAAACGTGTTCCAAATGTTAACTGTGACCAGTATGATAGAATGTCCTTAGAAGAACATTATGAAGACTAAACATCTCATTTGCCTTGATAATATTTAAGTAAGAAAATTGAACTTAAACCCAACAAAATCATTTAGAAATGGTCTTACATTGAGACAAATATGGATACCTATGTTTGACAATTTATTTTGTAACCTTAGAAATACTTTATTGTACATTATAAATTTATTCTATTTGTTTCCCATTTAAATTTTTTAAAAAATTACCCTAATTATACTTTATTCCTACATATACTAAATCTTAATTTTCTTTCTTCTAGGAAATATATTTAAGCCTATGAAAAAATGTTCCAAATACTCTTTTTTAATCATTTCACAATTGGTACCTTAATATTTGAATATTTATTCCCACTGAAAACAGAAGACATGTCTCAAATAACCAAGAGACTAGTATAGAGACATTTCCTGATGCTGAGAGACTTTATTATGCATCTTGTATGTATTCTCCTGAATCGATCAGCAATCTCCTATTAAAAGGTTTTAATAAAGCAGGCAACAGTAGTACCTATTGTTCCTGTCTTAACCAAATCAATTAATCCCCATGTCATAATGTATGTATATGTAATGTAT
The DNA here is from genome assembly GCA_027943335.1 of Chamaecyparis obtusa. Lineage (NCBI taxonomy): Eukaryota > Viridiplantae > Streptophyta > Pinopsida > Cupressales > Cupressaceae > Chamaecyparis > Chamaecyparis obtusa. Next base: position 103,393 of record BSBK01006138.1, on the reverse strand, counting down.
ACTATGTTTCATGGCGTTTCGGAGAGGACAGAGAGACGACAAGGGATGCATTTCACGGACATTTCTTAGAGGACCATTTTTAGGGGACAGCAGATGACACTGGTATACAATCTTCGCAAGTTGGTAGAGGTGATTGTGCAAGATGGAAAGATCAACTTGACAATTTGGCAATTTCAATGGCAAAATCCCATGCTTGGGAAATCTTCCTTTCAAAATAGCCCATTAAATGTTTTTATTTTCAAATGATAATTTGGGTTGGATTTTATATTTAATTTCCCAATTTAAAAAAATTCAATGCCATTTTAAAAATTGGGGCTAGTTTACAATTTAAAATCAATGCCATTTAAAAAATCAAGATAAATCAATGCAATTGGAAAACCAATTTACAATTTAAAAAATCAATCCCATTTTAAATTTCAATCCATATTTGATGCCAATTTGTAATTTAAAAGTTCAATGCAAATGTGATGCCAATTTGTAATTTTTAAAAATAAAAAATCTGAGAGGCCATCTTACATTTAAAATTCAATGCCAAGGTGAAATTCAAAATTAATTTGGGGGCCCCTTTGTGTGCTAAATTTGATTTATTTTGAGGCTTAATTGGTGTGAAATTCAAGGCAAGTTATTGGGTCCACAATTGGGAGAGTTTAAAACTTAATTAGGGGCCTACATGATCTTTTTTTCAAATTTTAATTTTGGCGCCTATGTCAATTTCGGATTTGGCTAATTTAAATCCATAATTTTGTTAAAATCGATGCAATTTTGGGGCCCATGTTTGCAAGTTTCAATTGAAAGAGATTTTAAAATTCAAGGAAATTTAATTATTATAATTTTGGCCCAAATTCCAATCGATCCAATTTTATCAAGGGCTGGAATTAATTAAGGTGAATTTAATCCAAGGGGATGTGATTTAATTTTATTTCTTTTTCCCCCATGCAAGTCATCGGTTTTGGGCAATTAGATGGGTATTTAAAGAGGCATTTGGGCATCATTTCTCATTGTTTCCAAGAGAAAATTTTATGATTACAAATTCTGGAAATGCATTTCCAGCCATGGGCGATTTTGTGTTGAGGATTTTGTTGGCCATTTTCATGCAAGTTTCTCAAGTTTGAAGGCTTCTAGAGGTGGCGAATTGGTCTTGGGGTTTGAAGACATCATCTTGGCATTCATTTTCACCTACCTTTTGAGCAATTCTCATCTTCTTTGTGCCTAGAAAATAAGAGATTTAAGCAAATCCGAATTTGGAGTTGGTACATTGCAATCTTGACATCATTTATCCATCTCCTAGGGCATCAAGTTACATCCATTGAATATGTTTTTTGCCTAGATCATGTGGATAAGTTCATGTTTTTGTGATTGGGCAAGTTAGTTCAATGAAAGGCAATGATAATCCTAATTAGCTTGATCAAATGTTATTTTCAAAGTTTTATTGGCAGTACTTTATCAAATGAAATGGAGTGACTTGTTTCTTTGCCTTATTTCAGGTTGGCAAGGGAGTTCTTGCAACTTGGTGAGGGCCCTCTTGCAATTTGGTAGGGTTGAAAAGAACGAGGATGCAAGGTTCATGTCCAAGTCTCTCAAGTGGCAAGGGAATTCACACCAAGCTCAAGGCGAGATCAAGGGCAAGTTCAAGATTCAAGTACATGAAGGCTTCACCATTTCAAGGTCAAGACATCAAATGTACAAGTACAAGCAAGCAAGTTCAAGACATGGCAATGAGAGAATTCCTAAGGACTCAAGTTGGTAGGGGTGTTGTTGGTTGGCGGGCATGCTCCTACAGGTTGGTAGGGGTTTTCATGGAAAGAGATGGACAAGGTTGAGCATCTAAAGGATATCTTCCCTTCATCAAAAGATCAAATAATAGGATAAGGATGATGGGGAGGCAGTTGGTTGTCTCCTCCAATCAAAATATTCCTCTTTCAAGCATGTGCAACCATATCATGCCAAGTGTCCTATGTTCTCATTGGTTGAAAAAATTATTGTAATTTTCTTATTGGCCCACAAGTTTGGTGCCCTCATGTAATTGGTTTTAATAATAGCAACCCTAATTAGGGCTTATGGGATGTAATCTTGGCCCTTGATTTTAGATTTTTGCCTCTTAATCTTGGCCACTCATTGTACTTGAGCCTTTATATAAGGCCATTTGCTTTCATTTGTGAAGAGAGTTATGTTGGAGAATTGTTGCCAAAATACTATCAAAATTGTTCTCTATTCATTGTTGTGGCTTGCATGCTGGATATACATGATCATTTTTGTTAGTATTTTCAGATTATAACAAGGAATATACAATCTATAGAGGTCTTCCAAGACTAAGCACAAGATGTAAATAAGAAATCACAAAGAACAAGGAGAGATAATACATGGATTATAGCTCTGAATCAGTCCTTCGAGACTTCAAATTTGTACCTTGAGATCTTCAATTTTGCCCTTCAATATTGGCCTAATTTGTATATGCGAAATTGCCCACTTAGGGCTCCTTTAATTCTGATCCAATATTGTAAATAACAAGCGCTCAGATCTGAATATATCCAATGCTTAGATTGATTTCGATCTGCATATATGCTATCAAAGTTTGCTCACAATATGTCGCCAATCTGCCTTGATTTGGCCTTCTACTAAATCTGCCCTTGTAGCTTGATCTTAAGGTCAAATGAATTCATCTTAAATTCGCTGCCAGCAGATTTCACTTTCTAGATCTACCCAAAATATACCAAAACATGCACCATTTTGATCTGGTCCAAGTCGCCACAAGTATGCTCCAATTTGCTATCTCTAGTGGTCACCGATTTGTCATTGAGGTCTGCTACTAAGTGCATGAATTCGCTCCTCAATGTCTTCCCTAATTCGCTTCTCTTTTCTTCTCTAATTCAAACTTTCAATTCGCTTCCTAGAAGGTCTGAAATAAATCGCTCAAGAAGAATAAGAACAATATGAAATGGTGAACTTGTAAATCTGCTCAAGTACTAATCACATTATGTTTTTGGTGAGTTCCTTGAGCAGATCTACGTACTTCATTTATAAACATAATGGTGACTCCTCAAAAGTCACAACCCTTCCTCAAGGCTGGCTAACTTGCACCTTGGAATTAATTAATTTAATTCCAAATCGTCCCTCTTGGAATTAATCCAAGTCGGCCCTCTTTGTCATTTTACTTTATTATTATTATTATTTCAAGATCAAAATATTAACAATTTTGGTGTATTTGCATGGTTCTTTACATCTCTCAATTAAAATAGGTTTTTATTTCAAAATTGTTATAGTAAGAGTAAAAGTAGATAGATTGTGTGGTGATATTGGTGGATGTTTGATTGGTTGACTCTATAAAACTAGGCCACTAGCTCCTTGTAGATGCAAGGGTGCCTTGTGTGGTAATCTAGTAGTTGTACTCAAGTTCAATTGGTATTAGATCCTTAATTTGTACTCTAAGTTGGATTGAGAGGAAGGTGTTGATATGAAAACCATTTGAGATCCTTTGAAGCTTTACACTAGGTGGAGTTGAAGTTGCAGGCAAGCCTCCATTTGGTAGGAGTCCTAGTCCATCCATTAGTCTTCCCATCCATAGTTAGAAGTAGAAGTAGTCTAGAAAGTAAGAGTTGAATAGAAAAGTTGAAAGTGATATAAATCACAATTATATTTTATTGCATATTGTGAAGCAAAATCTTTAGAAGTGCAAGTAAGTTGACATCCTAGAATGAATTACGTAAGCCCGCCTAAGTGGTTAACCAGCAAATCACATCATTTCAACTAAGTTAGATATCCACAGGTGTAAGGAACCTTGGAGTCATTTCATGATCTTCATTGCAAAGCTTAGCATGGGAGATGACTTTATTCAAGGGAGGGTTTAATGCTCCATGTTTCTCAAAGCATTGAGTGTTTAGTCCTGCATGTTGTGTAAGTGGAACAAAACTCGCATCAACAGGTTGTGACTCTCACAAAGGACAGAAATGGTGAAGGGTTGTGATTCTTTCGAAGGGAGGTAATTGCGAAAGGTTGTGACCATTGCAAAGGGCAGACGTGATGAATAGGTGTGACTTTCCCCCACATTGAAAGATATAAAGGGGAGAAGGTTTCATTTGATGAAGACATTCAAAGGAAATCAATGTGGGGAATAATATATTATTTTCAAAGGCAACAACTAAAAGTGGTGACTCAATTCTTATGAAAGGTGGTGAACCTTTCACCAAAAAAGTATAAAGGAGATTTCCTTCCAATCATTAAAGGAGGATTTATCAATCAACATCCTTCTTCCATCAATCATTAATCCCTCAAGAAATAAAGCAAACAATCATCAAATCCACATCAATCATCACTTCTTCTTGGAATCAAGAGATCATTCGATTCAGCAATCAAGCATCACTCTATCAAATCAACATTCATTCAATCATCATCCACCAATATATCCAATTAGCATTAATTATATCATCACCTTTCAATCATATAATCATAATTAATCATAACTCATCAATACCTCAACTCATCAAATCAACGGAATTCATTCAATAAATAAATCATTCAAGAACAATTAAACAAATCATATCTGTCTTACAGTGGTCTTATTCAGGCAAAGAGAATCTAAGTATTATCTGCAAATTGGTATGAAGTATCAGTTCTTATAATAAACAGCATAGTGGATCCTATTTATGATTTCTTGCTTATGAATAATGGTCCTATCTATGATTTCTGTTTGTCAATAATCTATATGAATATGATATTATTATGTGATCTCTTTATTTGAAGAATACAAGGAATAATGTGTAACTCTTTATGTGTTAGTTGTAATCAATCACGGTAGGGATAATAGGGTGAATACAAGGAGAGAGAAACTATTATGAGGTCCTCTTTTGAGCACACCACCGCATGGTGGTGACAGATTTCCCCATGAGGCCAAGGGGGTGAAAGGAGTGCCCTGCCCTTGGGCTTAGAAAGGAAGGACACTCCGAACACCCTACTGTAGTTTCCTCAAACCTATACCTTAGTTGACCATAATGTTAAGTAACTCCAATCATAAGGGGGAGTATAAGGGTGGCAGTGGAAGAGGGGAATGGTTATGGGATTCCTAACCAAGTATACCCCCTCATATAGATGGCAAGGAGCAACATGACGGCCAAGAGGGATGATATCCACTCTCATGCCTAGGGTAGAGGATTGTCAACAGCTATGGAATTTCTCACTAGGTGCACCCCCTCATGTGAATGGAAAAGAGTCGCATGATGACCAAGAGGGATGCTATCCACTCTTGGGCCTACGGTAGAGGATCATAAAAGATTGCTTAAGGCACCCTAACATGCCCCTTATTTTAGCTCTCATATGGTTGAACTCCACCAATTAATTAAATATAACCTATGATCAAATTAATGTTCCTAATCCTAGTTGAAATGATCTATGCTTATAATGTCTCTAATGAGGAAGATCTGTTTTGTGGATTATGTTTCAATGATTTCCTAAAATGTTGCAGGATCTCAACTAGGTACATGATTCTATTCTTCTTCTTGTTCTACTTGGAATTTGTGATTTAGGGCAAAAACTAGGGCATTTACAAAAGGGGACATTACACTGGCTCCCTTGAAATAAAAGTAGATGCAAAAGTTTGATGGTGTGTGTATGTGAAGCCAATAAGACTTCTCTGGTAGCATCAGCAGTATGTGAAACTACCAATTGGATGGCAATTTCTTTATGAAAATTTTAATTGAAACCACAAATCTATGGATGAGTAATTGTAGATCTTGAGTTAAAATTACTAGGTTTGGCTGGACACGCCATGCACTGGACCACAAAGGGCCTGTCTCTCATCATTTATCACTCCCACATGCTTAAAAAAAGTCCAATACTAAATGGTAAATGGAAAATGACATGCTATCAAAGCCTGATTAGGAGCATTCATTAAAAAAGAATGGATAGAGGGGTTGCTGAAAGACAATCAACACTCCGAACCTCGAGAAGAGTTAATAGGTTAGCAGTATTAACACTCCAGCATATGCTAATGGGAGGAGCTGCATTTGAGCCCTTGCTAATCCATCAGAAATAAGTTTACAACACTAGACTGTCTTGATTCTTAATCTCTTAAAGGAAAAGAGAGCAGAAACCTTCCCAGTCAATATGCTACAGTGAAATGATTTGAATTCGATAGACATTACTAATCATTTGCATCTAAATTGCTATCTACCATCCAGGACTCAAATCATCTACAAAATACACACCTTTTTATCAATACGAGCCTGGAAAAGTTCAACAAGTCCAGCTGCTATCAACCTTTTTGATATCTGTAAAATATTGTAATATGAGATTATTTTCTTACTCTACACAGGAGCTATATAACAGTTCTAATTACAGACAATGCCGCCATGATTTTATGTCTTCTATAACAAATTAATGAGAACTGAAACTTCAAATTAGAGACATTGATAGTAGCAAATAAAGCATACTCTGCGCCATGCTCGATGCCCTACGGTCATGCGGTATCCAAGGCTCACTTTCAAATCGGAAACAACAAGAACCTTTAAAATTGCAAAAGGAACAACTCTTATTAGTAACTACAGAAGTACTGCATATGCCATAAACCATTCAAAAATAAATATGGTATTTACAAATGTTTACATTAAAGAGATACCTTGCCATCTGATTCCTCTAGTTTATCACATACAGATTTCATTGCTGGAAGATCATCCTTAATGAGGAGGTCTTCTCTACCCGACTGTCCAATACCTTCCATCCCAGAAGGCATATTCCTATCTTCAATAAATTCTGAAGAATTGGATTTTCTGATCTCAAACCGTTGTTGAGAACTTAAATTTAGATGTTTTGCATAACGAGATAAATGAATTAAGTTGGTATTAACAATAGAGTTGCTTTTGAGCCCATTTTCAGCTTCAGAACCTCCTCCCTTGGTACGTACCAGAGTTGACTGTCTTACCAGCAAACCTCGAGATTCAAGGCTCCTTACAATATAAAACAATTTATTCCCTTTTATTCCAAATTCTTTAGCCAGCTGATTCTGTGTAACTCCTTGTGTTCTGTAGTTATTAAAGCAAGAACAACCTCCATCAGGAAACAAATATGGAAGAATCAATGGATACAATGCTACGCTCTATAGGGAAGACAAGCTACATTAAAAGCTAGTATAAATATGAATCATTACCCAAATAAGAAATAAATTGAAACCATCTGTGTTCATTTTTCACACATTTGTTAAATATGAAGATGTTCTTATTCCCAAGTAGATAGAACAAGAGACTAACTGGATTAAAGACAGACCAAGATTAACAGTGACAAGGCAACACCCTAAGCTAGGACAAGAGCTTACACATTATATGAGTCACCATTCAGCTTGATTGATAGGATTATTTTCATAAGGAATTAAAATGGTATGCGACTAAGGTGTACAGGAAAAAGAAACAGTCCCACAACTACTAATGGAGTTCCACCAAGGCCTTTCAGGTGGACATAACTCAAACCACTGCAACTAAGATTATGAAAGGCAGGCACACTTGACCTAGTATATTTTCAGAGACCCACAAATGGGTAAGAACATACCAAGAGTGATAATTCAACACTAGAAAGAAAATAAATGCATAGCATTCCCTAATGCCCATTTCTGCCAACCAGCCTTTTGCCCAGTGGGGGCTAGACTTCACTGAGATGATCAATCATCTTTCCAATGCAAGGCACAAGTTCATATTGACAGCCATAGACTGCTTGACTAGGTCAACCGAAGTTGTAGCAAGGAATTAATCAACTGAGGCAGTCATCATCAACTTCATTGAAGGTATTATTACCATAGTTACAAGACTCGGACTCTCCTTGGACTCGGCAAGCTGGATTCGTGCTCGGACTTGGACTCAGCATGCAAACTCAGCAAGGACTTGGGAAATTGAAAAACCCAAGAAATTCAAAGATTTTTAAGGATTTAAAACTTTTTTCATGCATCATTCAGTCAATTAACATCAAAGACACAATAATTGAGATAAATAGAAGCTACTTTGCACACATACACAACTTTACATTGATCACATAAGTATAAATGCGAATTTCTGAAGGAAAAGTTAACTGTTAAACTCGTATGGATTTGAAGACTCAAGCTGAAGAAGCCAAATGCATTGAAGATGTTTTGAAAATTCAGCTAAAAGTGAAAATCTTGGAATGTGAGAAGGTTGACTTCGAAATTGTTCCCCTAAGAAAGGAGGTAGAAAAGAGTAAAGAGCAGCAGCCAGATAGTAAATATTTGCTAATTGCAAATATCAATTTCCTTATTACTAATACAATGATAATAAATGATGGAAATGATCTTTGGATTGCAATGATTATTCCTATTGTAGACAAGGCTTTTGGGGATCCTGTTTTGAAAGTTTCAAACCAAACAAAGATTTAGATTTTAATCTAGCATGAAATCAATCCAAAACAAAGAAACTCTAAGCTAAGCCACCTCAGATTGAGCCTAAACAGGTGCACCCAAGCACTGTTTGATTTGCTCTTGCTTAGGGGATGTGGGTGTGCTCTCTAAGCACTTAGAGCATATTCTAATGCATACTAAGATGGATTGAGATTCATGAAAACCCCAAAAATGGCACAATATTGGGTAGAACACCCAAAATTGCCCCTAAGGCCTCAAGAACTCAAAAATGCTTTAATGGAGATTTCATGCAAATATGATTATGCTAAGATTTATTTTAACCCAAATGAAGTGTGAGGATGACGCTATATGCTATGCAAAACAATGAAAGAAACTATGTTAATCCATTATTGCTAAGCTATGAAGTGCTAAAAAGCTTGAAGAAAACAATGAAATCTAACAATTAGGATTGATTATGTTAAAGCTAGAAGTTAAAGAGCATGATAACAATGCATGAAGATGAAAGACTAAGCTAATAAATTGCTCTTGGATGAGAGGGTATTTATAGGATTTCCTAAGGGGGAATGAGTGGCCGGGATCAAAATCCTTAAGAGAGGCCAAGATTCATTCAAAGGGGAGCACATGGATTGTGCTAGTTCAGGGCCACCTCCTTGTGACAAGTGTCACAAGGGCATTGGGTTGAAAGATGGGAGGGATGTGCACAATTTGGGAAATGTGTTTAAGGTCAAAGGGTGTAAGAAAGGGGTGAAGGGCTTCTTAAATGCATCATAAATGCATGTAAGAGGGCTAAGGAGGCTTTAAATGCATTTAATGCATGTAAGAGAAGTTTCTAGAAGTTTGTTGATTTTGGGTTAAGCTTAGGAGTTGGCTAACCTTGGTTAGGGAATGTGACAAGGTTAGGGGGGGGATTAGGATTAGGATCAGGATTAGGGGGACAAGGATAAGACTTTCTAGAAGAGTCTAGAACTTCCTTAGGATAAACATAGATTTTAGGAAATAGATAAAGATTTATTTATTTCCATGGTTTAGGTTTTGAGAATATTTATTAAAATGAATTTAATAAACATGAGGATTAAATATTTAATCTTAATTAAATATTTTGAGTTGGGATTAGGGTTAGGAAATGATGGGATTAGCCTTTAATTGAAATTAAAGAAGGATTAGAAGATTCTAGAAGAGGTTAGTGGTCTTAAGGAAATTGGCCAAGTTTTGGGCAAAAAATAAATTAATTATTTATTTTGGAATTTTTGGTCAATTTATTAATTAAATAATTAATAAATAAGGAGATAATGTTTAAATAAGATTTAAACATTTTTGGGAGGGATTTCTTAATTAAATATTTTTAATTAAGATAAAGGGATTTAATAGCATAAAAATAAATTAATTAATTAATAAATGATGATGTCATCAGGGGTTTTTCAAAAAATAAAAATACTTTATTTTCTAAAAGATTTTTAGGTGTCTACAACTATATCCAAATGTCTTGAACAATAAGATAATATATAATACTAAATAACCTTGTTCAATTTATTTTTTATCTAGATGGCTTCAATATGGATGGCTAAAGAAATGTATTATATCAATCAAGTTGAGTTGCTTTGTCTAATGTCTTCTTAGTGATTCTGATCTCAAGTAAATGATGTTTGTGGATGTTATGATTCTTATCTTGTCTAAATATCAAACAATATAGGAATGAGTGTTATCGATCAAGTGTAAGGAATAGTGTTGTTTCTGATATTATTTTTGGAATGTGCAATAAGATTACTACTGTGTTGAGAGCATCTGCCATCCCTAATATATTTTGTAAAATATATGCAAGTTTACTGTTGTTGATCGATCTGAAGTAATCACTTGTCTGATATTAAACTTGTAATGGCAATATAACACAAAAAAATAATTAAAAACAATAAAAAAAATGTTAATTTTTTGTTTTTTGCATTGGCTGGCCACAGCAGAGTCCTGCTAACAGGACTCAGTGAGTCAACAGAGTCCTGGAAGGACTTGTGAGGACTCGGCCAAGTCAACTGGCAGAGCCCAAAAGACTCTTTGAGCCTAACTCGGCTCGAGACTCGTAGAGACTTGTAACTATGATTTGAGCCCAAAAGACTCTACAAGCCTGACTTGGCTTGAGACTCCCAAAGTATTGTAACTATGATTATTACCTATGTTCCATAGAGTCTCCGAATAAGAGAATAGGGAGTTAGGGAACCAAGGGCCTAGATTTGAGGATGTTGGTGCAAATACATTTAATACTTAAAAAAACCCTTGTAAGAGAATATATAAAGAACAAGGAAAATTTGAAATGCTAAACATACTGCATTAAACAATGAAATGTCGAATATCAATATATTTACATTAAATTGAAAATGATGAATATGTTCAAAATTGAAATAATAAATATAATTGGCTGATGGCCTAATGCCTCTAATCATCCCCAAAGTCTACACCAAATTCTTCATCACTTGAACTATTGGACTCCGAAGTTAACCTCCTCCAAACCAAATACCAACCAACCCTATTTGTGCCTCATCGTCATCAACATGGTTGGCTCCTCTAGCTTTAAAATTGTATGTGACTATTGGACACTCCTTGTACATAGGCGTGTTGTGGTCACTAGATGCAAGGTGCTATGTACACCTACAAGCTTCTTTGCCCTCCTAGAAGTCCATCTAATTCTCTTAATAGAGAGGATAAAGCTATATGTGGACAAATTTCTTCCAAAAACAATAGAACTAAAACCCTAGATCACTGGACAAATGGCTAGTATGGTTGTCCAAGATGTAGCCCATGCATAGCCCACCACAAAATAGGCTCCTCCTCCACCATAATCTCCCTCATTGATGGAGTACTCGCCAACACAAATGCCTAGCAAGTTTTCAAGTCATCTACTCACCAAGTTTCTAGCAAAAACCCTTAATAGGCTCTTAATATAGTGGATGAAGCTTTATCTGGAGTAATTCCCCTCAGCAACAAAAGAACTAGAAACCTAGGGCAGTAGACAAATTGCTAGTGTGGTTGTCAAAGATGTAGCCTCATGCATAATCCACCATAAAATAGGTTCCTCCTCTATCATATCCTCCCTCATTGATGGACTCACTAAGACAAACGCCTAGCGAGTTTCCAAGTTATTTACTCATCGAGCTTCTAGCGAAAACTCGCCAAATTTTTGGCAAGTTTTCTCTAGAAACTAGGCGAGTACATGTTAAAAACTTGTATGTGGCTGGAAAAAGGCCCGTGCATCAAAAAAGCCTCTCTTTTTTGCTTTCCAAGGCAAGGAAACCCTCCAAACCAGAAAACCACTATTTATAGTGTTTTTCCATCAAGGAGAGAAGACCAACAGGGATTTCTTAGTGAATTCTGAAGGCAGATTTGAAGGACAGATCAGTTTTTCATTTTCAATCTTTTTTTTAAATATTTTACTTCATTTTGGCTGTAAAATGTTGCATCTAAGTTTTAGAAAAATTCATCATAAGCTAAAACTAAGTATTTTTTTGCATTTGAATTCCAAGATATAAGATTTATCACCATTCTTTGGGTTAAATTGTAAAAGACGGCTTGTATTCATTACATTAAAAGTCTGTTCCCAGAGACAAGAACTGCCATTAGCTTATCAGTGTGATTCTGCATAGGAGCTACCAATATGCTCCAGCACATAAAAATTTCTAGTTTTTCCAGTTTATAGTTTTTGGTGTGAGATTTTCTTGGGTTCTTCAGTATTCAAATTGTGGCTTCATGTTATAGTTTTCAATCTTCGTTTGTGGTGATATTTTCATTTTTGTTGCTTGAATTTCCATATATTGGTGAGGTTAATCACTATTGTAGGTCATACAAGCTCAAGTGACAAATATTTTTTGCTAATCATGGTGAAGCTTGGCATAGATTTTGGTGATAACCGTGATGCTTATAGCTGGTTTCTGGTTAAGTAAATAGTCACTGCCGTGATCTTCAATTTTAAACAGGTCATAACCATTCATCTACACAGGCTGTACTGCTGCTACAAGACGTTATCATTTTGAACATACTTCTTTCAGACCTGGGCATGAGCTTTCTTTAGCAGTTCACTCTCCTTTGATTTGTTTCCAGTTTCAACTTAGCAGTCGTTCCTTCACTTTGTCAGGATGGCTAACAAGAAGTTCAATCTCTAATGTTGATTCATGGTAGTGTTTGAGAAGATCAACATTGGTGCATGTAAGCTCAATTGTGCTGGATCTAAAAGCATTGTCAGGCAACTTCTGAAGAATAGTGTAAGGCCCACAGAAAACACTTACTATGTGCTTTCTCTTGAAAATTACATTTGTCCAAATATAATCAAACTCTATCCCTAATCTGAAAATTAAGGACACGAAGACAGTTTATAATTTGGTTTTGCTTCAATTAAGTCTTCTAAAGAATCTAAATTGCTCTGGACTGAAGATTCTGCAATGTTGGATGAAGGCTTGGGCATTAAATGTATGTAGGTGGTAGTTGTAACTACCCAAATTAGGTTTTCCTTTGAATTATCTTGGCCATTGATATAGAATCAATTGGAGCCCTTCATTGTAATTAAGAGGTCTATAAAAGGCTTGGCCTTCTCAGTTGTACAGTCATGAGAGATTAGAAGTAGATGGTAGAATAGAAGTAATAGGAGGAGGAGGAGGAGGAGATCAGAAATTGTTGCCAAGATTATGTTGAAATTAATATACAATTTTCATTGAAGATATTGTGAATATTTGTATGTTGTTTCAGCATTTTGCATGGTTTCTACTTCTCAAGTTTTAGTTGAAGTTCATCAATTTTGATGGAGAAATGTGGAGATAGTTGATAAATTCCTCGGTGCATACCATTTGTAGTTTGTTGATCGCAAATTGCAGTGTATGGTTAGTCTGAAACCACTTAAGCACTAGTTCAATTGTGGATGTTCACTTGGATTGTGCCAGTAATGGATATTTGGATGAATGTTACAATATGAAAATCCTTTATTACCCTTGGAGATTGGATCAAGTTATGCATAGTTGTTTTCTCACGACGAAGCAAAGCTTGGTCGCACGAATTCATTTATCTAAGCATTATATATTGTTATCATTGTCCTTAGGTTTTAGAAGTAGACTAGATTCCCTAACTCTTTCCCTTGTCTTTTTTTAAAGTTCAAATCAGTTCACATGTCCAAGTTCCAACTGCTTTGAGGGAAAAGAGTTGATAAAGTCTAGGAACAATTATGTAAGTCCCCTCATGATTACTAACAAGATCACATCATTCCATTGAGTCTATCCAACACAAAGTCGCATATTCGTGGTGTAAACCTTGGGGTTGCCTTATTTGATCACACAATTTCACATTATTTAGCATTTGAGGTTTCCTTGTTCAAGAGAGGATGGAATACTTGGTATTTTATTTTGTGTTGGTGAGTGTCACAAAACACACATCAACACAAACTTAGAAGACTGTGTCTAAAATCCCAAATGAGAAGTTGTCACAACATTTAAAGCATGTGCTATAGGAGGACAACTCAAATAATTTGTAACATTGTTGGTGTTCCCCTTAAACTTTATGACCAAGTGAAACTGTTGTACACATAAAGTCCAGTTCATGTGCCTAGCCTCTTTAAATATGCTTTAAGATTGAAGAAATTGTAAAAGCAAGTGATCAATACAAACAATTGTTTCTTTGCTCAAAAGATAATTTCTCCACTACTTAATGGCTTGGACAAATGCATCTAGCTTCATGCCATTTGTGGAGCAGTTTTGTTTAGCAGCAAAACAAGTTTCTAAATTGTAGGCCACTAGATGGCAAGTGCGCATTGTGAAGGGTCTTTCTCAATCTCAAAAAGTTGTAAGAGATTCAACAAAACAAGAATAGATGCAAAAGATAATTTCTCTTCGAATGCATTGAAAGCATGATAATAATTTGTTGTTCACTTAAACATAGCATTAGTCTTTGTAAATTTGTGCAAAAGTGTGTCAATTTCTAAATAATGAAGGATGAACTTGTGGTAGAAGTTAGAAAGATGAAGAAAAGTTCTCAATTCAATGAAAGTCAAAGGATTTGGCGGCCAAAGAAGTTTCACTTTCATAGGACCCACTTGAATTCATTGTGCATCAATGACAAATTCAAGATAGGAGAAAGATGTTTGACCAAAAGAACACTTCAAAGTTAGCAAATATAATTGTTGTGTTAAACTATGGGAAGAACATATTCCAAATGTTGATGATGTACTTTCTAAGTATGGGAAAAGACAAGGATATCATCTAAGTAGATGCTAACAAATTTATCAAAACAATCTCAAAATGTCTCATTCATCAATCCCATGAAAGTGGTGGGAGCATTGATGAGACCAAATGGCATCACAAGCCACTCAAAAAGACCCATATTGTCTTCCTCGTGTCCTCTTCCTAAATCCTAATCTAATGATTTCTACTTTTTAAATCAATCTCTATGAATAATTTAGCACTCCGAAATTGATCCAAAAGGCCATCAATGTGAGGAAGTAGATATTCAATCTTTATGGTGATTGTGTTCTGATGCAGGAGCATCTCGGGTCCTTGTCAATCCTATGTCACCAAAAACATGTTTCAAGTTTTCTATGTTGTTCGGTTCCTTCTTTGACCGAGTTGGTTCGGTGTTGCTCAGTTTCCTTCGTTTACCGGTGTTGGTCGGTTATCTCTTTGGCGCCGGTGAATTCCCCTGGCACTTGGAAATGCTTGTCTCGCGCTCAGTTTCCTTGCTTACGAAGTTGTTTATTTTGGATTTCTGTTGAGGCCGACTCTTGCATTTATATCTGGTCGCAGATTTAATGTTGGTATCTATCATTGGGAAGCGTGTGGACCTAGATCTGGTCGTTCCTTCCGTTGATGGTGGATATGAAGGCCGACTTGGTTCGGTAGCCTCTTGTATAAATGTAGTTGTTTGGTTAGAGTTTAGGAGGTAAGTTTTTGGAATAGAAGATAGAAGATAGAAAATTAGAGATTGTTGGCAAATCCTCGCATGTTGGAGGACTTTTGTACTTAATTGTAATATCTGGCCTAAACTGGGAAGGCCTTACAGCCCGGCATGTATGAATCAATTGAAGATAATATATGAAAGTATCTGCATTCTCTCTCTCACTGTTGTGTTAGTTGCTTCCGCGTGTGATCTCTGCAAGGTGGATCTGGTTAGGGTGTGCCTTTGGCCCCTCTCTATATCCTACCCTTGCGTTGGGTGGTATCAGAGCGAGGTTAGATCTAGATCTAGGTTTGCGAATCTAGGTTTGAGGGTTCCTTCTTGTGAAACCCTAGTTGAATTGTTGTGGGGTAGCAGATTGCGATTTGGCCTGCAATTGTAGAGGATTTCAAGATGGTTCGTGGGAGGCGAGATGCGGATCCAGGATTGGCAAACATGTTGAGACAACTTGCTGCTAGATTAGAAGCTGTTGAAACAACCCAGAGAAGAGGAAGACATCTTGAAGATGTTAGTGATGATGAAATTGAGGAAGAACAAGTTGATGTAGAACCTGCACCGGCGATGGATCAAGGTGAGGAAAGATTGTTGAAGACTTTGACAAATCTGAAATCTACACCACACTTTAATCCTCCTAAGTATAGTGGAAAATTGGATTCTGATGAATTGGTGGACTGGATCACTAAGATGGAAAAGTACTTTGAATATGAAAATGTACCTAAAGAAAAGAAGGTGAAAATTGCAAGCACAAAATTGAAGTCATGCATCCTTGTGGTGGGAACATCTGCAGTTGGACAGAAAGAGGAAAGGCAAAGACAAAATCAAGGTATGGAATAAAATGGTGAATAAATTGAAAGGGAAGTTCTTACTTTGTGATTATCAGATTAACCTAGTGAGGCGAATGCAAAGTTTGAGACAGAAAGATAGCTCGGTAAAAGAATATACTGAGGAATTCCATAGATTAGATATCAGATCTGGACATGATGAAGATGATGTGGAAAGAATTGCTAGATACCTGAATGGTTTGAAAGTTTCCATCCAAGAAGAAATCAGTTTGGTCAAATTGGAGAACATTGAAGAGGCTTATCAATTTGCATTGAAAGCTGAGGAGAAATTGAACAAGAAACATGAGCAGAGACAAAGAGGTAGAGGTGGTAGATTCCCTAGAGGAAGAGGTAGATCTTATGGTGAAAAAAGTAGATCTGAACCTGAAAAGACAACTCTGGATAAAGGCAAGACCGAGTGGAAAGGTGAAAGTTCATCTAGAGGCAAAGGCAGTAACTACCGAGGTGGTTATAACAGAGGTGGTTTCCGAGGAACTTGTTATAATTGTGGAGAAGGACATAGATCATTTGAGTGTACACATGCAAGTAAGAAGGTCAGTAACAGTAGAAATGCTTTGGTGCAAGAGGCGTCACTGAATGAACCTGAGAAGAAAAATAACTTGATGGTAAGGAGAGCACTTTGGAGTGAAAGTAATAAGGAAGATCCGGTAAGGAAAAGTTTGTTCAAGACCAGATGTAGAGTTTCTGATGAAATTTGGAAGGTAATCATTGACAGTGGTAGCTTGGAGAATCTGGCATCTGAGGAAATGGTCACAAAGTTGCAGTTGAAAAGGTTGGAACATCCGAAGCCCTATCAAATTTCATGGATCAAAGATGAGCATACACTCTTTGTAAGTGAACAATGTTATGTGAATTTGAAAATTGGAAAGTACTATGATAAGGTGTTATGTGATATCATGCCTATGGATTGTTGTCATATTTTGTTGGGTAGACCTTGGCAATATGATAGGCATGCTATATATGATGGGAGATTGCATAAATATACTATTTGGGCTGATGGAAGAAGACAAATCTTGTTACCTTTGATTGAAGAACCTGTTAGTAATGTTTGCACATCTGTGAAAGTTTGCTTAGTGGAAGGAAGAAAGTTTGTTAAGGATTTGAAAAAAAATGATGTATGCTTTGTTGCGATTCCTAACAAACCGAGTAAGAAAACAGAGGATAGTGTCCCTGAGGAGATTGATAAGTTACTCGCGGAGTACAGTGAAATCATTTCTGATAATGTACCTGATGGTTTGCCACCGAAGAGAAGCATTGATCATTGCATGGATCTAATCCCTGGAGCTAGCTTACCGAATAAGGCACCACATCGGTTGACACCTACCGAGAACCAGGAATTGAACCGACAGAATCAAGAATTGTTGCAGAAAGGTTTGATTAGAGAAAGTTTGAGTCTTTGTGCAATACCTGATGTATTGGCACCTAAGAAGAATGGAGAATGGCGAATGTGTACTGATTCCAGAGCACTTAACAAGATAACAATGAAATATAGGTTTCCTATACCGAGAATGGATGACATAATGGACAGTTTGACTGGAACAAAGTATTTTACCAAAATTGATTTGAAAAGTGGGTATCATCAAATCAGAATCAAAGAAGGTGATGAGTGGAAGACTGCTTTCAAGACAAAAGAAGGTTTGTATGAGTGGTTGGTTATGTCTTTTGGTTTAACTAATGCACCGAGTACTTTTATGAGATTGATGAATGAAGTTTTGAAGAAATTCTTGGGTATGTTTGTGATTGTATATCTTGATGATATCCTGATATTCAGTAAGACCAGAGAAGAACATTTGTTGCATGTTAAACAAGTATTGTAGAGGTTGAAAGAAGAAAAGTTGCTGATAAATCTGAAAAAGTGTTCATTCATGAAAGAGGAAATTGTGTATTTGGGATTTGTGATTTTAGCTGATGGTTTAAAAATGGATCCTGAAAAGGGTAAAGCTATTTTGAATTGGCCTACACCTGAGAATGCTAGTGAGGTAAGATCATTTCATGGCTTGGCAAGTTTTTACCGAAAGTTCATTAGGAATTTCAGTTCAATATGTAACGCTATGACTGAGATTATGAGAGGAGATAAAACAGAATTCAAGTGGACACATGGAGCTGATAAAAGTTTTGAGACTCTGAAGCAGAAGGTTGTTGAATTACCTATTTTGGCATTACCTAATTTCAATAAGGTATTTCAAGTGGAATGTGATGCAAGTGGAAGTGCAATTGGAGTTGTGTTGAGTCAAGAAGGTAAACCTGTTGCTTTCTTTAGTGAAAAGTTGAATGATGCAAAAAGGAAATATTTTGTGTATGATCAAGAATTCTATGCTATTGTTCAAGCACTGAAGAAATGGAGACATTATTTGATACCGAGTGAATTTGTGTTGTATACCGATCATAAGGTTTTATAGTATTTGGGTAGTCAAAATAAGTTGAATCAGAGACATGAAATGGGTTGAGTATTTGCAAAGTTATACATTTGTGATAAAGCATAAGAGTGGAGTCACTAACCGAGTTGCTGATGCATTAAGTAGAAGATCTTTGATGACCGAGATAAAAATTGAAGTTCTTGGCTTTGATGACATGAGAGATTCTTATGAATTTGATCTTGATTTTTCTGAGCCGTGGAGAAAGTGCAGAGCACCTATTCAAGATCAACCAAGTACTAAATGGGATGAATATTTTATTCAAGAAGGTATGTTGTTTAAAGGTATTCAGTTGTGTATACCGAGAGGAGCAATGAGAACTAATTTGATAAAGGAGAAACATAGTAATGATTTGGCTGGACATTTTGGTGTTGATAAGACATTGAATTTGCTTAAGGAGAAATATTTTTGGCCACAGTTGTATAATAAAGATGTTCAGAAATTTCTGAAAAGTTTTGGAATTTGTCAAGTTGCAAAAGGAGAAGTCAGAATACTGGATTGTATACACCAATTTCTATTCCTAAGAAACCTTGGACTGACATCAGTATGGATTTTGTTCTTGGCTTACTAAAGACAATAAGAGGTAATGATTCTATATTTGTTGTTGTGGATAGATTTTCTAAAATGACACATTTTATACCTTGTAGAAAGATATTAGATGCAGTACATATAGCAGATCTTTTCTTTAAGGAAATTGTCAAATTGCATGGATTACCGAGGAATATTATCTCTGACCGAGACAGTAAATTTGTTGGATACTTTTGGAAGACCCTTTGGAGAAAGTTTGGCACCGAGTTGAAAAATAGTTCTATATTTCACCCACAAACCGATGGACAGACAGAAGTTGTGAATAGAAGTTTGGAAAATCTTTTGAGATGTTTAGTTGGAGACACACCAAGTAATTGGGAAGAGTTTGCATACAATAATTCAGTGAATAGGAGTACTGGGAAAAAACCTTTAGAGATTGCAAATGGCATACAACCGAGAGGTATATCAAATTTGAGAGATATTGTTGATGAAAGAAAGAGAAGTGCTGAAGGAGTAAAGTTTGCTGAGTACATGAAGACATTGCATGAAGATGTGAAACATAAGTTAGAAGTAAGTAATCGGAAATACAAAGATAGAGCTGATAGATCAAGGAGACATAAGAATTTTGCAGTCGGTGATGAATTAATGGTTCATTTGAAGAAAGGTCGATTTCCTGTTGGAACATATGGAAAGCTGAAAATGAAGAAGTTTGGCCCTTTTAAGATACTAAGGAAATTTGACAATGGAAATGCATATGAGATTGAGTTACCTGATGATATGGATATATCACCTATATTCAACATTGCTGATTTGTACGAGTATCATGAACCTGATGAAGAAATGACAGTACCGATGGATTATCCTAAGAAACAGACAGAAGAAATTGAGCATATTTTGCAGCAAAGAATTGGTAGAAGTACAAGAGGAAAACAGTAAATGGAATATCTGGTAAAGTGGAAGAATAGACCAATTGAAGACAGTGCATGGATTTCACAATCTGAGTTGGATGTAGCTCAGATCATACCTGTTTCATGATTCGGAGAATCATTTCAAATAACCCCAGGTATCTGATGCAGGAGCATCTCGGGTCCTTGGCAATCCTGTGTCACCAAAAACATGTTTCAAGTTTTCTATGTTGTTCCGTTCCTTCTTTGACCGAGTTGGTTCGGTGTTGCTCGGTTTCCTTTGTTTACCGGTGTTGGTCGGTTATCTCTTTGGCGCTCGGTGAATTCCCCTAGCGCTCTGTTTCCTTGCTTACCGAGTTGTTTATTTTGGATTTTTGTTGAGGCCGACTCTTGCATTTATATCTGGTCGCAGATTTAATGTTGGTATCTATCATTGGGAAGCGTGTGGACCTAGATCTGGTCGTTCCTTCCGTTGATGGTGGATCTGAAGGCCGACTTGGTTCGGTAGCCTCTTGTATAAATGTAGTTGTTTGGTTAGAGTTTAGGAGGTAAGTTTTTGGGATAGAAGATAGAAGATAGAAAATTAGAGATTGTTGGCAGATCCTCGCATGTTGAAGGACTTCTGTACTTAATTGTAATATCTGGCCTAAACCGGAAAGGCTTTACAGCCCAGCATGTATGAATCAATTGAAAATAATATATGAAAGTATCTGCATTCTCTCTCTCACTATTGTGTTAATTGCTTCCACGTGTGATCTCTGCAAGGTGGATCTGGTTAGGGTGTGCCTTTGGCCCCTCTCTATATCCTACCCTTGCGTCATGTTCAATATTTGAGAATTAATACAAAGACACCAAATCCCATCCTTCTTGAGCACAAGCATAAAATTGAATAAGATTGAATAAGATTGATTGTGTTCATTTGAAATTGTAAGAATAAGATCATCAAGCTTGGAAGAAAAATTTAATTTTGAAAAAAGGAAAATCCATTTCATTTGATCTTGGTGCAATTATCATAAAAGCTTTCAGATTTCGCTAATTTGTTATACTTATTAATTTACAAAGTTTAATGCTCTTTCTCTCTTGTCTTGCAAGGTAAGTTGTGAAGGAGAAGCTAGAAGGCAAGGAGATGTTCGAGACTTCAAGTGGTGAGATCAAGCTCAAGAACTTCAGGCTCAAGCTCTAGGACTTCAAATGATAAGAAAGATCCAAGTCAAGTTAAGCAAATACAAAATCAAGATCAAGATGGGATTCAAGAAATTAAAATCTACAAGTGGAAGATATTTTTATCAACTTGAATTTCCTCTAGAAATCAAAGTTTTCTTTGAAGGATCCAAGTTACATGAAGACTTCATCATTTTCAGAATTTCAAGTCATAGCAATGAGAAAATTTCCAAGAATGAACATGAAGAAGATTTGAAAAGATAAAGCAATTTGGGAATATGCCATCACTATTGAAGGCTTGGATATCTTGAGTATCAAGAGATATTTTTTCATCACCAAAAGATTGATCAAGTCTACAGGATAAAGATGCTATGGTGGCACCTAGTTGTCTTCTACCAACTAGACAATTCCAATTACACATGTTCTGTTGTCCTACATTTTGTCACCACAAAATGTAGGTAACAGTACGAAACTTTTGAACTTAGTTTCATGTTTCTCTATGTTGATTCACTATTTAATTAACCAATAATGATCGATCTGTTGATCTCAATTTGATTAGTGAATCTTTATGTTGAAAGTTTTCGTCAAGTCTTTTTCATTTTTCCAGTTTGTCTTCCTATACTTGATTTTTGAGTCCTTCAGTGTCCTTTGGTGTGTGTTTTAGTGTGTTTTTAGTTGCTTTTGATCTTTTTGTTTCGTCCAATCTCTTTCTTTTGGTTTTCCCCTCTATTCGATCTATCGCAGGCGTTAATCAGAACTTTCAATCAAAAGATATGGTCATTTAAGTGCCCAAAAAGTGGACTCTCCAAGCTCAACTGCATATTTAAAAATAGATGTTATTTTCTATAGTTGAGTTGTACTTTTTGAAAAATATAACATTTTAATCACTTTATGTTATGTTTTTGAGTTACTTTATCACTTAAATTTTTTACTTAAGTGATTCAAGTGCACTTTATGATATATTTTTACATTGAATTGCTTTTTAATTTTTCACTTAAGTGACTATATTACTTTATCATTTTATTTAAATGTTGAAATTTTACTTTATGTTTTAAATAACATATAGGTTAAATATTACTTTATAAAATAACATTTGCACATTATATGTTTTATATTTTGTGTTAATAGTTATTTTGGACCTTTAAAGTAATATTTCACTTAACATTTTAAATAGACATGTGCTTAAATAAATCACTTAAGTGTGTATAGCAACAACATGTTTTCAATCTCCTACTTTTCATGTAAATGCATCTAGAGAGTCCACTTTACATCTAAAGTTGAAAAATAAAACATGCATTTACATCTAAAGACTCCACTTTACATGTAAATGGCTTTATACATGTTTTACTCTACATGCAAATGCCTCTAGAGAGTGCGTTTTTACTCGTAGAATGCTTTTAAGTAGTTTAAAAGTCAAATAATAAAACATGTATATGCATCTCTAGAGTGAGCTTTGTTTTATAACATGTAAATGCAAGTTTTCAATACATGTAAAGGCCTCCCAAGAGTCCACTTTGCATGTAAAAGATTCATCCATGCAAATGCTTTGAAAATAAAACATGCAATGACATGAAGAGAACCCGTTTTTGGCTGGAAATGAACTTTACATGTTTTGCATTGAAAATAAAACATGCATATGCATGTGTAGAACCCGTTTTGGCTAGAAATGCATCAAAGAAGCCAAAAGCATGTAAAAAATCACGTGTATGCCTCCCAAGTGTGTGTTTTTGCTGGGAGTTGCATTTTATATGTTTTTATGCAAAAAACTTCATATGCACATGCACATAGAGAGTGTGCTAGGAGTGGTCTTCTTTGGTCAACAACATGAGAAATAACTCATGTAAAGACATCTTTTAAACCGGTTTTTGCCTTGTAAACTCATTACAACCAAAAACGTAGCATGTATTTACATGTGGAGAACCTGTTTTTGGACTTAGGGCATCATTCCTCACCAAAAACGTGGCATGTCTTTGCATGTATAGGCTGCGTTTTTGTTTGTTGGGTTTGTTTGAGTCAAATACACTCCAAAATAATATATGTATTTGCATCTTTAGACTGCGTTTTGGCTGGAAGTGTTCATTCATGTGCAAAAAACTCACAAACTTGACATGTAAATACATCTAGAGGATGCGTTTTTGCTTGGGGCCGCATTTCTAAGTTTTTCCATGCAAAAGAATCCATGCATTTGCACCTTTGGAACCCGTTTTGCTTCCAAATGCATGTAAAAACGCCCAACAAGTTTGAATCTTGGAAAAAGTCAAAGATCTTTGAGTGGTTGGATGCAAATACATCTCTAGAACCCATTTTTGGAGAAGGCAAAGGCATTTCAAGTTTTCTATCTTCCACTTTTCTCTCATTGGCTTCCAAGTAAGTATATGTATTGGTTTTTGTTTTGATTTTTCTCTTATTTCTCCTACAATGTTGCATTTTATAGCTCATTTGTTTCCATTTGTTCAAATGCAGCCCATGTATTATGCATTTTTTGTGTTTAAATAAGTTAAAATCCTTCAATTTTCAATGCATAAAATCATCTTGCACTCAAAAACGAAATTGCATGGGGAGTTTTGGTTTCAAGTTTTTAACATGTTTGGGTCAATAGCAAGAGGTATGTTTTTGTGTTTTTCTTTCTTGTTTTCTTGTTTGTTGTTTGTTTTTGAAGAAAGATGAAATCATTTTCCCAAGAATGCAAGTACATCCTAAAATAATATGAACAGATTATTTTGAATCCGATGGACTCCACTAAAAACCCTGATCGGTTAAGTATCTATCAATCTTCATGTACCAGGCCTGAGGGGTTTGTTTCAAACCATAGAGGGCTTTGACAAGTTTACAGACTTTGTGTTCCTGACCAGCAACCTTAAATCTAGGGGGTTGTGTCATGTAGACCTCTTCCTGCAAATCACCATTCAGGAAGGCACTCTTAACATCCATCTGATGGACCTTCCAAGCAAACTGAGCTGCTAAGGCAAGGACAAGCCGTACAGTACTCATTTTGGTTGTAGGAGCAAAGGTCTCCTCATAGTCAATGCCTTCTTTCTGTGAGAACCCACAAACAACAAGACGAGTTTTATACTTGTCGAAGGTTCCATCAGCTTTGTATTTCACCTTGTACACCCATTTGCAACTAATGGGCTTCTTCCTTGAAGGAAGATCAAAAAGGGCCCAAGTGTGATTTTTCTAAAGACTTTGGAACTCTGCTTCCATAGCCTGTTCCCACTCAGGAATACCGTTAGCCTCAGAATAGGTTTGGGGCTCATAGACACTATGAATGTTAGCCATAAGAGCAAAATTAATTGTAGGTTGTTGTTTGCTCTTATTTCTGGAAGCTCTACCCTCAATGAGCTCATCATCCCTGAGATCACTAATAGTTTTAACCCACCATTTAGGCCGAAGAGTGGAGGAGCCAATGTCTGGAGGGGCTGGAAGAGGCTCAGGAGCAGCCACAGGAGCAAGAAGAGGATCATGTTCGGGGGCCTCAACAGGATCAACATCAAGTGCCCCAGGGCGAGCATTATTTGTATCATCCCTCCCATAAGGTGGTGCTAAAGGAAGAGGAACAATGTGAAGCTGTTCCTCATAACACTGCTCAGAAGAAGACAAAAAAGGTCCTTGAGTTTCATCAAAAACAACATCACGACTAAAGATAAGATGATCAGTATCGATATCTATCAATCTGTAGGCCTTATGATTGTCACTGTACCCTGTCATCATGAGTCTCTGACTCTTGGAATCTAATTTGGAGCGTTTAGCATCAGGTATCCAAACATATGCAAGAGAGCCAAAAATCTTCAGGTGGCTGATCTTGGGCTTACGACCAGACCACAACTCTTCTAGAGTTTTGTTCTTGATAGCCTGAGTAGGAGAACGATTAAGAAAGTAAACAGCAGTAAACACCGCTTCTGCCTAATACTTATTAGGAACACTCCTATGTTGTAACATAGAACGAGCCATCTCAACAATCGTACGATTGTGACGCTCAACAACACTTTTGCTGAGGAGTGTAGGGTGTGGTGAGCTGGCAGTTGATGCCATGTTCAGCACAAAAATCGGAGAATGCAGTAGAACAAAATTCCCCTCCATTATTTGTTCTAAGAGAAATGATACTGTAGCCAGACTCGTTTTCAACCAAAGACTTAAAGTTCTGAAATGTACTAAAAAAAATTGATTTTTGTTTAAGAAAGTACACCCACATCTTTCTACTAAAATCATCAACAATAAGCAAAAAATATTTGCAACCAGTAACTGAAGGTGTATTCATAGGACCACAAATATCAACATGAAGTAATTGAAGTACCTGAGATGCACGCCAAGAATCTCCATCTTTGAAGGGAGTCCGATGTTGTTTGCCAGCTTGACAAGCGTCACATACTCCAAGATGTTGCGTCTAAATCGGAGGTAGGCCAGAAACAAGTTCCTCCCGGGACAACTGAGAGAGATACTGGATGTTGAGATGTCCATATCGCTGATGCCACAAAGTACTAAGAGATAAATCACGAGCTGCCATAGCTATTTCAGGAGAATCACCAGTGTCAGTAAGCCGATATAGGCCATGATCCTCTAGACCAGTAGAAACAATAAGACGATTCTCTCGATCAATAATGGAACATTTGTGGGCACTGAACACCACATCCAACTGAGGAGAATTTATCATGATCTGACTCACAGAGAGTAGATTGAGTGCCATACCAAGAACGTAGCATACATTGAGAAAGATGAGCTGACACCCACCAGACTGTATCTGAACATTTCCTCTGCCAATAATTTTGAACTCCTCTCCTCCGCCGAACACAACTGAATCACTGTAGGGATAGAAGTCTGTAAACCAGTCATGCCGATGAGAAAAATGACGTGAAGCACCAGAGTCAATATACCAAGCAGAGGATCGGGCTAAATCAGAAGGGCTTTTAGCCATAAAAGCATAGAAAGCAAACTCCTTTTTCTCAGAATGTTCAGCAACATTTGCTTGTTGATTTGACCCTCCCAGCTTCTTTTGTTCGGAAGTGAGTCGCTGACGGCAATCTTTCTTCATGTGGCCGTACTTATGACAGTACTGACACTGAACACTCTTCTGCTGAGAACTGCCTAAGGATTGATGTGAACTGCCCTGTTGTGATGACTAAGAAGGCTGAAATTTAGCTGCAAAGGCTTGTTCTGACGAGGATAAGGAAGCACGGCTACCAAACTACTGCTTCCAATCATCTTGCTGTAGAAGTTCGGTACACAACTCTGGGAATTTCAGATCAACATTAGTTGAGGTAATGTTGAGAGTCTCTATGAAATGCTCACAAGATGTTGGTAGACTTTTCAGGGCAATAACTACCATATCTTCTTCCTCCAACTTCCGACCAATGGCTTCAAGCTGATCATGAATGTACTTAATCTTTGTGAGATGCTCCTGTAAGGACATACGTTCATCCATCATGATGGAGATCAACTGGTTCTTTAGAAAGAACGCGCGACTCTTGTCGAATGTTTCATGTAGCTCCTTCAAATATTTCCAGATGTCTGCAGCCGACTTGCCAGAGGGAATCTGAGGTAACTGATCATCTATGACCATAGATCCGAGAATCGCCATTGAACCGCGTGAATCGCCAGTTTGGCGATTCGGTTCATGGCAAACAGTTTTTTTTTAATCAAAATTCGTTTCAAATGATTTTTTCCTATGAATCGCCAAATCGGCGATTCATGGCATAAAATCGCCTAAATCGGCTCAAGAAATCGGCGGATAGCTAAAAAGTCAAGTCAAATTTAAAAAAAACACAAATATTTTCAATGTCGTTTTTTGCCTTTCCTACTTGTTGTAAGTTTATACAAATATAACATTTAAGTATAAGTTTGATTTATTTAATTTCTTATACTTTAAGTTATATTTGTATAAATTATAAAATATAAATACTTCAAGATGTTTGAGATAGCTTCTAGCTTCATAGGAGTTAAGATGTAGATTCTAGATTTTGAAATTCCAGACTTAACCAAATTTCAGGATTCAACAAACCTTTAGCAGGGTTACCTCCCACAATCCATCATGGCTTTCTAAGGTCAAACTAAAGCTGGCAAAAGGATTCTCAAAGGGTTTTAACTCGTTTTATCACAAATCACTTGGTTTCGACCCCATCTCTATGACAAACTTAGCTTAGCTCTCACCCAAATCCCAGACAGACATGACTTCCCAACAGGCCAAAATCATTCAAACCTAATTGTCGGACCTAGGGACTAAAAAACAGCCACCAACAAAGACTACCTAAGATCTAGTTATGAAGACTTTGACATTTGGCATTGATCAATGATCAAGCATCACAGATTCATACTATGAAACGATTTAGTTTTATGGATCTTACAGATACTGATAGACATATGTTTCATGGATCTTCATCTTACATACATTTATGATTTGATGTCTTATGGATCTTCATCTTACATACATTCTATGATTTGACTCATTACGATCCTATGATTTCTATTTACCTTAGCTACAATTTACATTTTACGTGTAATGTATGTGATGGATTTATCATTTATGTTCCTTGTTTATGTATATTAGCTTCTATTTGATGATGTTATAGTGTGTTTAAGTTATATTCAATAAAGGGTGCATGAAATAAGTTTTAAATTGTTAAAATCTCTAAATTTCAAGGGTTTTTTTTTGCCGATTCGTGGCTGATTCGATTCCAATTCATGGCCGATTCACGATTAGATTTGACCTTGCCGATTCCGATCCGATTCCGATTCTCGGATCTTTGTCTGTGACAGATAGTTTGAGAAGCATAACAGTTTCTCGATTCCGATCATCAAACTTATCCTGATCTGTTTGAACGGAGGTCCCATCGGGCGTGCTAGCGGAGGTAGGACGTGATTCTCTGCCTAGAACAAGCGCATCCAGACGATGGTACTCGAAGATGGTTAACATTCGCTGCTTCCAGGTGTTGTAATTGCTGCCATTAAACCACTAGCTGTTTTCCAGCATTAGGTTGGTCAAAGATGCCATTTGCACGGATTTCAAGGCAAATTTTAGACTAAACTAGAAAAATCTAACAAGTACCCAGAAGAGTAGACAGAAAATTGAAAAAGAATCTGAAGTCAAAATTTAAATCTGTTGGCTCAAAAATTGAGGCACAAAAAACGAGGTACCCAGAAAATTCTGACAAAGACCCAGATAAAGTTTTGAAAAACCCAGAAGGACTTTGCGACCAAAACAAAATTTCAACTTCAAACAGAGGATCGAAACGCTAGTCGAACTGGCAGAGACCCTAGACAGCCATGGAGGCTCAAAGAAGTTGCACAAAATAGGTCAAAAAACTGCACAGAGATTTGCCAACAAACGGAGGCAAACCCTAGTCGTCCACAAAACGCTCCTTATCTCTCACAAATGACTGCAAACGTCAAGGGAGTGTAGGCGTGTAGAGGTAGAACACAAAATACTACATCCCTAGCATGTAGACGAAAAAAATCTTCACAAGAATCGTGCAGCTTAACAAAAGACCAGTCGCATTTTTGTAGAAGGAAGAAATCGCGATTTTTAGATGCACGAAAACAAAACAGGTAACCCTTATTATGAATTGCAGATGAAACAGAAACAAATTTCGAAACATTTAGAGACTAATAATTTCGTGAGAAAATATAAATTTTTCGAAAAAGTTTGATCCTTTGCTCTGATACCATAAAATAATATGAACAGATTATTTTGTATTGAATTATGTTTACAATGAGCAACATGCTCATATATACAGCACCGGATATTTACAAAATAGCAAGTATCTAGAAAGAGACTGCTATAAAACAAGAAGCTATCGTGAGCATTAAAAAGAAACATTCTAAATATTCTAATACATCCATCCATGCTTATTCATCCTTCATTTTCCAACACATGTAGTTGTATTCCTCAAGTCCATTACATGTGAAAACATGTCATCCTTCATTACATGTAATCATCCTTCAAGAGTCCGTTTTTGGTAAAAAGATCATTCTTTTAATAACAAAATTACCATTTACATATTCTCATGTCTTTTCAACTTGCATTCTTGGCCACAGAAATAAAGCCTCTCATGCAATACATCTTCACAAGTCCATTTTCACTCCTATTCGTCCATATACATATGCCTTTCAATTCATTTCCAGCCAACATGTGTGTTCTATGACTATCTAATTAATACTCCAAATACCTTGTTCTTCATAGATCCATCATTCCAAACCAAAGCCTAACCCTTTCATGGACCAAATCTCTTTACAGGACGTATTTACCCTTAGGAATTTTCGTGTTGCAGCACAGGATATGTCAGCATCATCAAAAGTCAAAGGAAGATGAAATATCAATATGACAAAGAGCTGGCTCATGCCACAACCTCAATTGTTTCATCAATTCTTGATCAAATCTCAGATACAGACATTGGGTATGTTGACATGACCAATTTCTTGCAAAGGCCCAACAAAGTTCAGGGAATGTAAAAGCTTTTGGCAAAGCTACAAGGGGATTTAGAGAGCTATAAGGCAATGGAAGAGGATATCACCAATAACCTCAGGCAATTAGGATGTGAAGTCCTTACCCAAGATGATAACCTCTTTAATGAAGAAGATGTGACCACAGGATATATTAACAAGGTTAATGCTGATTTCGATTCCGAAGAATTTGGAGCCCAAATAATGAACAAATTTGCTGCATATAAATTTGTGGCAAAACACTTGAGGGATTTTTTTGATGATAATTGCAAGGTTGTGAAATCAGTTGGTACAGGTGCAATCAGGATTGAAGCCATTTCAAAGATCTTGAACATTTAATATCTTCCTTTTATTCATGATTGTATTGTCAAATATAAGGCTTTCCTTGACAATTTCAAGGATTGATTCTCATTTCCTCATCTTTCTTCTTTAGTTTTCATGCTTTGTAGATTGGAGAAGATGAATTGCATGCAATGCAATTACATGTAAATTTGATTACATGTCCTTATGACATGTAATCCAATAATTCTTCTCACCTAGTTAGACCAGGTCAAAGTGGTTGAGTTGCTCTATAATGTCCCCTATTTTTAGATTTATAGGATTAGCTTGGTTTTACGACCCTCGCAAGCTAATCGGGTGTTCAGAGAGGGTCAGGCAGTGGAGCCAGCGTTGGGATTCCTTTCTGGAGATTCAGATTATCAGGTTTGCTCTTCGTTCGGGTCATTTTGGCCAACTTACTATTTTTAGTAAGTGGGATTTCAAGTATGGCCAGAATTGGTGGGGTGTCTGCACGGAGCGTCAGACATCTCCGGATTCAGTTTTAGAGAACCTCCAGTTTGAGAGACTTACTATTTTTAGTAAGTCTATTTTTAGCAATGGCTATTTCTAGCAGGGCAGTATCTATTTTGGCTGGGCAGTTGGTCCTGATGCTTTGTCAGAAGTTCGATGATTGCAGGCAGATGGTTTTGTGGCTTTAATTTTAAAGGCGTTATTAAATTAAATTATATTGATTTAATTTAATAACTAACGACTTTATAATATTATATTATAAAGTGAGGAGTATTTAATAAGCCAATTAAGGGAAATATTAAAAAAGTGTTTTTTCGAAAAAGCTATATATTTTGCACGAAAAAGCACTTTCATTCATTCATTATGCAATCATTTTATATTGAAGTTTGGGAATTGCCCTGGCTAGGGTTTCGAGGACGGATTCCTCTTCTCACGATTTGAGCCATTACGTGTTAATGGTGAATTTCGTACTGCTAATTCTGAATTAAATCCAGTGCTGATGTATACTGGATTTATATGAAATTTATTCTACAGGCTGAAGTTATTCTGGTGAAGTTTTATTTAATTCTACAGGCAAGCTTGATCTATCAAGTTTGAAATCATTTACATATTGAAATTCTGAGAGTTTGAATTGCTGATGAAATTGTGTGAGGAGTTTAATCATTAATAGTTCTGGTATAATCACTTTGTGCGGCTAGTAATTTCTCTCTGAACATTAAAGTCTGGAACGAAAGGGAAGTATTTCAAAGTGTATGGGGTTTGGATATTTGTTATGCTGCATATCCAATAGAAAACGTGAGTCATAATCTGGTCACGATTCCTGGTCTGCTGCTGGCGCCATTATTTGCTGTCACATGTTGGACGCGGGTCTGATTAAAGTCTTCCCTTGGGCCGCGGTTTGAAGGTGGACTCAAGTGAGTCAACAATAGGGGTGTTCGCATCTTTTCTTGGATGCTGCGATCAGTTTGGAGGTTAGTGACTGGTGGCTACACCAATTTCTGGGCACGTTTTTTCATTAAACATATTCACGTGCTATCAAATAAAAGTCACGTGCTTCATTAATCAAGCAGTGTCTTCAACAGCGCTGCAAATATATTTATTAGTGAAGTTCGATTAATTCAAGTGCCTATCTGTTTTTGTGAAATTAAGTTGTTATGAGTATTGTTTCTGCAAAAGGAATTATAGATATGTTTTGAAGTGTAATTTGTTATTTCTTGACTGGGAATATATATTTTAAATTTGCTGCTGTTGATCAAATCTGAGACATAATTTGCAACTATTCGGAATTAATATTGAATAAACAAGAAGAGCCAACTTAGGCTTTTTACAGTGGTATCAGAGCTCTGATCTTGCCATCCTGTTGAAATTGATTTCATTATTTGTATGAGATTATTATTAGAGTGATCAATATTTCTATTTCCCAGCTATGGATAGATACAGGAGGTCAAGTTCAGGAAGTCGACACAGTAGTAGAGGAAAGAGAACAGAGTTAGATGCTTTGGTAGAAAGTGTTGAGAAATTAAGATTGCATTAGCAGCGACTTGCAGAGAGATTGTCGGATCCAGCTACGATTGACAGGGCAGCGAGATATTTTACTTCTACTTTTAGTAGGCCAACAGCGAGTTCACAGGGGAGAAGACTTGAGTTTTCTCCGACAGCTAATCGTGTTGCTGATGTACCTCTACCTAGTTCAACACCTGCTATTTCCATCCACAGTGCTGATGATAGTTTTGTTGTACCTGATACAATGGATGTTTCAGCGCCATTGGAGGACAGTAGTGTCGAGCATCACTGGGTTGAGGCTCCCAAGGTAGTTACGTTGGATTCTACAGAGGCAGTTGATGCTGTAGTCATCTCTGATTGTTCAGATTCTTCCATGGAGGGAATTGTCATTGGGGATGTGTATGTCAGCTACAGTAGCGTTGCACCAGTTCAGGAGGCAATTGCTTCCTCAGATATGCCCGAGGCTTCAATGGAGTCTCCCTGTGATGTAGTTGGCGATCAGGGTATTACAGAGGGGACACTTGATTTCAGTTTGGACTCCAGCATTGTTGGTGTACCGGTTGATGATGAGTCATGTGTACAGCGATTCGTGTCTGCAGTTGAGATTCCTGCAGTTGATGTGAGAGTTGTCAGTATGGACACATCTGAGGACACTTTCGAGGATGTTGTGAGCTGCATTGGTAACGATGCCCTCTGTATAATATTGAGTGATGACTGCGAGGAGAGTTTGAGCTCTGACAGTTCGGAGATTTATGATAGCAGTCGCAGTATGGGTTCGGTACAGGAGACCGTGTTATTTTCCTGTGCTGAGGATTTGAGCATGGGGTTTTCCAGTGACGACACTCAGGATGGGGGTGTTGCAGATGATTTGACAGATGACATTCCATGCTACAGTGTAGTTTACCCACAGGTCGACATTGAGTTGTGTTCGTGGCCAGAGTCGGTAGAAGAGATGCAGTTAGAGGATATGTACACTAGCATTCCAGATGTATTCATTGCTGAGAGTGAGGTTGATGAGTGTTGTAGTGTATTTGGATTTTTATTTCCGACTTTGGGCATAGATTTAGCGTCGACGGTTGTTGGAGATGGGTTCCTTGATTCAGTGTTGCCGGGATCCATAGATGAGGACAAGGTAGAGTCTGAGTGGCAGGAGTTTGTTTCAGCCAAGGCTACCTTGTTTGTAGAGGGTGTTACTTCATCAGTGACCCCTGATGATATTTGTCAAGATCTAGACTCTCAGTTAGTTTCAGAGGACGAGGGAGCTAGGGATTGTGATGAGTTAGTTTCAGCAGCAGCTTCTTCGGATTTGGATGAGGATGAGTCCGATGCCTGCATTCAGAGTGTGGAGGTGTACTCAGATGGGAGTATTCAGAGCGATGGTGATCTTGAGGGGAGTTCATTTGATACAGCTTCCTCTCACAGTGTGGGCCGTGCGTTTGAGATTGTTCATAGGAGGTCCGTTGTGCAGAGTCACCATGTGACTAGCCAGTTGCGAGTTGGTGAGAGAGATATCACTACTACTCTTGAGCACTTTGACGCCGCTCGTCAGTTATTGGCCGTTAATGGTTGGGGTGCTTCTATGTTAGATGAGTCCAGCGGTGGTTATTTTTCATTGACAAAGGTTCATGCTTTGCGTGAAGCTGTCAAGGTCTTGAGACAGGATTACTTACAGCTGGTAGCCAACCATGATCACCTGGTTGAGTGGGGCAGTACAGCCTATGAGGCACTCTTGGATCGTGAGGAGGAGATGAGTGAGGTTACCCAGGAGCTCACCGCGACTACTGAGGCCTTGGACATGACTCAGCGAGATTTACAGGAGTCGCAGTTTCAGTTAGGGGAGGTGACCTTGGAGTTGGAGCATTTGCGGTCCACACCAGCCCCAGACCCAGTTCATTTGCATATTGAGGTGGTTGGTGGTGTGTTTGCTCCTATAGTTGGTACTGAAGAACATGTTGTGGTGGCTGACACACATGTTCAAGATTTGGACATACCTGGTACTGATGAGTTTGGAATACCAGTGGAGTTGAGTCCTCAGGTTGATTCATCTCACATAGCTGACAGTGTGGTACAGTTGGTTGTGCCACCTTTACAAAGGGATCAGTTGTGGTTTGCGGGGGAGTATGTTGATGCTTCCTCGTATAATTTCTACTGCATTGAATCGTTCATGGAGTATTTGCTAGAGAGTGCAGATGTGCGTCAGGACTCGTATAGGGTGTCAGAGGGTGTTCTCATCCGAGGTACTAGTGCTATTCGCAGATTGGTGGTAAGATTGTAGAGACCCTTTCTACTATGCTTCCTTACAGAGATTTTGAGGTGGGGTTTGTTGAGAGGATTGCACAGGGTCCTACCCAACCTACAGCTTCGCGGAGTCAGAGATTGGAGCCATCTTCTGATTCCCAGTTCAGTGAGGGTGAGCCAATAACGGAGTTTGGGGGTTCTTACCAGCATTATATGGTGGGGCATGCACGTTATCTTTCTTTTGACCCTCAGGTTGATGATTTGATCTCGCACAGAGTTAAGTTGGCTCCGGTATCCTACCATCTGTTATGTGATGGATTAGCACCATCACTTGCAGACGGGGTTAACAGTTGTAAGTTAGATCGTTTGCAGTGTTCGCACACTCGTGATTGCTTATCAGGTGTCAGTGTTGTTGACATTGATCTGGGCATATTTGGTCACTGTTATTTCCTTAGTGCAGTTGGGTGTGAGTATTGGTTAGTCAGCGACTCAGGTGTTAACAAAGTGGTTATTTTAGATGAGTTGAGCTCCGTTGGTTTGTTCGTTGCATCAACATCTGAAGTTGGCCTTCGGGAGTTGTTTTCAGTAATATCAGTTGTTCAGGTATTGTGGACAGTTTTACAGATGCTGGTATTTGCTCTGGTTGTGTTGTCATCAGAGGGTTATGGTGAGGATTGGGACATTACTTGTGACCATCCTTGGGATCCGGGTGGTTTTTGATGTTGCTTGTTTTTCCGGATTGCTTGAGGACAAGCAATCTTGGGAAGGGAGGACTGTAATGTCCCCTATTTTTAGATTTATAGGATTAGCTTGGTTTTGCGTCCCTCGCAAGCTAATCGGGTGTTCAGAGAGGGTCAGGCAGTGGAGCTAGCGTTGGGATTCCTTTCTGGAGATTCAGATTATCAGGTTTTCTCTTCGTTCGGGTCATTTTGGCCAACTTACTATTTTTAGTAAGTGGGATTTCAAGTATGGCCAGGATTGGTGGGGTGTCCGCACGGAGCGTCAAACATCTCCGGATTCAGTTTCAAAGAATCTCCAGTTTGAGAGACTTACTATTTTTAGTAAGTCTATTTTTAGCAGTGGCTATTTCTAGCAGGGCAATATCTATTTTGGCTGAGCAGTTGGTCCTGATGCTTTGTCAGAAGTTCGATGATTGCAGGCAGATGGTTTTGTGGCTTTAATTTTAAAGGTGTTATTAAATTAAATTATATTGATGTAATTTAATAACTAACAACTTTATAATATTATATTATAAAGTGAGGAGTATTTAATAAGCCAATTAAGGGAAATATTAAAAAAGTGCTTTTTCGAAAAAGCTATATATTTTGCACGAAAAAGCACTTTCATTCATTCATTATGCAATCATTTTATATTGAAGTTTGGGAATTGCCCTGGCTAGGGTTTCGAGGACAGATTCCTCTTCTCGCGATTTGAGCCATTACGTGTTAATGGTGAATTTCATACTGCTGATTCTGAATTAAATCCAGTGCTGATGTGTACTGGATTTATATGAAATTTATTCTATAGGCTGAAGTTATTCTGGTGAAGTTTTATTTAATTCTACAGGCAAGCTTGATCTATCAAGTTTGAAATCATTTACATATTGAAATTCTGAGAGTTTGAATTGCTGATGAAATTGTGTGAAGAGTTTAATCATTAACAGTTCTGGTATAATCACTTTGTGCGGCTAGTAATTTCTCTCTGAACATTAAAGTCTGGAACGAAAGGGAAGTATTTCAAAGTGTATGGGGTTTGGATATTTGTTATGTTGCGTATCCAATAGAAAACGTGAGTCATAATCTGGTCACGATTCCTGGTCTGCTGCTGGCGCCATTATTTTCTGTCACGTGTTGGACGCAGGTCTGATTAAAGTCTTCCCTTGGGCCGCAGTTTGAAGGTGGACTCACGTGAGTCAACAACAGGGGTGTTCGCATCTTTTCTTGGATGCTGCGATCAGTTTGGAGGTTAGCGACTGGCGGCTGCACCAATTTCTGAGCACATTTTTTCATTAAACATATTCACGTGCTATCAAATAATAGTCACGTGCTTCATTAATCAAGCAGTGTCTTCAACAGCGCTGCAGATATATTTATTAGTGAAGTTCGATTAATTCAGGTGCCTATCTGTTTTTGTGAAATTAAGTTGTTATGAGTTTTGTTTCTGCAAAAGGAATTATAGATATGTTTTGAAGTGTAATTTGTTATTTCTTGAGTGGGAATATATATTTTAAATTTGCTGTTGTTGATCAAATCTGAGACATAATTTGCAACTATTCGGAATTAATATTGAATAAACAAGAAGAGCCAACTTAGGCTTTTTACATGCTCCCACTTTTTCCTCCTTTTCCTCATTCATTTCCCTATAAAAGGAATGCCCCTCTCATTGTAAATCTCATCTTTATTTTTATGTAAGAGAGCTATGCCAAACTTGTGCAAGCATAACTGTGATTGTGTAGTACTATTTTGGAGTAAAATAAATAGAAAGAAACAATTGTTGCTGACGCTGTGACTGAGTGCAATTGTGGTGAATCAAATTGGAAGCTGTGACTGCAATTTGGTTTTACTGTCTTTTTGTTTATGTGATTCTTGTGTTTTGTTAAGAGCAATTTGAAAATTAGAAACAATCGGAGCCGAAGCTGTGACTGGGAGAGATTGTGGTAATATAAAACTAGAAGCTGTGACTGTAGGTTATATTACCATGTCATTTTCATACACCTTGTTAGAATAGTTAGAAAATCTCTACTTCTGAAAATCTGTGTGCCCCAATGGTACAGGTGTTTCTTATAGAATAGATAAATAGGTCATAGATCCAAGCCGGTACACTTTTCAATCAGCCTAAGAGTTGGTGTTGGTTTATCGGTATCACTATTTCCAACTTTTAGATAGAAGTGTAATTTAGAGATTAAAGCTTTGCCCATTACTCGTTCTTCGGGTAAGTGGATTCCTTCTTGAAAGATAAGAGGAAGGAATATTTGTAACACCCAATTTGATAATCTCTTAACTTCTTGCTTACCTTGAGTTGATCCACGGAACGGTGAGAAGGGGGAGCCTTCCCTTTAAGGTAGGAGAGACATTGTCTCACACGCTGTGGCTGGTATCACTATTTTGTAACTGGATTTTTTTCCAAAACTGTCAATTGCAAAATATCCACCCAACAATTTTTGGCGACTTTGCTGGGGAACGAACGCATTCAGAAGCCTCATGCTTTTGTTTGAAGTTTTGTACCCTTTTGATTTGTGTTTGAATTCTACAGGTTATCACACTGGAGAGCTTTGCACAAAATTATGCTTGAAAAAAGAAGGCTGAAAATTCATCAAGTTCTGCTAGATCAAGCTAGGCCCAACATGCTCGTTTTGATTTGCTCACCAAAATCCCTTCTCTTTCCCGAACTACCAGTTTTCCTCCTTCCCGAAAGAAGACATCTACTCCCAGTGAAAATTCCTAGTTTTTCTGGAAACCAGTAATTCCCACTACTGAACTTATTCCTGCTACCTATATACCAATTATTGTCAATATGGCTGCTGGTCCATGGAGAACCGCTTTTCGTCCTTTAAATCTTGCTACGCCTTTGCATGCATTACCCCAAGGTTCCCGTAAGAATTTTCCCAAATTCTACAAAGACGTGAAGCAACACCCTAACGAACATATCAAAGCATTTTACATTGCATGTGGAGTGTTTGGTGTTGAATATCAGGATGTTTCTGTAAGACTTTTTATTGAAACTCTGGAAGGTATCGCTGCAAACTGGTGCTACAATTTGGCTACAGGGTCAATCAATGATTGGGACTCTTTGAAAACCAAGTTTGATGAACATTTCAAGCCTGCAGAAGATGAGCATGCTTTGCTTGCTCTATAATGTCCCCATTTTGAGCGTGCATTGGAGTTACTGGATTTAGCCTATCATTGGGTCCTTGTAGGCTAATACTAGTGATTAGAGGACCATGTTGTGGGTTTTGGCCCCATTTTGAGGGACTTACTGTTTATAGTAAGTCAACATATGGTTCTATTAAGCTCGGATGATTTAGAAATTTTATGAAGCTCTCAGATTTTATTTTCGGCTTCCGGTTTGGACTCCAAGATTCTTGGAGGGAGCGTCTATTTTTAGTAAGTCACCCTGTCAGGTTCATTCATCATCTTTCATCATCAGAATCACTCTTGTGCTGTCAGATTTTGATTCTGATGCTTCTTCAGTTGTTTTCGCAAGATGGGTGAATTATGATTATTATTTAATTAAATCGGCTAAGGTTGCCATTTTTATTGGGAATGTATTCTGGGCATCTTAGTGTTATAGCTCATTGGAACCAGGTTGAGAAGTTTTAAATCCTGAGCTCATAAAACAGGGACCCTATGTGTCAGAATGGCATTATTTTAATAAAAGGGTCATTTTCAACATTAAAATGAACAGAAATATAATAGTGTATTATATTTCAAATGTGCACATAAAGCAAAGTCTTTTGTAAGCGAAAAGTGTGTGAGAGAAGATATCTTTTATTATAAAAGCAATGCTTTGGGCAAAAAGCAATTCATTCTTGGATATCATTGTTTGCATTTTGTGGAGAAGTTTGGGAGAGACAAGGGTTTCGAAATACTTCTTGAAGAAACAATAATTTCTTTCAAGATTTGCTGCAATTTGAGTTGGTTATGATACCAATGAATTGTGGTTGTTTTTTCTATTCTTTGCATTCGATTTGAAGACTGTCGTACAGATCATTGGAAGACTGCG
Organism: Chamaecyparis obtusa; assembly: GCA_027943335.1. NCBI lineage: Eukaryota > Viridiplantae > Streptophyta > Pinopsida > Cupressales > Cupressaceae > Chamaecyparis > Chamaecyparis obtusa. The sequence continues at coordinate 64,596 of BSBK01006138.1, read as the reverse complement.
ATTGTGTATGGAATGCAGTGTTAGTATTCTCTTGGCTGCGTGAGGTATTGAAGGTGTCTTCTTTCAGCAATGTATGCTCACTACTATTACGCAAGGGAGGTTTAAGAAGGTAGAACGTATTCCTATTTGCAAGCGTCAATTTCCAGCAGTGATACGAACATCAAGCTGTGTTCTTTCCTCTAGCATGCTACGTCAACATTCAAGGGGCTGTGTGTCCTTTCCATGAGGCTGTGAATTCATCAAGCAGCCACGTTTTGGTTTAAAGGTGCCAAAATTGAATTGTTGTTATTGTAATGATCATTGCACTATGTTAGTTTTGATAAATAATAATTTGGTTCAGCATTTATAGTAGAAATAGTTGTTGTTTAGAGTTATTTCTTATGTTGAAAAAATTAGAATTATATATGTTCAAAATCCAAAATTGCAAAAAACAAATACAAAAATCAGTTTGTGGTTAAGAGCCAGCCAGGCTCTTTACAGTGGTATCAGAGCGGTTTCCTGCCATCCTATTGAGTTGAAAATTATTGAGCTCACACATTTGTTTGGAGTGACCAGCACTCTACCTTTATTTTTCAGCCATGGATAAATATAGAAAACCAAATAATTATGGAAACCAGTTGAGTAGTGTGTCACGGTTCAAGAAACAATCAAATGCCTTGGAAAATGAAATGGAGAAATTGAGGCAAACACACGAAAGGCTTAAAGCCCAACTTGCAGATCCAGCCACTGTTGACTGGGCAGCTAGTTTTATGGTTTCCTTCTTCAGGAAGTCTTCCTCATGAAGACTGGAGGAAGAGAAACGAGAGGTTTTCACAGGTGAGACGTTCAAAAATCTCCATGATGAGTTTTCAGCAGCTACTGATCATTGTGGAGATGATCGTGTTCTTAGTAGGACAACCACTAGTCCTGTTTGCACACATGATGTTGGAGACTCTTTACAGGGACATGTGGATGAACCTATTTTGGCAAATAGTGGTACTGAGTTTCAGCATTCTGATCCTATCAGAGTTAGTGACACAAGATCTGATTTTCAGAACAGCAGTCCTTTATGTGAGCTCGTTGTTGATTTCGTGGATAGTGTGAGAGTGGAGGATTTTATAGATACCACTATGGATTCCGACACCATAGATGATGGTGTTATCTTTGAGGACTACGAGGAGTATATGAGCTCTGACAGCTCTGATGTTTATGACAACAGTCGCAGTGTGGAGTCAGTGCAGGAGACAATAGTCTTTTCCTGTATTGAGGATGTGAGCATGGAGCTATCCAATGATGACACTCATGATGGGAGTGTTACAGATGAGTCAGGTGACAGATTCATGCCACAATGTAGGTGATTCGCGCGATGACATTGAGTCGTGTATGCAGCCAGAGATAGCAGAGGGGTTTCAGATAGATGATGTTGATACTAGCATCATGGATACCTTTGATGTTGAGAGTGAGGATGAGGGGTGTTGCAGTGTTTCTGATTTTTTATATCAAACTTTGGGTGTGGACTCAGCGTTGTCATCCGGTGGTGGTGGGTCCCAGGATCCTTTGTTACAGGGACTCACGGATGAGGATAGGGAAGCATATGAGTGGCAGGAGTTTGTTACAGCCAGGGCTTCCACTTCTAGAGATGAGGTTACTTCTTTGGTAACTCATGACAATGACTCTACCTGCAGCGAGTCATGCTTGATTTATCAGACCCTGGGGGAGGACTCTGAGTTGTTAGTGAATGAGGATGGGTCCCAAGATCTGGATTGTCATGTGGTTGCATAGGACGAGGTAGCTGAGGTTTGTGATGAGACAAATTCAACAGCAGCTTCCTCGGGGGTAGATGAGAATGAGTCTGATGTCAGTACTCAATTTACAGATGTGTGCTCGGATGATAGTACACAAAGATACGGTGATCTTGAGGGAAGTTTGTTGGATACAACTTCCTTCCATAGTGTGGACAGTGCAGTTGAGATTTTGCATAGGAGACCCGTTGTGCAGAGTCATCATGTAACTAGCCAGTTGAGAGTTGGTGAGAGAGATATTACTTCTACTCTCAAGCATTTTGATGCCACTAGTCAGCTGTTGGTTGTTTATGGTTGGAGTGCTCCTATGACGGATGAGCACAGTGGTGGTTACTTGTCCTTGACAAAGATACATTCCTTGCCTGAGGCTGTCAGGATTTTGAGACAAGATTATTTACAATTGGTAGCCAACCAATATCACCTAGTTGAGTATGGGAGTATGGCATACAAGGCACTAATGGACAGAGAGGAAGAGGTGAGTGAGCTTACTCAGGAGCTCACAGTGACTTTTGAGGCTTTAGAGGGCACTCAGCGAGCTCTTCAGAAGTCGCAGTTGTAGTTGGGAGAGGTGACTATGGAGTTGGAGCGGATTTAGTCTTTGCCAGCCATAGACCCAGTTCGATTGCATATAGCAATGGTTGGTGGTGAGTCAACTTCCACAGTTAGCAATGATGGATGTGTTGGGGACACGGTTACATCCATTCCTAATATAGTTGCAGTAGTTACAGATGAGATGAGTACATCAGTGGAGGACTTCAGAGAGCTTCTTGTTGTATCAGGTCCTCTAGTAGTTAGCACATTGACAGATGATGCAGAACAGGTTATTGAGAGTCCTGATGTGATAGTAGTGGATTCTTCAGAGAGTTGTGTGTCAGTTCCTGACACTACTCCCTCTTCATCACAGGACTTGGGCAGGGTATCATCTGATTTAGAGACGAGCTTTCATGGGGATTTGTTTCCTTCTGCCGGAAGCAAATCTATTACTTCATCTCATACAGCTGATAGTGATAGACCATTGGTAGTGCCACAGTTTCAGAGGGATCAACAGTGGGTTGCAAGGGAGCAAGTTGATGCTTCTTCATATAATTTCTACTGCACAGAGTCATTTATGGAGTATCTGCTTGAGAGTCTAGAATTGCAAGAGAGACCATTCGAAGCTTTAGAGGGTACTCTCATCCGAGGTTCTTGCAGTATTCAGTTGTTAGTGGGAAAGATTGTAGATACCTTGACTACAATGCTTCCCCACGGGGATTTTGTGGTTGGGTTTGCTAAGAGGGTTTCCCAGGATCCTACCCAATCAGTTAAGTCATCTCGTGATTCTCAGATTGTTGTTGATGAACCTCTATCAGAAATTGGAGCATTTCACCGTGATTACATAGTGAGGAGCGTTCATCATTTCTCTTTTGACCCACCGGTTGAGGATTTGGTTGCACATTGGTGTGGGTTGGCTCCTAGGTCGTATCATCCTTTATGGGATGGGTTTACTCCATCTGCAGTTGATGGGGTTAGTTACTGCAAGTTTGGAGGGGGCCACTTGCAGGATCAACATATCCATGACAGTTTTGCAGAGGATGGATATCTGAGTTCAAGTACAATTGTTTTTGGGAGTTCTTGTCCCTGTTGCACAAATGAGCTTGATCTTCAGAGCAAATTGGTAGGGTATGCAAGTAGTGACAAGTTTGGCACTACAAGTTGTGTGGGTCACTATGGTTGGCATGATGACAATGTGTTCGGGTTTTCTCAGTGGATGATGATTTCTCCACAGAAGTTTGCAGGTGATTACAGGGGCATTACTCCATTCTATCCTTGGGATCCAGGTGGACTTCTGTGTTTTGTTTTTTTGAAATTGCTTGGGGACAAGCAATTTCAGGAAGGGAGGACTGTAATGTCCCCATTTTGAGCGTGCATTGGAGTTAGTGGATTTAGGCTATCATTAGGTCCTTGTAGGCTAATACTAGTGATTAGAGCACCATGTGGGTTTTGGCCCCTTTTTGAGCGACTTACTATTTATAGTAAGTCAACATATGGTTCTATTGAGCTCGGATGATTTAGAGGAGTTTTATGATGCTCTCAAATTTTATTTCCGACTTACGATTTGGACTCCAAGATTCTTGGAGAGAGCGTCTATTTTTAGTAAGTCACCCCGTCAAGTTCATTCATCATCTTTCATCATCAGGATCACTCTTGTGCTGTTAGATTTTGATTCTGATGCTTCCTCAGTTGTTTTCGCAAGATGGGTGAATTATGATTATTATTTAATTAAATTGGCTAAGGTTGCCATTTTTATTGGGAATGTATTCTGGGCATCTGAGTGTTATAGCTCGTTGGAACCAGGTTGAGAAGTTTTAAATCCTGAGCTCATAAAACAGGGACCCTATGTGTCAGAATGGCATTATTTTAATAAAAGGGTCATTTTCAGCATTAAAATGAACAGAAATATAATAGTGTATTATATTTCAAATGTGCATATAAAGCAAAGTCTTTTGTAAGTGAAAAGTGTGTGAGAGAAGATATCTTTTATTATAAAAGCAATGCTTTGGGCAAAAAGCAATTCATTCTTGGATATCATTGTTTGCATTTTGTGGAGAAGTTTGGGAGAGACAAGGGTTTCGAAATGCTTCTTGAAGAAACAATAATTTCTTTCAAGATTTGCTGCACTTTGAGTTGGTTATGATACCAATGAATTGTGGTTGTTTTTTTTGTTCTTTGCATTAGATTTGAAGATTGTCGTACAGATCATTGGAAGACTACGATTGTGTATGGAATGCAGTCTTAGTATTCTCTTGGCTGCGCGAGGTATTGAAGGTGTCTTCTTTCAGCAATGTATGCTCACTACTATTATGCAAGGGACGTTTAAGAAGGTAGAACATATTCCTATTTGCAAGTGTCAATTTCCAGCAGTGATACAGACATCATCAAGCTGCTTTCTTTCCTCTAGCATGCTGCGTCAATATTCAAGGGGCTGTGTGTCCTTTCCATAAGGCTGCGAATTCATCACCAGGCAGCCACGTTTTGGTTTAAAGGTGCCAAAATTGAATTGTTGTTATTGTAATGATCATTGCACTATGTTAGTTTTGATAAATAATAATTTGGGTCAGCATTTAGAGTAGAAATAGTTGTTGTTTAGAATTATTTCTTATATTGAAAAAATTGGAATTATATATGTTCAAAATCCAAAATTGCAAAAAACAAATACAAAAATCAGTTTGTGGTTAAGAGCCAGCCAGGCTCTTTACATGCTCAACTCACTCAAATGAAGAAGGGCGCACAAGAGGGCATGCAGGAATTTATTGCTAAATTCAACAAGTTGGCAAATCGTATTCCAACTAATTCACAACCCACTGCTGAGAACCTCATGTGTTTCTTCATCAACACTCAGCTTCCAGAAGTTAGTTTCTTGCTGAGAAGGGTTGTTCCTGCAACTCTAACTCAAGCACAAACTCTGGCAATAGAGATTGAAGATAACTTGATACTTGCAAGCAAGATTCAGAAAGATTCGAATAGGTTCAAGAACAATTCCTACACAGAATCTTCTTCATCAGGTTCTACTGATTCATTGGTTCGGAAATTAGCAAATGAGCTTCTTGCCCTAAAGAAGCAAGTCTCAGAAGGATCATTTGGTGCTCCATACAAGTATATACCAAGGAGGCCATATCCTAATGCTGCGAATAACTATGCAGCCAAGAATCAGAACAAGCTTCCTCCTCCCCCGGAGAGGCTTGCACTTGAAGCCAAGTAACTCAGCTACTGGATACTATGAAGTTGATCTTGTTGGTGATACTCAAGAAGATTATCCTTTCGAGGATAATGCTGCTCAAAATCATGAAAATAATCAAGCAGCTGGTGACTCTACTATTGGGTAGGTTCAATACCATGATGAAGATCCTGAAATGGATTTTGCACACACTTATGCGGTCATGACATATTCACAGACCAAGCTGGCTCAACAAAAAGAAGAGGTAGAAAAGAAGTCGGATGCTCCTCAGATGCCTGTTACTATTGCAACGAGAGGCGTACCATTGCCTACCTTGCCTAATGAACCAGCAAAGAACCAAGTAAGTGCAGATTCTCCTCATTCTTCTTCTATTATTTCGAAGCCCAGTATGCCGAATACAAATACAAAACCTCAGTCTGAAAATGTTTCCTTAGCAAGTTCTTTCCAAGCTTTTGATGTCATAGATCATGCTAGGAAAACTAAAATCCAAATGTCTGAGGTAGAATACTTACAGGCTTATCCAGATCAACTAGATAGACTCACAAAGTTCGTCAAAGAATCCCAACCCGCTCCAACTCATATTGTTGTCTCAGAGCCTAAGGCCATGCCCAACAATCTAGTCATGATACCATCCTCAGTTCCAGGAAAGATTGAACCTTTCTATCTTTCCTTGTTGATAAATGGATACAAATTGAGTAACTGTGTCATAGATTTTGGTGCCTCGGATAATGTTATGCCGGCTAAAGTGGCAGACGCTTTGGGATTAACCCTAACAAAACCTTTCGGTAATTTCTATTCCATGGAGAATAAGAAAGTACCACTGAAAGGACAAATCAAAGATGCTCAATTTGCCTTTGCATCCTTCTCGGATAAAAAGATCAAAATGACTATCTTGGTTGCTGATGTACCCGCTTCTTATGGTATGTTACTCGGTCACAATTTATGTAAAGATGTGGGTGGTGAACTTAATATGGATATGACTGAAGCACGTATACCTGTCAAAGGTGTGATGCAAAAGTTGCATCCTGAAAGGGAAACAAAGTATGTAGTGGTTAAATCCAATGATCCGCATGCTCAAATTCTCTTTGAGTTAGCCGGAATGGGTAATTACTACCTACATGCTGATGAAGTATCAGAGTTTGTCAAAGATTGGACAGATTTTGAGAGTTCATCTTTGTTCTCGGATTCCAATAGATTTGCTGATGCTGATGAAGTTCAAGAGGTGGTGATTGTCCCTGATCAATCTCCTATGGAGGTTGAAGAAAATGTTGTCTCTGATGATGACTCTGCAGATTCTCTTGAGATTATTCTTACGGATTCTTCTGAAGCAAGTTCTAGCAGTTTTAATGAAGTTTGGATCATAGAATTTGATGGAAGTTGTGCTTCTATGGGTTCTGGTGCAGGAGTTGTCATAATTTCACCAGAAGGAAAGATCTTTCCTTACTCTTTCAAGCTACAGTTTGCCAATACTAATAACATGGCTGAATATGAAGCCCTGCTATTAGGATTGGAAATGGAATCAATAATCTACATGTCAAGGGAGATGTTGAGTTGGTGGTTTGTCAAGTTAGGTCAGTACCAAGCCAGGAATGACCGTCTTAGGCATTATCGAGACTTAGTTTGGGACTATGTCAATATTTTTGATGCTTTCAATATCTCAGTCATTCCCAGAGAACTGAATGATAGAGCTGATTCGCTTGCGGTGTCAGCTACTCTGCTTATGCCTCACATTGATTTTGAGAATAGCGGGTATGAGGTACAATTGGTTTATCACCCAAGTATCCCAGACAACTGTGAACACTGGCAAGTATTTAATGATGATGATCAAATTATAAATTTCCTTGAATCCAAGGACAATTTTGATGATCAATATTTTGAAAGTAGTGATAACCCGCCAGGGGATGTTGTTTCAGAAAAAGATCCTAATACCGGTCAGGACATTATTCAGCTAAAAGGAAATAGGATTCCTAAGGGTCTTGTTTCTTTGGAAAAGTTGTTTGATCAACATGATAGATATGTGAAAGAACAACAGAACACAAGAACTAGTTCTTCTACAGGACATTTTGAGAAATACAACATTGGGACTGAAGAAGATCCAAAGCTAGTTAACATTGGTAACTGGAGCTCTGATGAAGATAAGGAGAAGTTCATAACATTGCTTTGTGAGTACAAGGATGTTCTGGCTTATTCCTACAAAGATCTGAAGTCTTTCCGTCCCAAGGAAATTCAGCATGATATTCCTCTGAAGTTTGGCGCAATTCCTTTTCGTCAAAAGCAGAGGCATTATAATCCAAAGATCTCAAGAACCATTTTCACTGAGATACAAAAGATGCTGGATGCAGGTATTATTTTTCCTATTCATCATTCATCATGGGTAGCAAATATAGTTCCTATGCGAAAGAAGAATGGTGAAATCCGCATATGTGTGGATTTCCGTAATTTAAATCAATTATCCCTCAAGGATAATTATCCATTACCCGTTATGGATCAAGTGTTGCAAGCTGTCACTGGATCAGAAATGCTATCTATGCTTGATGGTTTTTCTGGTTACAACCAAATTGAAGTTCGAGAGGACGATCAATATAAGACTGCTTTCACTACCCCATGGGGTACTTTTGCATACCGTCGGATGCCTTTTGGTCTGATTAATGCAGGAGCAACTTTTCAATGAGCAATGGATTTTGCTTTTAAGGGGTTAATTAACGAATTTATTGTTCTCTATCTGGATGATTTGACTGTTTTCCCCAAAGCACGTCAAGATCATTTCAGTCATCTTAGACAAGTCCTGGAAAGATGCAGACAACATGGTGTGTCTCTTAACACCAAAAAGTCAGTCTTTGGCTTAATGAAAGGTAAATTGCTGGGACACATTGTGTCTAATGAAGGTATCAAAATTGATCTAGAAAGAGTGCAATCTATTCAAGGTCTATCTTTGCCTTCAAATAAGACAGCGGTTCATTCTTTCTTCGGAAAGGTGAATTTCTTAAGAAGGTTTGTGCCAGACTTTGCTGAAAAGACTCGTCATATTGTTGATATGATGAATGGAAAGGATGCTTTTCACTGGAATCAATAAGGAAAGACAGCATTTGCGGAAATCAAGGATGCTATATCACACACGCCAATGCTTGTTTGTCCTGATTACACAAAAGTTTCATCATGTATAGTTATGCTTCAGAGCATACTCTCTCTACCATCCTGATGCAAAAAAATGATGAAGAAATTGAATCACCCATTTCATTTATGAGTTGTCCTTTGAAAGCTCATGAACTAAAATATACTCAGATGGAGAAGCATGCTTATGTTGTGGTTAAAGCAGTAAAGCATTTCAGGTTCTACATTCTGAATTCTCATATTATAGCTTTGGTTCCAGATACTATTGTCAAGACTATTCTGACACAGCAAGATTTTGGTACCAAGAGAGGCAACTGGATTGCAAAAATCCAAGAATATGACATTAAGATTCGACCTACCAAATTGGTCCGAGGTAAGGGTCTTTGTCAGCTTATGGTTGAGAATGTACCATTACAATTAGAGAATGAGAATTCCCAATCTCTTCCTACTGTTCTTTTTGTCAGCACTACAAATGACTGGTTCTCTATTATGGCTCATTACTTGAGTTATGGGGAATGCCCTTCTCATTTAACTCATAAGGAGCGGAGGACTCTCAAGCTCAAAGCTCCTGGTTACATCTTGTGGGAAAATGGTCTTTACAAACATGGAATGGATGGGACTTTCCTCCGATGTGTTGACAAGAGCCAACAAGTACGAATTCTGGATTCCTTCCACAATCAAGCATGTGGAGGACATTTCTCAGCCCCTATTACTACACATAAAATTCTAAGAGCCCGATACTATTGGCCCACTCTTTTTCAAGATGCTTATCAATGGGTGAAGAAATGTGAACCGTGTTAGCAATTTGTAGGAAGGCAAAAGCTTGTTGCTCTGCCTTTAAAGCCAGTAGTAATTGAAGAACCATTTCAACAATGGGGAATTGATTTTATTGGTACTATCAACCCATCCTCCAGCAAGGGTCATTCATACATCCTAGCAGCGACAGATTATTTCACCAAGTGGGTAGAAGCAATCCCTGTAAAGAATTCCACGTCAGAAGTGATTTGTGATTTCTTGAAGCAGAACATCATCTCTCGTTTTGGTGTTCCCAACAAGATTGTCACAGATAATGCAGCCGCTTTCTCATCCAAGGAAGTTACTGAGTTTTGTTACACTGATGGGATTAATCTAGCTCACGCTTTAGATTATTACCCACAGGGAAATGGTCAAGCCGAATCCAGCAACAAGAATTTGGTGACTATAATAAAGAAGCTGGTGGAAACAAATCAGAGGACATGGCACAAAGCGTTGTTTGATGCTTTGTGGGCTGACAGGATTACACCAAAACGAGCAATTGGAATGTCCCCATTTCAATTGCTATACGGGATCAATGCTGAGATTCCAATAACTTTAGAGCTTCCCGCTCTTAAGTTGATGCGAGCCATCGAAGATGAAACTTATTCAGACTTAGTGGATAAGTGGATTATGTTTCTTCAGCAATTGGAGGAACAAAGAAAAGAAGTGGTGGATCGACTTGGTGCTCACCAGCAGCAAGTTAAGATCATGTTTGATAAGAAGGCCAAATACAGAGAATTCCAAATTGGCGATCTTGTCCTCCTCTGGGATAAAAGGAGAGAACGGAAAGGATTGCATGGCAAGTTTGACTCTTTGTGGCGAGGTCCTTTCACAATTCATCAACTTCCAGGCGAAAACAGTTTCTGGCTTGCATACCGAGATGGAACACCAATGCCATTGCCACACAGTGGGCAATATCTGAAACATTACTTCCAGTGATTATGAGATAAGTACCCCTTGTACATAAGTTTTCTTTGTGTCGTAGATTTTTCTTTAGTTTTTAGCTTTTTAGAGGTCGCCTGACTCTATTACCCAATGGAGTGAATAAAGGCACTTAGAGAACTGGATTCTATGTCACTCTTTGTTTCTAAGAACAAACGAGTAGCATTCCCTAGACAGAGCCAATTGTTGTCCTACATTTTGTCACCACAAAATGTAGGTAACAGTACAAAACTTTTGAACTTAGTTTCGTGTTTCTCTATGTTGATTCACTATTTAATTAGCCAATAATAATTGATCTATTGATCTCAATTTGATTAGTGAATCTTTATACTAAAGGTTTTCGTCAAGTCTTTTTCATTTTTTCAGTTTGTCTTCCTATACTTGATTTTTGAGTCCTTCAACGTCCTTTGGTGTGTGTTTTAGTGTGTTTTTAGTTGCTTTTGATCTTTTTGTTTCGTCCAATCTCTTGCTTTCGGTTTTCCCTTCGATTCGATCTATCGCAAGCGTTAATCAAACCTTTCAATCAAAAGATATGGTCATTTAAGTGCCCAAAAAGTGGACTCTCCAAGCTCAACTGCATATTTAAAAATAGATGTTATTTTCTATAGTTGAGTTGCACTTTTTGAAAAATATAACATTTTAATCACTTTATGTTATGTTTTTGAGTTACTTTATTACTTAAATTTTTGACTTAAGTGATTCAAGTGCACTTTATGATATATTTTCACATTGAGTTGCTTTTTAATTTTTCACTTAAGTGACTATATTACTTTATCATTCTATTTAAATATTAAAGTTTTACTTTATGTTTTAAATAACATATAGGTTAAATATTACTTTATAAAAAAACATTTGCACATTATATGCTTTATATTTTGTGTTAATAGTTATTTTGGACTCTTAAAGTAATATTTCACTTAACATTTTAAATTGACATGTGCTTAAATAAATCACTTAAGTGTGTATAGCAACAACATGTTTAAATCTCCTACTTTTCATGTAAATGCATCTAGAGAGTCCACTTTACATATAAAGTTGAAAAATAAAACATGCATTTACATCTAGAGACTCCACTTTACATGTAAATGGCTTTATACATGTTTTACTCTACATGCAAATGCCTCTAGAGAGTGCGTTTTTACTCTTAGAATGCTTTTAAGTGTTTTAAAAGTCAAATAATAAAACTAGAGTGAGCTTTGTTTTATAACATGTAAATGCAACTTTTGAATCCATGTAATGGCCTCCCAAGAGTCCACTTTGCATGTAAAAGATTCATCCATGCAAATGCATTGAAAATAAAACATGCAATGACATGAAGAGAACCCGTTTTTGGCTGGAAATGAACTTTACATGTTTTGCATTGAAAATAAAACATGCATATGCATGTGTAGAACCCGTTTTGGCTAGAAATGCATCAAAGAAGCCAAAATCATGTAAAAAATCACATGTGTATGCCTCCCAAGAGTGTGTTTTTGCTGGGAGTTGCATTTTATATGTTTTTACGCAAAAAACTTCATATCCACATGCACATAGAGAGTGCGTTTTGGCTGGGAGTGGTCTTCTTTGGTCAACAACATGAAAAATAACTCATGTAAAGACATCTTTTAAACCCGTTTTTGCCTTGTAAACTCATTACAACCAAAAACGTAGCATGTATTTACATGTGGAGAACCCGTTTTTGGACTTAGGGCATCATTCCTCACCAAAAACGTGGCATGTCTTTGCATGTATAGGCTGCGTTTTTGTTTGCTGGGTTTGTTTAAGTCAAATACACTCCAAAATAACATATGTATTTGCATCTTTAGACTGCATTTTGGCTGGAAGTGTTCATTCATGTGCAAAAAACTCACAAACTTGACATCCAAATACATCTAGAGGATGCATTTTTGCTTGGGGCTGCATTTCTAAGTTTTTCCATGCAAAAGAATCCATGCATTTGCACCTTTAGAACCCGTTTTGCTTCCAAATGCATGTAAAAACGCCCAGCAAGTTTGAATCTTGAAAATAGTCAAAGATCTTTGAATGGTTGGATGCAAATACATCTCTAGAACCCATTTTTGGAGAAGGCAAAGGCATTTCAACTTTTCTTTCTTCCATTTTTCTCTCATTGGCTTCCAAGTAAGTATATGTATTGGTTTTTGTTTTGATTTTTCTCTTATTTCTCTTACAATGTTGCATTTTATAGCTCATTTGTTTCCATTCGTTCAAATGCAGCCCATGTATTATGCATTTTTGTGTTTAAATAAGTTAAAATCCTTCATTTTTCAATGCATAAAATCATCTTGCACTCAAAAACGAAATTGCATGTGGAGTTTTGGTTTCAAGTTTTTAACATGTTTGGGTCAATAGCAAGAGGTATGTTTTTGTGTTTTTCTTTTTTGTTTGCTTGCTTGTTTGTTGTTTGTTTTTGAAGAAAGATGAAATCATTTTCCCAAGAATGCAAGTACATCCATCCATGTTAATTCATCCTTCATTTTCCAACACATGTAGTTGTATTCCTCAAGTCCATTACATGTGAAAACATGTCATCCTTCATTACATGTAATCATCCTTCAAGAGTCCGTTTTTGGTAAAAAGGTCATTCTTTTAATAACAAAATTACCATTTACATATTCTCTCGTCTTTCCAACTTGCATTCTTGGCCACACAAATAAAGCCCCTCATGCAATACATCTTCACAAGTCCATTTTCACTCCTATTCGTCCATATACATATGCCTTTCAATTCATTTCCAGCCAACATGTGTGTTTTATGAGTATCTAATCAATACTCCGAATACCTTGTTCTTCATAGATCCATCATTGCAAACCAAAGCCTAACCCTTTCATGGATCAAATCTCTTTAGAGGACATATTTACCCTTTGGAATTTCCGTGTTGCAGCACAAGATATGTTAGCATCATCAAAAGTCAAAGGAGGATGAAATATCAATATGACAAAGAGCTGGCTCATGCCACAACCTCAATTGTTTCATCAATTCTTGATCAAATCTCAGATACAGACATTGGGTATGTTGACATGACCAATTTCTTGTAAAGGCTCGACAAAGTTCAGGGAATGTAAAAGCTTTTGGCAAAGCTACAAGGGGATCTGGAGAGCTATCAGGCAGTGGAAGAGGATATCACCAATAACCTCAAGCAATTAGGATGCGAAGTCCTTACCCAAGATGATAACCTCTTTATTGAAGAAGATGTGACCACAGGGTATATTAACAGGGTTAATGCTGATTTTGATTCCGAAGAATTTTGAGCCCAAACAATGAACAAATTTGCTGCATATAAATTTGTGGCAAAACACTTGAGGGATTTTGTTGATGATAATTGCTAGGTTGTGAAATTAGCTGGTACAGGTGCAATCAAGATTGAAGCCATTTCAAAGATCTTGAACATTTCAGATCTTCCTCTTATTCATGATTGTATTGCCAAATATAAGGCTTTCTTCGATAATTTCAAGGATTAATTCGCATTTCTTCATCTTTCTTCTTTAGTTTTCATGCTTTGTAGATTGGAGAAGATGAATTGCATGCAATGCAATTACATGTAAATTTGATTACATGTCCTTATGACATGTAATCCAATAAATCTTTTCACCTAGTTAGACAAGTCAAAGTGGTTGAGTTGCTCCCACTTTTTCCTCCTTTTTCTCATTCCTTTCCCTATAAAAGGAATGCCCCTCTCATTGTAAATCTCATCTTTATTTTTATGCAAGAGAGCTTTGCCAAACTTGTGCAAGCATAACTGTGATTGTGTAGTACTATTTTGGAGTAAAATAAATAAAAAGAAACAATTGGAGCTGAAGCTGTGACTGAGTGCAATTGTGGTGAATCAAATTGGAAGTTATGACTGCAATTTGGTTTTACTGTTTTTTTGTTTATGTGATTCTTGTGTTTTGTTAAGAGCAATTTGAAAATTAGAAACAATCGGAGCCGAAGCTGTGACTAGGAGCGATTGTGGTAATATAAAACTAGAAGCTATGACTGTAGGTTATATTACCATCTCATTTTTATACACCTTGTTAGAATAGTTAGAAAATCTCTACTTCTGGAAGTCTGTGTGCCCCAATGGTAGAGGTGTTTCTCATAGAATAGATAAATAGGTCATAGAGCCAAGCCGGTATGCTTTTTAATCAGCCTGTGAGTTGGTGTTGGTTTATCGGTATCACTATTTCCAACTTTTAGATAGAAGTGTAGTTTAGAGATTAAAGCTTTGCCCATTACTCGTTCTTCGGGTAAGTGGATTCCTTCTTGAAAGATAAGAGGAAGGAATATTTGTAACACCCAATTTGATAATCTCTTAACTTCTTGCTTACCTTGAGTTGATCCAAGGAACGGTGAGAAGGGGGAGCCTTCCCTTTAAGGTAGGAGAGACATTGTCTCACACGCTGTGGCTGGTATCACTATTTTGTAATTGGATTTTTTCCCAAAACTGTCAATTGCAAAATATCCACCCAACATGTTCAACATAGTCAATCCTATCATGCCAGGTGTACAATTTTCATATTGGCCCACTTGATGGTGACTTCATATAAATTGTTGATAGGGTAGCAACCATAATTAGGGTTTGTAGGGATGAATCTTGGCCCTCCATTGTAATTGAACACGTATAAAAGGCGAAGGCCTTCTCATTTGTAAAGGGTTAGAGGGTTAGAAGCATTAGATTAGAGAGCTAGAAGTGGAAGTAGGTTAGCTAAGGGATAGACTTGATCAAATTGTTGCTATAATGCTATTAAAATGATTGATGACTCATTGTTGGTCTTCATGGTGAATCACTTAATGTTGCTTTGAAGTGTTGCATGGTTTTTTCAATCCTCACTTGGAGTAGACTCTATTTCATGTTGTTTAGAAGTAGCTTAGTTGAATGAAAGAAATTGTGGATGTTTACTTGCTTGACTCGAACAAAGAGTATACCTTAGAAGCTTGCACTAGGTGGGTGGAGTTGCTGACAAGATTGCATCTAGTAGAGTCCAAGTCATCCATGCTTCCTTGCATTCATTGTTAGGAGTAGAAGTAGAAGAAGTTAAGTTTAAGTTCAAGTTGAGAAGTTCAAGACTTGGAAAATCAAAAGCTATATTTTCATTGCACATTGTGAAGCTAAATCTATAGAAGTAAGTTGATATCCATTGAATGAATAGCGTAAGTCCCCTAAGTGATTACACACAAGTTACATTATTTCATTGAGTGAGTATCCACAGTTGAAGGAACCTTGAAGTCATTTCATGATCTTACTTTGCAATCTTAGCATGAGAAGTGACCTTATTCAAGAGAGGATTGAGCATTTAGTGTTTCACCTCGAAACATTGAGTGTTTGATCCTGTATGTTGTAGTGGAACAAAACTCACATTAACAAGAGTCTTCTCCATCCTTCTCAACCCCTACAACCTGAAATGGACTGGTTGAAAATTTGGCATCCGAAAGGATGGCCAAAAGTTAACATTTTTGCTTGGTTATTTATGCACAATGGCATTCTCACTTCTGAAAATCTAAAATGCAGAGGGTTCATTGGCCCTTCTAAATGTGTTTTATGTAATTCTCAGGAAGAATCTCTTGACCATTTGATATTTAAATGCCCCTTTACTTCTATGATATGGGAAAGAATGTTTTCTGCCTTTAAAATCAAGAACATTGGTACTTTGACTAGAAATAACATTCTCAACAAATGGAAGAGAAGAAAATTTAATTCTAAAGTTATGCATATCGGATGGCAGCTGGGCTTGAATTTCATATTGTGGCAAACTTGTCTTGTGCAAAATAGGAGAACCTTTCGTGAGACCTCTTCTTAAGTTGATGTTGTTTGGCATACCATCTAGAGCGAAATCACTCAAGCTGTTTCGGCTCATTCCAATCCTCGCTCTCTTGATGATGATTGGAAGAAGGATAAACAAGCTAAAACTCAAAGAAATCAGGGCAACCATAAGTGGACTCCTCCTCCTCTTGGTTGGCTAAAGATTAACACTGATGGTGCTTCCAAAGGCAACCCTGTTTTGGTTTTATTTGCAGGGACAATGTTGGGACTATTTTATTCTCTCAGCTTCTTTGAGGTGGTCTATCAAGGATATTATAAAGTCATTATTGAATCTGACTCCCAAATTATTGTTGGTGCCTTGGACTGTATGAGAAACTTTTCCATTGATTCCTGGAAATTGAATCTGATCGTTTCTCAAATCATGCAAATCTGGCATAACATTGAAGATATTATTCCTATTTATTCAAGCAAAATTCATAGCCAGCTTGTTGACCTCCTGACTTGAACAAGGAAACAGGTACAAACTGGAACAGCAATTTGGAAGGTGACCACATTGCCCAACTTGACAGGCATCTTCAGCTCCTCGCGGACCTCCTAAGTTTTTTTTTGTTGCTCTCTTTGAGTCTACTTTTTCCAGTACTCTTTGCGTTGATTTCTCTTGCCTATGTTTGATGTTTTTTCCCCTATTTTTCAGGGTTGGTTGTTTCATTCTTGATCTTTAATAAATTTTTCAAATCTTTTCTGGATAAATATAGTATATTTGTCATCATTTATTTATATATTTTAATTTTATTATGATAGAGACAAAATTGAGATATTCAATTGTCTTATAATTATATTATATTCATTATCATTTATTTGTGTAGTTTAATTTTATTATTATTATTTATTATCAAACCCTTGTAAGAACCCTTACTAGTTTTGAATTCAAGACTCATCAAAGATCACATGTTCACAAACAGACATTTGAACAAACACTTTAAATGAAAGTAGCGTTCAGAAATTGTCACTGATTGCACATAGTAGTTTGTCAAACATTTGGCACATTGCCATAAGTTTGTAAGCAAACTCTGCTCTTTATCTGATCCATGTTGTTTGCTGTTTACAAGATGATCCTAGAGATGATAATTGCATATGCTCAGATGTAATGTCCCCAGCTCAAAGAAAGACAATTAACAACAATTGGTTGTCCATTCCTTGGATTACCCAAGAGGAAGAGGACATAAAGCATCATTGGGTAAGAAATGAAGTCCTTGGCTTGTTCTAAATTCTAATTTTAAGTTGAGTGCACGTCTTTTGATGCAACATATAATGTTTGTGTTAAATAATCTAAATTGAGAGCTCACATGAGAGTGAAGTCAAACAAATTATCAAAATTCAAACACTAATTTTATGGGACAGCCAGGGAACGGGTTTCTAGAAGTTTCTGAGTTTCCGGGACATCCCTGTTTCCAGGACAGATCAAATTATGCCGAAAACACATCCCCGGGTAACACTTAAGAATTTTTTTCAAAAGAGCACGCCGCCTCCTAAGCCAAACCAAATGGAGGTATTTGAGGACGAATTGAAAAGGAAAAAGCTATGTTTCACATGCAGAGAATTGTGGCAACACAATCATAGATGTTTGGGAAAGAGGTAGTTTCTGATGAGGATCAGGACACAGATCAGGTAACATGGGAAGGTGTGGATCCAAATCTTAAGTTGCTTGAGGAAAGGCAACATCTAGGATGGGCAAACTCTAATGACCCCAGTTAGAATCCAAGTCCGCAGGCCACTTATTTGCATTTCTATTAAATAAATAAATTATTAAATAATTGAATAATGGCCTTCCTTTTGGGCCAACCCTTGTTTGTAACAGATTTTCTTTGCTAGGCCAACTTGTTTAATTTTTTTGTAAGGTGGTTTAATTCTTGGCAACTTAGGTGAGCATGGGTATTAAAAAGGTTTGCCATGGAGAAGAGATCATTGATTTTAGAGTAAACTGCCTGTTGGCACAACATTTCTCAGAGGCAACAACTTTAGAGAATGAATCTAAGGTGGGACAATACCCTCACCTGCATATTTGCATTCTTTATTGCCTTTGGCCTTTTGTGTTAGAAATGGTAGTGAGTTCCAAGTCTACATGGAGAGTTTCAGAACCAATGTTGGGTGTGAGGAGGGGATCACCTAGTGTGCAGCAGCAAACATAGATTTGTTGTGCATCTCACACGGCAGCAAGCCTGGAGACATTGAAATCTTTGGCAGGGTCAATATTGGGCTCCATTCACTGTGCAGACAGACTCAGTCAGATTGCATAAGCGGTAGATGCAAGATCAACATATGCTCGGCAAAGGAACCATACAAGTGGCCTATTTCCTATAAATATTCATAAGTTCCACTTTGTATGTTTTCAAATATGTTCATTGTAAGAAAGAGCTTGTGTAAAAGCAAGTTTTCATGAATGAGAGAAATCTGATTATATTCTAAGAATGAATAATCTGAATCTATTGTTCACTGATCTGATTTAATAATCTGAGAATTAGTTTGTTGTTGTGATGCGCCAATATTTCTTCTGAGTTTATCACAGTCTGTAAATTAGTTTATGAATTAGATCTGCAAGATTTTCAGTTGGTGCATTTCATTGTCTTGTGTGCCTTCCTCTTTGGGGGCTAAAGACAAACATGCTCCCTCAAGTAGACCCCCTCATTCTTCTACGGCTTCACAACCTCAAGTGGTGTCCTCTATTCCTCCAACTGTATCAGATACAGAAAAGAGAAAAGGCACCTGCATTGTCCAAGTCCTAAACCTCGGGTCTTCCAGCTTTCAGTTCTCCCTACTGCCCCTCATCCTACTCTGTATGGAAAAGGGAAGCATTCTTCTAAGGTAGTTCCTTCCATGTGGCTTCTATTTCTCCACCCCTGAGGGTTCCTGTTGTTCCTCCCTCTGCCTCTAAAGCAGACCAAGGAAAGGTACAACTACAAACAGTCGAAACTAAAGCCCCTGCACCTGTGGCACCTCCTGCTCTGCCTGTGGAGTCTGTCCTTGCATGAACTTCGTATGTGAAGATGACTTCATCCACAAAGCAGAGAGCTTAGGAGTCTTCTCAGGTGTCTGTTCTTGAACCTCACCTACATTGGAACTAGCATGTGCATGAGTGTAAGTGTGGTCACTGAGCAATGGCCCATGAATGAGACTCCTTGCAGAAGATCAAGGAGCCTCCTGTTTCAGTGCAACCTTCTCAGTCGGTCACATATGAGTCTTCACCTGCTTTTGCTTCTATCATTTTCATTGCACTTCATGTTCCTTCTGGCGATCCTGATAAACCTCACCCGAAAAGGGTGCAAGTGTTCATCACTCCCTCCTTGGAACCATCACTTATTACTTCACTAACTAAAGTTCCACCTTTCACCAAGCCCATAGGCATGGCTAAACAAAACTTGTATCTAGCATGGCTCTCACTACTTATCCTGTTCCATAGCACACTCTTCATCCTAGCTTTCCTGGGGTCTTCCAACCTCGCATGGTTGATGTGAAGATTTCACATCAACTGCTTAAGCGCAAGTAAGGTCCTATCCTTGAATTCCATCATAAGAAGTCTGCTCCGCCACCCACTAGTCTGTTTTCTTCTGTTCTTGTGTCGAGGAGGCCTATCCTTCTCTGGAGTTCATCACTGCCCCTCTCCCAGAAGTTGGCAGTGACCCTCTTGTCATTCAGCATAGAAGTTTAAAATATCCCCCCGTTACAATAACTTTGCATTGAATGTTGAATGTATCAGAAACATTGTACCTTATCTTCTATTTGAATATGAATTACATGTTCACATATTTGATATTTCTTATAACATGGTATATGAAATCCTTCTGTGCAGACTGGGATTGTGACTTGCTTTTCATCAGCCTGTGACACAAGAGTGTGGGAAAATCTGCTATATGATAACTTGTGATCAAGGCTTTTCAGCTTAAAATTGATCCCTGTCAATTCAAGGGTACATTTGATGGTTTTTATATGTTGCAAGATGATATACTTAGTTGTTTACTAAATGATAACGAATTACAAATAAATTAACTTTAGCCACTTTCTTTCAATAAAAAATAGTCTAGAATCTATATATGCGCATTGCACAGGATCTTATATTACAGAGCTGAAATGCACAGCAGAAACTTGATAAAATCAATAAGAATTCTAGATAACTTTAAGGATAGGAGTGAATCCTCCATCTAACAATTGGCTTGCAGTAGAAGATATTGACAATGTTAGTCTATTTTCATCATATACAAAACCTTTACAATGGTGAAATAAATTACCATGGCCCACTTCTGATAAATTTGGCATGATAGATTAATTGATTAGATGCTAATGACTATTCTGCGGACAACACTTCAATTGCTAGAATTCAAATTCTTTATATAAAAAAATTTATATTATACGAGAATACAGAAACATCCAAAGGGAGCTTAATCGGCTAAAATTTCAAATCCTCATTGTGGAGACCCAAGTTCAATTCCCCATAGGACATCTTAAGTGGAATTCTAAGTTGTGACTCTTGGTCTTCCATAGTTGGCTTCTAATATGGGGGTGGTTTCTAAATAAAAGTGGTAAATCTTGGTTTATTCTAATGTATTTTAAAAAGATATACAGAAATAGAAATGACATTGACAACTCAGACATGAGAGAGATTTAGAATTTGTTACGGATTTGTTTATATGAAAATTCAAAGCATGATGTTCTCTTGAAAGAATTGAATGCCTACCTATTTATTATTTTTTCTTCTTGCTATCCCAGCTGTATTCATAAATATAAAAATGCAATACCACGGAAGGAAACAAACCATTATGAAAGATAAAAAACGCTGGTCTTACATTGGCAAATTTAAACCGTCTTATAATGCAAATTGCAAACGAACGTTCAGAAAAAATTTCTGTGGCAATATACGGCTAAATTATGCCAAGTGGATTCCATTCAGGTGTGCAAAGGGAGCCAGAAGCTTGTTGAATTTAAATATTTAACGTTTCAAGGACACTTTATGACTGACTTCAAAACATCTTGAAATGAAAACAAACATCCAATTAAGTTTTCAGTGAAATTTAAAGGTAGCTTATTATGAGAGGATTCGAGACAGTTATCTAATTTACATATTTAAGGTTTCAAACGTTTCTCTAGGTACAAAACATCCTGAAAGGTACAAACACAGAAAAAAGTTTTCAGTGACAATTTAAAATTAAATTATCCTGAGCAGAATCAAAATAGTTGCAATTTACAGTTATTTAAGGTTTTGTCACTTTCTGGCTAAGTTCGAAATTGAAATGCAACAAACATTCATACAAGTTTTGAGTGACAATTTGATGCTAAATTACTCTCAGAGGAATCGAGCAGGTTGTAATATTTATTTGTTTAAGGTTTCAACAGTTTTTCACTGAGTTCAAAACTTCTTGAAACGCAAAAGAGCAATCAAACAAGTTTTCGGTAACAATTCAAAACTAAATTATGTTCGAGTAGAGTCAAAATAGCAATGCAAAGTAAGCAAATAGCTCGTGATATTTTAATATGAAGCTAATATATATGTATGTATATATAGAGAGAGAGGGAGGGGGGGGACTTAGCAAAACCAACCTGGCCTTCGCCAATCTCTCCAGAGCAATTCTCTGATCGGCAGAAAGACCGGCGTCCGAGAACTTTAAATCGTAGAGACCGACGCAGCTATCTCTCAAATGCTCAGGCGCCACAATGTTAACTCCAAGCCGCTCTGCGCTCTCCACGGACTGAATGGACGGGTACGAATTAGGAAATATACGGTCCATTGACGATCCCGGACCTCCAAAGCTAAGCCCTGGGACCTTCAGAAGAGCCTGCCATATCATCTGTTTCACCCCATCGCATAAATGTAAACCTGCAGAAGCTGCGGCCCTCTGAAGGCCACTCCATAGATCCTGCAGCAAACACCCCTGCTCTCCCCGGGCAGATATTTCGTTCAACGCAGCAGCTACGATGGCGTCCATAACTAAAACCAGAGAAAAGCAAGGTAAAACTCTGTCAAATATTTTCCATGGCAATGGTGATTCGCTACACCGTTTTACATACAGATTATATGATTTGATTAAGTCTTTTGCTGTAATTAGAACTGCATGATTGATTTTTTCTTCGTTTTTGGTCGATTTCAGAGGCAAAGCAACGTTCGACAATCGATCTCAACATCGAATCCTGGGGGGGTTTGCTTCAACAAAGAGCCTTGATGTGAGGGTTTCGAAACTCCCCAAGTTTTTTTTTTTTCTTTTTTTTAAATTAATTTTAAAAATGTGATATTAATTAAAAAAAGATAGTATTTACCGCGGTTTGTTCCTTAATTTAATCCCATCGTAGGGTAAACACTTTTTGTTGAAAGTTAATCTAGCGGTCTTAATTTATTGAAATGGTCTCTTTGTTAGCTCTTATATTCAGTATGATTTGCGTGTGTTAAATGATAAATTATTATTTTACTAGTTGCTATGTGAGGTATGCATCGATACAAAACACATTTATTTGGATCAATAGTGCTTGAGATCAATAGTGCTTGAGAATTTATCAAACATATATATATATTTACTATAGTTTATAAATTTGTGCATATTTTAAATTTCTTAAAAAGGTTAGTTATTTGTGTTTTTATTGGTAGGGAGGGAAAAGAGCAAGGAGAAAAATTGAATTTGTACACTTCAAATGGTAAAAATTAAAGATTTCACAATGATTGACGTTAATAACTTATTTATCATATATTGTTAATCTTATACGGATTAAATTTCTAGGAATTAGAGAGGTCACGTGTCCCTTTGTATGTAAGATTTGTCTTTGTGATAGAAATACACAATAACGATAGGTACATCATTCAAACTTGAGGGTAAAGTCTTGTGACTCCTAAAATCACATTTATGTCTCGGATGCAAGAGCATTGAGCTAATGTAAGTGTGTGTAGTTTGAAAGATTTTTTAGACAAACAAAGTATTGTTTTATGTTATTGAAAATCTAATATCGAAGAGTGACTTTTAGTTATTTTCTCTATTTGCTTTATATATCTAGTTCATCTTGGGTTCCTCCATTTTTAAATATCTCTTGTGATTTTCCTTCTTATTTTGATGATGGTTGCTTTGGCTTTATCTAGTTTTTCAACTTTTGGAGATTTCAAGGGGCATTTTCGATAGCTGTAAATGTGGAGTCTTATGGGTATGTGGAATTTGTTTGTTATTTGGTCTCTAAATCTAGTGAAGCTACGGTTGCATTTCTTTTTGTTCAGTATATCTAGTTCAAGTATGGTTTGTCAATTTGCTTTGTATACCTAATTTGGTTAGGGTTTCTCAATTTCTTTTGATCTATGTTTGTTTTTATGATAGCGTTGGGAACTTGGCAAGTAGTATTAAGGAAGATCTTGGTTTGATTTGTTTAATTATTTTGTTGTGTAAATGCATTAATGTAATTTACATGACGGTCTTGGAAATTCAGTTTTTGGGTACTTTGTTTTATGTGTAAAGTTGCATTATATGATGGTTTGTCCATTTGCTCTATATTTTCATTGTTGCAATGTAGGTTCACGTTTTCTTTTGGTTTAATGGCATTCGGGTAATTTAGATGGTATTCTTGACATTGCAATTTGTAGGTACTTCTTTTTTCTATCAATTGTTTCTTTCGGGCTTACATTATATGATGGTTCCTCCATTTGCAATGTATTTCCCTTCTAACTAGTTTATCTAGGGTTTTTACATTTTTGAGTGATGCATTTTCAAAAAGATCTCCAATCATTTAGAGATTGAGTACAATTAAATGTGTACACAAATGGAAACTTTTTTTTTATATATATATTTTATATGCTCTATATTTTGGTTGTTGCAACGTAGCTTTGAGAATTCAGTGAGTAGTATTGAGGCACCCCTTGGTTTGCATAATTAAATTACTATGTTGTCTAAAGGCATTCAGGCAATTTAGATGATGTTCTTGGCATTGCAAGTTTTGGGTGCTTTATTTTATTTGTTAATTCTTTTCATGTTGATGACTTTTTGTACGCTTTCAAAAATTGTGGGGAATTAGTGTGTTTTATTATTTTATTGTTTTATTGTTTTATTGTTTTATTTCTTTTCGACCAACATTATATGATTGTTTCTCAATTTGATATTTAGCTAGGGTTTTTGCATTTGTTAATATATTTTTTTCTTTTCTTTCTAATTTCAGTGAAGGTTGATTTTGCTTTCTCTTTTTTCTCAGGACAACGTACATTTCACGAGGTGTATCTAAGGGGCTATGCATAGGTTTGTGAAGATTGAGGCTTAAAGGAGCAATGCTAGGAAATAGTTTTCAACATCTGCATGTGTAAAGGTTTCCTAGAAACTTTTTGTCCCCTATTGCTTTCTATATCTAGTTTACCTAGGAACTTTTCATTTGCTCTTTAAATCTAGTATGGGTTTTCTTACAATCTTTTTTAATTTTTTCAAGAACTAAGGTTGCATGTTTAATGTTCACAATATATAAGAAGAAATGGTATATTTTCAATTTAGCTACTTTTACATTTCCTTTGACTATGATTTTCAAAAAGTAATTGATTTATCAAACTTAGAGTCTAATTTTTGAAATAAATATAAAGGTAGAATTAAAAAACAAGAAGGCATATGGATCTTACAAAGTTTCTTATTTATTTTGTAGTAAAATCTAACTAGAAGATAAGCATGTCTTGATTGCATCTTTGAACTATACCATTTGTTCAAACAACAAACAGTTTGATGGAGGTGGGAAAAGCATATATTCCTTTTGTTGCAATGTATGGACAACATACTCATCTCCTTGTAGCAACTTACAGTTGTACCCCTCTCATACTTTTCTTTTTAGTTTAATTGGCTAGACTCTTTTAGGCCACTTTTCATGTGTGTATTAAATCCTCAAATAGATTCGATGTTATGTATATTTATGTGCATAGTTTTATTGTCCTCATACTTATATGTGTATGGTTCGCATGTATGCTTTATATTTCTATTTGATGTGTCTGATATGGTTGAGGGATGGAGTTGTAGTTACTTGCTTGTGAGATCCACACAACCGGTTGATCCATGCCATTGTCTATTATATATTTATATATGTATGTACATGTTCATCTTTTATGCAAGATTTCAGGTATCGAACATTGACTTCCATGAATTGCTAGGATGAGTGTGGAGCTATCATAATATATCAATCCAGTAAGAGAGGGAAGATAACAGAAAAGTCCAATACCAACCTAAGCCATTTATTATCATGAAATAGTGGAAACGTATCTTATTGCTACCCTTTGAATTCGTCAAGGTGATGTGAACTCGTGAACTCTCCTTTGTGCTTTGTAATGCCCCGCCAAGGAACCCAGGAGAATTTAACCTAATACAAGTCACTATGTTTACAAAATAATTTTTTTTCTTAAGAGTTTACAAACAATGATGATAACAATGTGAAAGCAATACAACCATGAGATACAAACAAGTACACATGCACAACTCAATTACAGTTAAAAATCCTGAGGGTCCCATGACGTAGAATTATGTATAACAAAATAAATATTTACATTAAGAATAATTATAATTAACTCATATGAATAACAAGTACATCCAATACCATAAGGTATTCACAATGATACAACATCCTCTACACAAGTCATAGGGTATGTCACAATAATCGAATACAAAATAATATACATCATCTGCAACTCTGAAGCACTGATACAATATATAATCATAAACATCAAAAGATAGGAACGAACAAGCCTCCAACAAAGAATAAGAAGAAGGTAACAAGTACAAGCATCCTCCAACACTGTTATAGGAACGTTAGAATCTCAAATGGTAAAAGATAACACTACCATCCCGACCTCGTGGAACCAAAGGTCCACTCCCACTATGCTGAGGAGAGAACAACAAACCCCACTCAGATAATAAACTCAATCAAAGATAACTAAGAAAAGGTCATGGAGGCTTTCTAACTCAAAGGTACCACCAACTAAAGATAAATAAACATCAAATAACCAACACTTACCAAAACACCAAACAATACAAAATAAACCATCAGGTAATGACAAGACTACAAACATACACCACTAGAGGCAAATGTAGAAACTATGGAGGAGACTCAGGCTACATACTATGGGAGTTTCATCACATGGACAATTACTTGAGTTACCCTGGATTGGTCTCTCTAGACCCTGGACCCTCAAGTATTTATCAAGTTGAGTTACCCTAGACTGGCCACTCTGGACCCCAGACCCTCAACATGACCCATGTGGAACCAAAATACCCTCTCTAAAGATGAGAAATTATAGTCATACCTACTCTCTAAGTATCATCCCATTCCCATTCTTAGCATATACAAGCACCCAAGGCATGGGCAAGGCATCAATCACTAGTACATTTGAGACCTTTTTCCCACGGTTGATTGTCTAAATTCAGACAGTATACCGTTGATTAAGCGACACCATCTGACGTCGTAGTTTTGCAGTCGAAAACACCGACGGTTACGATAGGCGTCGTACATGCGACATCTATAGTCTTCGCAAAAGGGGGTTTCAACACAACGAATATACCCGTCGGGTCTACTTGTAGCCATCCCACGTTTGACAGATCTCCGTCAGACGTAGTTAGTTACCAACAGAAATGTTGTACCTACAATGGGTAATCGTCATAAGCTTCCAATGCCTATTTGTCATTAGAAGATTGTATACTGACAGAAATGCTATTGGTGCGATGGTTATTCGTCGGGAATTTCTGACATATTGTCGTCGTTTCTTCGATGCTATCGTAATTGCGACAGACATCACAATTTTTTTAAAAATATATATAAATGTGTCGATCTAGTTTGACTCGATTGGTGTTCTTTTAGATTTGGTTGTCATTCGGAGATAACTTTACAGTACATTCGGTAGCGGCTTGTACATTATTGAGTCGAGTCTAGAGACTTGGATTTGTAGATCACTATGGTGTCCGTGATGACTTGGGAGAAGTCTTCTTCTAGGTGAACCAAGCTGAGAGACTTGGATTACAGAAAGCAGGTCATTTGATGCGACTTATGAGACATTGGATGCCTTTTCACAGTGGGTTCGCAGTGCGGTCTGTGGTGTTTCTTTGCGACTTGGTTCTTGGTAGCCATTGAGATGAATCGATATGACTTGATCTTGGGTCAAGATTTATTGAGGTGAGCTGAAGTGATCATTGCTCCTTGAAGTGATTGATGTTTCCATCAGATAGTCATCGCTTTTAGTTTTGTCATCAATTATTCTTTGGTTTTTGTCGTAATTGCGATTGGTATTCACTATTTTTTAAAAGAAATATATATTTGTCGTACGTTGATTGAAATCTTAAATTATTGAGCTTCTCTTTGTTTCGATAATAGTTTAACATTCTCTACTTAACAAGGCCAACCACGTGAAGGTGGAAGCTCATCTGGCCCCTCCTAGGATCCTCTTATGACCCTTTATGACACTTTAAGACCTCTAAGATGTGTGTTCTTAGGGATCATAAAGGGTCATAAGGGGTCCTTGGACACAACAGCTGAGAACCATAAATGTAGGCATCATGGTCACAATTGTTTGGAGACACAACATAATTGAATGCTATACCTAGACAATGCAACACAACCACTACTCCTGTAGTTCCAAGTTGACACTACGGGATCCAAAAACCAAAGATAAGGAATCTATATATGGTTTTTGGATCCCACAGTGTTAACTTAGAACTACAGTAGTGGTTGTGTTGCATTTTCTAGGTATAGCATTCAATTATGTTGCGTCTCCAAACAATTGGGACCATGATGCCTACATTTATGTTTCTTAGTTGTTGTGATACCTACATTTATGTTTTGTAGCTGTCATGTTTATTTGCATGTTCTTTGTCTTTGGCTTCTCTCCCTCGCATCGAAAATAAGATTTTCCCACTCTGAATCGAGAATGTGCATGCAACACAAGCAGAATATGCACAGATAGCAGGTGGAGCTGAGAAGACCCAGCACGTTTACATTTTTTTCTCCTTTGTTTCTTGTACACCATCTCTATCAGCAAGTTTCTTCATGGATGGCCTCCACTATCTTCCCCACTACAATTGTAACCACTATTCATTCTCCTGCGGTCATTACTATCTTCTTTATTTATCAGACCTCCACTGCAATTTCTCTAATGAAAAATTCCAAATTCAATGTTTGGTATTCCTTCATCTCCCCTCAACTCCATCACTTATGTGTATGGCTTCTCTCCCTTGCATCGAAAATAAGTTTTTTTCCACTCTAAATCGAGAATGTGCATGCAACACAAGCAAAATATGCACAGATAGCAGGTGGAGTTGAAAAAACAAAACAGGTTTGCATTTTTTTAATAGGTCAAAATAACAATGTTTGCGATGGTCTATAACTTAAAATACGCAATTAAAGACCTCTATAAAAAATGCAACCCTGTTGTGTTTTTCAGCTCCACCTGATATCCTATGTATATGAATTGAGATTGCATATTGAACTAGGCGTCTTCTTCTGCATTGCCTGAAACCAAGAGACTATCACAGTTAACATCTAAATGGCGCATCTCATCATCACAACTAATCCACCTTAAACAATTGATTAACCATTCTAGACAAGATGATGATTAAAGTATTGTGTTTTAGAAAAGAACCCATTGAACATTCTAATACTAATTTCTCCCAAAATATGAAATCCACTAAAATTTAGCAAAAACCCCTCCAACATTACAACAATGTATAAAAGGAAACTCAGTGTCTAAACATGGAACTAAGCTCAAACACGTGTAAATAAACATTAGTCATTATCAAATAAACATCAGTCATTATCAAATAAGTTGCATAAATGAGAATCATTTTTTTTTGGCTTTCTCTTTTTTTCTGCTTCCTTATATTGTTGCAGAGGGGTATCCATGTCTAAAGCATCATTTCTTCTCAGTCGTGCACGTGATCTCACTGTCCTTTGCAAAGGCGGGTCCTCTACAATAACAAATAAAAGGCTTCAATTAAAAACATATTATCATAATTGTGGTTAATTTAAAATATATTCATTATTGTTACAAACATTTCAATACATTAAAAAACATAAACGTGACACTCTTTACCTTGTCCAACCACATCATCTTGCTCGACGGCTTGAACCTCAACATGCTCATTGGGAACAACGTCCTCTACATCCCCTGCAACTGCAATACAAAATGTTTTATTAATCCTAACACATTATAATTAAATTTTTATTACTTCGCCAAATTCAATTTAACATGTTTGCTTGCATTAAATATTCATTAATCAAAATTTGAATAGAAAATGTATACCTTGAGTACTATAATTCACATTAGAATCAATGTCTTCATCGTGCTCAGCCGGTGTAGTATCAATATCGACACGCTGCATTCCAATGTAAATAATTAGTGTATTTATCGACAATATATACATATAAATACAAGAAAAATATTGAGAAATGTTAATCATTCAATTTACTACATATAAATATATACACTTTAAAGTTTTAAACAAATATATAATCAGTGTTTCCTTACTTAAAACAAATATATTCACTTTATGTTGGAACTTAACATCAAATACAGTAATTGGTAAAGTTTTCAACTTGAAATAAAAATCAACTGGCTTATTTACCTGATCAACAGATCCAGCAGAAGAACCTTGTGCACTCATTGCTCGGTATCGTTTAGCCACGAATTTATAGCCTTGTTTGAAGCCTATTTTTTTGTCCTCTTTTATAATTGGTTTTTTGAACTCCAAGACCTACATTTTTTATGGTATCATGAATTTTTATTATAGTGAATTTCATCAAAACTAAATTGATTGCAATTTAATTATAAATATTTGCATATGATTTTTCATTTACTAATACTTACAACTGTGTGTGTGAAAATTGTACCTGATCTGTAGACACAACACTCAGTAAAACATTAGAGGTTAGCAAAAATTGAAATCATGCAAAATTGAAAGCTATCTAACCAAGCGATTTACTGCCTTCTAGTAGGTGCGAGATTAATGTTCTCAGATTATTATCGAGATCAGTGACCTAGACGACACCTAAATGAAAGATTTGAATGCAAAAGATGGATATGAAATTGAATGCAATTAATCTATATTTTTTTGAATTTTCTATGCAATAAGAATGATAAAATGATATGAAACTATCTATATGAAAAACTTGATATGAAACTATCTAAGAATGATATGAAATATGAATGCAAAAATAAGATTGATCTCACAAAGATGTCGATTCGCAAGAGCTTTGATTCTTCAATTCCAATTCTCCAGCGTGATTGTGCAAAAATATGAGATGATTTGTGAAGAGCTGAAGCCTTTAATTTATAGAAATCCAGGGCTTTGGAGGTGCATGGATAAAAGCCATAAATCACTCAAATTAACTCATCTTGATTTTTGAGTTATATGATCATGAAAGATAGTTAATTCTCAAAATCATGCAAAAATAATTTTTTAACTCAAATTAGAGTTTAGATCAGCTTTTTGAACTCCAAAAGGATGTTGAGTCCCAAAAAGTTAATAACTTGCATTGATTTTCTAATTTGGAGTTTAACTGTTTCTTTTGAATATGCATAATAATTAAGAATTAAATAAATAAATAAAGTGATTTATCCTCAACTCAACTGATTTTTAAAATAAAATAATTAATTTATGGGTTAATTAACTATTTTACCAAACTTTTATTAAAAATTATATTATTAAATAATGACAACATGCTTTAATTAATTAAATAAGAATTTAATCAATTAAAGATAAGAATTTTGATTTATTGTCAAAATTAAATAATACAATTAATAATAGATAGAATTAAATTTAATTAAACAATTAAGTGGCAAATATTAAATCTAATTAATTAAATATGAAAATATTCAATTAATCAAACTTAGGATAAATGTGATTTATTGCCAAATAATCATTAAATTAAAGATAATTAAGATGATTAGGAATATTACTAGGAATATTCCCTGATGCAGAATTTAAAATAATCAATTATGATTCGATGATGTTTAGATGTGCCTTAGATTAGGACTTTGATGTCAATTTCATTCGAATTGTCGATGTAGGAGATTAATGAACTTATAGCCCATTTTTGGGGTATTACATTTTGCCCCTCTTTGAATTACTGTGCGAAGCGCAGTGGTTCAAAGATAGTCTGTGTTTGATAAAGATATGAAACTGATTCAAAAGATAAACCGATCTCAAGATAGAAACCGATTGAAAGATATTGAGATAGGAGTTGATTGATATTGAATTAAGATGGAGATAATAGGTCTTGAATGACCAAAGATAATGTTCACTGTAGCAGCAAATGAACCTATGATTGCGAAAAAGTGTCAAAATGCCTGATTCTGAACCTTAGGATTGATAAGAAGTGAGTGACCCGTTCTAGACTCGATTGTCTTAGCAGAACTAGCAAGTATCACATCCAAACCCTTCAGTTGTCGAAGAACCAAGGAAAGAACACTATGATCTGATGGTTGCAAAAACTGATACAGTTTACAAGATTAGGAGAATACCAAATTGATATGGATCTTGATGAATCTAATATGCCCCAAGTGATGATAGATTTGCCCCGAGCGATGAGGACTTTTGATGAATCAGCGACTAGACGTGATTGTTGTCTTGATTATTGAGGGAGATATGATTGCCATAAAGATATGATTTCAAATTTGATTACAGACTTTGAATGATATGCAATACCATGCCCCCTTCGGGATTAAAATTGAAATTTGACAAGAAAAGTCAACGTTGAGAGTTTAGAAGCATGTGAATTGATTGGAAAAGTGGTTATATACGTCCGAGAACGCATTCTGCATCGTTTGGAGGTCCTGGAGACCGAATTTGACTAGGTTTGACCATGGTTGACCAAGTTGAAATTTTGATAGTTTGATGAAAGATAATCAGTTGAGTTGAATACTGGATTTCTGTGATGATTGAAGGTTGATTATGCAAGCAGTGAATAAGATAAATGATCTCAGATTTGAATTTTGATCCCGAAAAAGGATTCTACTTGCTATTTCATTGGAGGAACCTTCGTGTGAGATTCAGCTCTTGTTAGATTGGAAGATGCGATTTGAAGAATCGTTTAAGCATTGGAGTTTGTTTAATCATTGTGAGATCATGCAACATGCAAAATGAAATGAGACATGCAAAATGAAATGCAACCTAAGACCGAGGACCTAGTCACTGATCATATGTCGATTTGTTATCATCATTGAACTTTTAGGTAACCGGATAAATCAATACAATGCCCACTAGCTACGAAACCATAGACATATGAATATTGATTTGTAACGCTCAAGAACCAATACAACATCCCCTGGCTAGGCAACCATGGACATATGAATATTGATTTTGTTTTCGGAATGTCGGATTAGATATAAGCATCAAAGCATAAACACTAGGATGACCTGAATATCATGTCCATTTTGATATAGCAATTTGTATAAGCATCAAAACATAAACGTCGTGATGACCTGAGTACGCCTTGCGTTGCAAACACATCAAACAATCAAAAGATCATTCTAAATCCAGTGTGAATTACCCGTAGTGACCCTTTATCATTCACCTGCTTAGGCAAGAGAGCGTTTCACAGTAGGAGAAAGAATTTACTTCAAAAAGATAATAGTTAGATCAAACGTCCTTGAATTTTTTTTTGGGTATCAATGGTCGAGGTACGCATGGCCATCCAATTCGAGATAGAGGCTCTTACAGTCGGACACCATTTCAATCCAGAATTTCCAAAGCTGTTAGATTTTCACATACAAGCAGAAGACAAAGAAAAGATTATGCCCCCAGTCATCACTCTCTAAATCCTATAAAAGACATCATCGAAGAGCTCGAAGGGACACAATATGCAAAAATCTCAATGCGAATCAGTAAGCCTACAAGGAGATAAAAGCATGAAGCACAGATTGTTTTCAGTTTGAGTTTGATGTTTGATTGCGTTGTTATAGATGCAAAATCCTTTCTGGAGACAAGACTGACTAACTGACTCACATGAAGCTTTAAAGGATTCTGACTAGATATGATCCGTCTAAGATACATGGGAGACCACAGGATATGACATTGATTGCCCCCAAATTTGAACATCGATAGGATACAGACGCGCAAGCTGATTGGTGTACAGACCGACTTATTGAAAACTGGAAATGTTGAAACAAATCGGGAGATATGTACAAACTAAAGCAAGACTGAAAGCTGGGAAAGACCAAGATTGCACTGATAGATGGAGCATTTTGAACAAGTGGCGCCCGTTTGCCGGGTTTTCACCATCTTGGTAGAGATTCCATTTTTGCTACCAAGGCGCCTGTTTCCAGGTTTTCACCAAGGCACTTTTTCTTTTTTCTTTTTTTTTTGTATTTTTCATTTTTTCAATTTTTTTGTACTTTTGATATTTTTTTATTTTTTAAAATTTTTTATATTTTTTAATTTTTTTGTGAATCATCAAGGCGCCTATTGCTAGGTTTTCACCAAGATGTTCATTTTTTTAGGACTTTTTCTGATTTTTAAGATTTTTTCAGGACATTTTACCATAGACTGAATGCATTAGGCATAAAATTTCTTCAGATGGAGAACATTGATTGGTTCTCGGAGCTGTTCTCCTTCAGTCGTTGAGAGTTGATAAGCACCAGAGCCAAAAGTAG
Organism: Chamaecyparis obtusa; assembly: GCA_027943335.1. Classification (NCBI taxonomy): domain Eukaryota; kingdom Viridiplantae; phylum Streptophyta; class Pinopsida; order Cupressales; family Cupressaceae; genus Chamaecyparis; species Chamaecyparis obtusa. The sequence continues at coordinate 30,895 of BSBK01006138.1, read as the reverse complement.
CAGTGATTACAAAGGGACCCAGCCAATTAGGTTCGAACTTCCCCTTGCGTTCTCGATGTGATTGATTTTTAGGATTTTCTCTCAACACTAGATCGCCAACCTGAAATTCTCTATGTCTGACTTTCTTGTTATAGCCTCTAGACATTCTTTTCTGATATACTCTGAGATGATCATATGCTGCTTGCCTGCGCTCATCTAGTAATTCCAGTTCTTGTAACCTAGACACTCTGTAGTCTTCATCAGTGACAAGTCCATGCATTCTGATTCTGAGTGATGGGATTTCAACCTCAATAGGCAGTACCGCTTCAGACCCATAAACTAAAGCGAAAGGTGTAGCCCCAATAGGTGTTCTGATACTTGTTTTGTAGGCCCATTCTGATACTTGTTCTGATACTGGTTCTAATACTGGTTCTGATACTGGTTCTGATACTGATTCTGATACTAATTCTGATAATTGTTCTGATACTGGTTCTGATACTGATTCTGATACTGATTCTGATAATTGTTCTGATACTGGTTCTGATGCTTGTTTTGATACTTGTGCTGATACTAGTTCTGATACTGATTCTGATAATTGTTCTGATACTAGTTCTGATACTAATTCTGATACTGATTCTGATACTGATTATGATAATTGTTCTGATACTGGTTCTGATGCTTGTTCTGATACTAATTCTGATAATTGTTCTGATACTGGTTCTGATACTGATTCTGATACTGATTCTGATAATTGTTCTGATACTGGTTCTGATGCTTATTCTGATAATTGTTCTGATACTGGTTCTGATACTCATTCTGATACTAGTTCTGATAATTATTCTGATACTTGGTATACTTGATAGCATCTTTTTCCATTTGCAAACTCCCAAGCAAAATCATATCGTGCAGTCCCAATGTCTAGCAAGGTGGAGAACAAGAGGGATTAACAAGCTGGTGGAAGAGATGGAAGATAAGAGAATGAAGGAAAATGAAGGGAAGAAATCCTCAAGGGGAAACTCCTCAAGAATACCCAAGCTAGGGAAAAATTGTCATGTAAAGCGCATTTGGACAAGCAATGAAAGGCTAGCATAGGATAAGCACAAAATCATAATGCAAGAGTAGGAAAGAATGCAATCCAAAGGAGTAGACATGTCAAGAGGCTTCATAGCACTGTGTTTTACTCTTTCTTTCTTAGATCAAGACCAAAGGGGAAAAGGATAGCGACAGGTGAAAATGAATGAAGGAAAATAAATATGAAGGCTAAATAGGAAGGGATTGAAAGCAAGATCATCATCAGACAACTCACAAAATAGCCAAATGTTCGTGTATAGATCAACATTGTCAAGATCAAAGAGAGAAGATGAAATGGATGAAATATGTAGAAGAACTACGCATGATGCCTGATTGCCAAGTTTTCATCATGGTACTTATCCAAGGTGCCACAAGGGAGTGGTTTTCACCTTAAGATGAAAAAAAATTTCTCTTTACTTTTGCTACCAAGGTGCCTGTTTTCAGGTTTTCACCAAGGCACATTTTCAATTTTATTTTATTTTTCATTTTTATTTTTTTAAGAAGAAGGCAAGCTTTTTAGATAATGCTCCTTGAAAGGATAAACCATGATATGTCAAGGATTCAAAATGATATGCTCAAAGATGCTGATAGGGAAAGGAACATGGAAGAGAAAAATGGAGGATAGGGTTTTATGTAAAGCGAGTGAGGTTGGAAGATAGGAGGAATAGGCAAATGAGGAAAAAGAATAGAAGGTAGAAGGTTAATGAATGGAAGGATTGTGACAGGGTAGATGGAAAGGAAGGCAAGATCAATGTAAACACACACCCTGAAGGGTGGTGAGAGGGTGGAGGAAACATGAATGAAGGAATACGTGAAGGAATATGGCGAATGGATAGCAGAGGTTGAGGTTTGGGTGCATGAAATGGAAGAATATTTTTGGAAGGAGATGTAGTGGAAGCCTTTGGAAGCTTGAATGTCAATTTCACTTTTTGTTCAACACCAGACTCTTTCAAGAGAGACTTTGGAATCCATATAGTTGTAGGCTTTTTATTTCCTTTTGATGATTTAGAGATAATATCTTCAATGATGGATTTTGGAACCCATACTTGTCTTGTAATTTTTTTCTTAGATATCTCTTTTGACTTTATGTTTCCATGTCTATTAGAGGAGACGTGGTGATCTTTTTTTGATGGATTCTTGTATTGCTTCTTTTTCTTGTATTGAACATTCAAGTTAGTTCCAAAGGACTTGGGACTTGTGGAAGAAGGAGGAGGATATGACTGGTTTAGATGGGTGGGTGGATGAAAAGGATTCAAGGGTATGCATCTATGTTGATCTTGAGGAAAGATGGGAGATGGAGGTATGTAAGGACCCAAGATGGATGGCAAATTAGGAGAGTTAGGAAGGGAAAGTGAAGGGACATAAGGACCCAAGATGGAAGGCAGACATGAAGCGCTTAGTATTGGTGGAAGAGGTCTAAGGATGGAAGTGGAAGATGCAAAAGGATAATCAATAAGTTCATCAACATCTATATGACAACCAAGGATATCAACATCTTTAGAGTGAGCATTAGGATCTTCAATAGAATCATGGACATCTTGAATATGAGCACCTTCTTTGATAGGATTGTTCAAAGCTTGCAAAGACTTAGGAAGAGTAGAAAGTGGAAGCGAACATGGAGTGGTAGAACAAGAAGATGGAAGACTTTGATCTTGACAAGGATCTTTGGATAGCACCAGCACATAATTTTTCTCTTGTTTTTCAATAGGCTCAACATTGGAAGTAACAACACCATTTTCAATAACCTTAATGGAAGTATCATCTTTGGAAATTGGAAGTGGGGTAAGGTTATTTTGATTGTCAATAAGCTCAACAGTGTAAGTAGTAGCTTGATCTTGCTTAGCAGAAGACTTAAGACATGATGGAATGCATGAAAAAGGGTGTACAGGATCAAAAGAACCATGAAGTGGATAAGACACATCGGGAAAAGGAGTGGATGACATGGAGGGTTCTTGATCTTGATCTTTCTTTATGTTCTTATCTTCATCATTTTTAGAGTCCTCTTGACATGGAGCCACTTCTAAGGACAAGGAAGCATGTTGGGATTGTATGGATGACTTTGGAAGAGATGGTGGAGGACTAGCTGAAGTAGGGATTATAGCATATGAAGGCTTAGGCTCTTTAGATTTATCATTATTGAAAGTCTTTGCAACCAAGTGAAGGTTAGCTTGAGTTTCTTAAGAGGTAGCCCTGGGGGATAACTATAGGGAACCACATGAAAAGTATCAGGGCTTGTGTCAGATGAAGGTTCTGTGAAAGATTTGAAAGACTCGGAAGCTTTAGGAAATGTATGGGTATTAGAGGAAGTAGGGGATGGAAGGGAACCATCACAAGACAAAGGTCCAACATTAACATGATCTTGCTTGAGAGTGTAATCTTTATTTTCAGCCTGAGAGTTCTTAGAGGAGAGATCCTTATAGTATGCATGTTTATAATCAGCGTGGTAAACTTTCTCTTCCTCAAGTGAAATAGATGGATCATCTAGGTATTGTGCATAGAAATCATCAAAGTCTCTTTCATAATCAGAATCATATGGATCACCCTCACGATCTATCCAATGTGACGGCCCATTTGTAGTAAGCAGGAATGGATGATGAGGAGGACTCTTAGGAACAGAGGTGTCATAGGTATTATTACATTGTCTGTCGTCATAGTCATCATAGTCTTCAAAGCTAGATGTGTCACTCTCCGTGGAAGAGGTATCATATTGCTCAATTTTTTTAGGTGTCTACATTTTTAGGTGTCTACATTTTGCCCCTCTTTGATGCGATGTTGCAAGTGGCATGACGTCAAAAACAAGAAAATAAGATGCCCAAAGCTAGAATTTAGAAGAATAAGGGGTTGTGCCCCCTTGAGAAAATAACGCAAGGAGTAAATGTTGTGGAATTTTCTCGAAAGAAAATAGAGAAGGAAGGACCTAGGAAGAAAGGGAGATAAATAACCAAGCTTCCAAGAGCAAAGATGAGTGAATGCAAGATGAGATGGAATGCAAAATGCAAGATGCAACTACATGAGAGATGCAAGATGAATTTATATGATGCAAGAATGCAGGGGATTTGGGGAGCTCCAAGTGCAAATGTGGAGAGCACAATCTAGTTTAATATAGCAATGTTAGAGACCTGCCAAGGATACTGGGATCACGAGGCCTTGTCACCAGTGTTGCATAAAACTGATGCTAAAAAGACACGCAGGGTTGCCCCAGCATCACACATGAAACCCGAAGGAGGCATGGTGGAAATGATGCGGAAGAAACCACAAACACACGACTGACTCACAAGCAGAAGCAAAAGATCAAAAGACCTTGCCCCAGATTATCCTCATTCGCAGCACACCATGATATAAAGGATCGTGGCAACTTTGAGTAGAGAACAACGAGAAGCCGTAAAAGATTAACAAGACCCAAAGGACAAAATCCAAGGTCAAAATGATAACTCCAAAAGACAACCTTTGCCAAGGAGAGAGATTTGATGTGATTGATGGCGGGAAGATTGGTCTGAACATGTGGAAGGATACATCGACACGAATCTGGTGTGCTTGGTGGAAGATTAGGTCTGACAAGAAGGATACATCTGAGGGGACCCGTGATTAGGCTTAGGTCAGACAAAACAGAAGCATACATCTGTGCGAACCCTATGCTGATAGGGAGAATATTGTGTTGCTGATTTGCAAATGATGTGGTTCAAAGATAGTCATGATGATCAAGGATAGTCGACAATTGATATTGTTGAAGTACAAGGCTGGGTAGGACAAGAGTTCTGATCAAATGCTGTTGCAGGACTAACAAGGATATGTACAACAAGAAAGCGACAAGGGCTAACTGACACAAAGGATGGGACCTAAAGACACATATGTACAAATGAGCTTAGGTAGAGACACAACTGGTGCTATGGTACAAGACTTAGGATAGGATGTACAAAGAACCTGGGGGTGAAGCTAAAACTCCAACGATATGCAAGATGATGCCCCAGTTGGGTTGGAAGGCCAAGACGGACTGACGAATGGATGTGTCCTAAAATGACACAGATTTGGGAAGGACATATCCCAACGATGATGATTAGATTGAGATCAAGGCTTGCTATAAGACTAAGGATGTGATTTGGATTGGTTGGCTTGCTCTTGGATGTTGGATAACTAGAGGATGTGGAGAGAATTGGAAGATGGATGCTGGAGGAACTGCTGAGGGATTTGGATAGAGGAATGTTTGGGGAGATTGGATGGCGGATTTGCTTGATGATTGGAAGATGGAATGCTGGAGGAACCACTGAGGGATCTGGATAGAGGAATGCTCAAGGATTGGATGGTGGATTTGCTTAAGGATTGGAAGATGGATGATTTTGGATGAAAGATAGTCTCCAAGGAATATGTTACCAAGGAATAAGATGCCCCCTGTTTAGGATAGTTCATGTATTTTCAGAGGCATGGGGTATGCTTGGATGGAAGATATGCCAACAAGAGGATGAGGAAGGTAGATGGAAGCTAGGATGAATGGATTGGATAGAGGATATGTAGCTGAAAGGTGCGATGGATGCCAAGAAGGTGCCCAAAAGCATGTATACCTGGTAGTCTTTGTTTTGTCATCAAGATCCAAAAGGAGGATGAAGGAAGCGAGAGACAAATGGGATGGAGGAGATGCTAGATAAAGATGGAAGAAGGGAATGGCCCCCAACTGAAGAAAGGAATTGAGGGGACCTATGGATGATGCCTGTTTGCTAGGTTTTCATCATGGTACTTGCCCAAGGTGCCTGAATTGCCAAGTTTTCACCATAGGATGAATGTTTTTCTCTTTTCTTTTTCTTTTCTTTGATATTTTTCTCTTGATTTTTTCCAATTTTTATGGATTTTCTGATTTTTCGCTGACTAGATGCTGACCTTTTGATATTTCAGATATGTTGCTATCTTTCTTCACTGATCTGCTGATTTGTTGCTAACATTTTCTAATTTGTTGCTCCCTTTTTGATTTGGTGTTGTTATGTTGTTGACATTTTTTGATTTGTCGCTGACATTCTTCACTGATCTTTCTGATGTGCTCGGATGTTAGTACAGCTTTGCTAGGATGGATGGATTTATGCAAAAGCACAGATTGGATGGGGTAGATGGGATATATGGTGGTAGAAAGTGTTTGGATGGAAGGATAGAAAGTGATCATGATAGGGGGATGTTGTCAGGATCAACATTGGCACATGTTGCAAAGAAGGTGGTTGAAGTTGATGGGATGCGGAAGACATAGGTAGATAAGATGGAGGATTTGTGCTAGGAGATCTTGGATCTTTAGGATCCAAAATAGATTGAGGAGATGGAGGAGAAGACTGAGTAGCTGGGAGATTAGCAACTTTGGATGCCATTGCGGATGTTTCTTGTAGATGCATTACATCCTTTTGCTTTGGGATCCATATCATTTTTGCTTTAGCTTTGGTGGGCCTTTGTGGCCATTGGTATGCATCAGATTTTGCTTTTGCTTTGTTGGGCCTTTGTGGCCATTGGGATGCATTAGATTTCTTGATCGAATTTTGCTTTATTTGAGCATGTCGTTTAGACTGGACATGGCAATCTTTGGATTTTTGTGGATATTTCCCTTTATTCATATTGGATATGGCATCCAAATTGCAAGGAGCATTGGAATGAATATGAGGAGATGTGTGGGATGGTGAAAATGTGGATGGGGGGATGAATGCAGATTGGTAGATAGGAGATATGGGCATGTGCCTTTGTTGATCCTGACTAGGGATGTTTGGATTTTGGATGAGGGATTGAGTAGGATAAGATGGGGGATGATATTTTGGGATGTAAGGTCCCAAAATGGATTGGGTATGTATAGGATATGTGCTAGACGATTTTGGGACATAGGGACCCAAAATGGATTTGGAGGATGAAGGAGGAATGTGATAGGTTGTCCTGGGCCGTAATGATGGAGGAGGAGGAATAGCATTGTATGTTTTGGGACATGTGATGGTGGGTTTGGAAGGATGCTTGAATTTAGCTTTAGCTATACCAACATTTCTGGAGGAAGTGCCTTCTTCTGATGTGTGACCAATTCCACATGTTTTTGGATGTTTCTTGTTTTGAATGGGCTCTAGATTTCCTTGTTCACGAGAGCCGAGGCCTTTGCCTTGATAATTCCATTTCTTGAGCATTTTATCCAAACAAGGATATTTTTGACTTGGGGAATATGATAAACATTCAGTTTCTGGTTCCCTGATGGAAGATATGAAACTGATTTCTTCTGCTTCAAGTGGATTGCCTTTGACAAATGTAAGTGATCCAAGAGGATAGAATGATGGTAGTGGGACAATTTGGTTTGGAAGATCCTCAAGAGGAGAGGATAGGATGGTGGGATTTTGACTGGGATTGGGGGATAGTAATGAATCTTCAGATGGAGAAACTAGGATGATAGGATCTTGGATTGGAGGAATTGGGATTGTAGGATTTTGGATTGGGGGTGATGGAAGCAATAGAACATGTGATGGGGGAAGTGAAGGGATTGGGTCTTGATTTTCTTCTGCGAGTATTTCAACATGCTTTTGGACAAGATCTTGACATGGTAGGTTTTGTGTGGATAAAGTGACAAGGGATGTATGGATGGACTCTTCAGAGGGGGTGGATGGAAGGATGGGAGATTCTGTAGCTATGATGTCTGGAAGAAGGAAGAACTCTTCAGATGGTATAGATGAAAGGATGGAAGGTTCTGTAGTTGTGATGGAAGGAAGAAGGGTGAACTCATTAGGCTCATTAGATATGCTTTGGATAATACTAGGAGGAGGTGATGTTGGTGGGGATTGGATGGAGACTTCAGATGGAAGGGACTCAATGATGCTAGGAGACAGAAGGAGATCAATGAGTGGGATGTATGGAAGATAGATAATAGATGGGAGTGATGGATGGGCCTCATCAATGATGGCTTCACATGAAGGATTGAAATGGCTTGGCTCTTCATTTTTAGGAGTGGGATTTGTTATTGGCTTCCTTGTGAAACTCCTTGGAGACTTTTGGATTGAAGGAGGTGAAGGATTAGAATGTGTAGAAGATGGGGGGCTTGGATGGTCCTCACATGAAGGTGGGGTGGAAGATTTTGAATTTGCTTGAGGGGATGATGGTGCTGAAGAGGTAGAGGTGATGGATCGAGGTGTGAGATATGAAGTGGTTTGAAGGATGCACTCTGCTTGTGGGAGGGGATTTTTTGAAATGTGGTTTGGAATAGAAGATGGTGGATTGAGATAGGATGGTGGATTGGAGAAAAGGATTGGAAGACTTGGTTGTTGGTTTTGAGAATGATTTGGAGGATGAGTGGATGGATTCTTTAGATAAGGGAAGTAGCGTGAAGTGTTTCTATGGGATGATGGTGATTGGGATATGACCATAGCAGGAGATGGAGGTATGAAGGATGCATATGGAGGATGTGTAGGTTTAAGATAGGGATAAGTTATGGATGGATAAGATAATGGATTTGCCTTGCTGAGGACATGAAAGGGAGTGCTAGTGGATAAGCGTGAAGGCATGATAGGATATTTTGGAGGAATGATTGGATGTTGAAAGATGTTTGGGGCAAGCTTGCTAGGATTTTCAAAGTATGCATCATGATCTACAAGACCTTCATAATCTTTGGGATAGGATGGATTAAGGGGAGAGGCATAATAACCAAACTCATCATAATAGTTTTGAGACATGCTAACTTGTGGATGAGTTGGATAGGAATGAAGGATGAAGATGGATTGGAAGACTAAGACTCAGATTGGGATGACTGACAGGATTAGACTAGGATTGGAAGAAGACTAACTCTAGAGGAAGACAGACAAGAGGATGGGGGATGACCAAGATGACTCTGCTAACCTAGGATAGGAGGAAAGGATGACAAGACTAGATTGAATATGATTGGAAGACCATGATTTGAGATTCTGAAAGTTTTGGACATTTTCTAGATTTTTGAAGGATTTGGACTGACATGGCTTTTCTGAGTATCTTGAACCAGGTTGTAGATCAGTTTGATGTTTTTCCAATGGCAAAGGATAGATTTTAACAAAGATTTTTGGATAAGCAATCTCTATAAGGGACAAAGCAACCTTGTGAGATACGAGTAGGATAACTGACCTTTAATCTAAAAAAGCTTTGAAAAGTGTATGTTCCGATAATGTTTTCACAAAGTTTTTGACTATCAAGCACTTCAAGCAAGTCTACCTAAGGAAGGTGAGTATCAAAATCGCTTGCCCACAGCTTGGTGCCCCCTAGAAGGGGATACAAATGGTGAGTAATCTTGAGGTGATCCGGTAAACCCCTTGGATCGGTCCTTGCACAAGGATTTTGATACTTTCAGATGTAGATAGGGTAGCCTCTATTTTATCAGGTTTGTAATGGTTCCGTGGAGTCTCCATACCCGGTTATGCTGACCAACTCTGACTCACTTAAGAGCCTAGCCAACAATGCTGGGGGAGGAATATTTACCATCCCCAGACATTTGCATTTGACACAAAACGCCCGTGGATTAGGAGATATAAGTGAGTACTTTTTGCCTTCACTTTATTTATATACCGGCCGGGGGGGTACCGGTTTGAGGTCATTCTCCGAGGAGGAAGCGCTTTTCTCCCTGGACAGGCCTCGCTAAAAGTAGAACAAGTGAACTTGTCTGAGTCCAAATGTTCTACGTTGCTTACTTTAACAAAGATTTACAAAATTTTAAAGCTCCTGGATGCACATCAAACAAGTTGTTCTTTTTTCCAAATTGATTAAGTGTTTTTTGAACTTTAAAATTGAAGACACAAGTGTTTAAGATTTTATTTTTTCCTTCTCCAAAAAGTAAGCAATTTGAGCAATTGCAAGTTCTTTCTTTGATCATTCAAGATTGAGATTGACGTGTTGATTTAGAATTTTGAAAAGAGCTTTGTTTTAACCTTAGATCATTCAAGATTGAGTTTGTGTTTTGCTTGAATTGAAAAGGAGGGAATAGAGATGTTTGTTCTTTTAATGCATTCAAGATTGGGTTTGATTTTCAAATGGACAATGATGTTTTAGGACTTAAGTTCTTTCCCTTAGTTTCATTCAAGATTTGTTGGCTCCATTTTAGACTTCAAAACAAAGTTTCCTAAATTTAGTTTGATGCGTGAAATTTTGAGAAAGAAGACATTCAAGATTTTTGCAAAATGAAGTTAGTTTTCAATAAAAATAAAGTTTTTTAGGATTGATTTTAGGAACTTTTGTATGCACTTTTAAGATTGATTTTGAATGTTTTTAGAAATGAGATGCAAATTTGAGGTTCTCCTTTTTTCTTTTTTTTTCTTAAGTACCCAAAACTTGAAATATTCCTAATTTTTGCATGAATGCATCTAAAACCTTGATGTTGCAAGGATGCAAATGTTTTGATTGAATTTTTTCTTGTTTGTTAGAACAAATTTTGCAAATTTTAGTCCTTAACACATTCAAGAATGATTTGGGGGTTCATTTTAAGCACTAAAACAAGGTGTGTATGATTTTGCTTCCTTATGGATTTTTTTGAGAAAAAATGGCCAAGATCCTGCAAGAAGAAGAAGTAGACGGAATAGAAGAAGAATAAAGACAAGAAGAGGAAGAAGAATTTGAAGCACTCCATCCACCTATAAGCTTGAAAAATCTAAAAACACTCCAAAACCCATCAGAATGTTTGCAAAGAACCCGTGAAGTGGGTCCCACTGGGCATACCAGAATGTAGACTAGGTTATCTGAATTTGTTTTGAAAGGCTAAGACAAGCAAACATTAGGTTTTAATCTAACATTATATCAATTCAAAATAAAAACATCTAAGCTAAGCCACCTCAGATTGAGCTTAAACAGGTGCACCCAGGCACTGTTTGATTTGCTCTTGCTTAAAGGGATGTGGGTGTGCTCTCAAAGCACTTGGAGCATATTCTAATGCATGCTAAGATGGATTGAGATTCATGAACACCCCAAAAATAACACAATATTGGGTAGAACACCCAAAATTGCCCCTAAGGTTTCAAGAACTCAATATTTATGCAACTAGTATGATTAAGTAGATTTTAGAACCCAAAATAGATGTGAGAATGATGCATAAACAAGAATTAAACTAAGTTAATCTATTAGTTCTATGCTAAGATGTGAGCTAAAAATGCTTGAAAATGATTAAAACTAACAATTAGTATGAAAGTTAAATGATTTAGAGCTATTCTAGCATTATAACATTGCTTGAAATAAAAGGTGAATGAGTATTTTGCTCTTGAAAATGAGGAGTATTTATAGGCTTTGGGAAGGAGGAATGAGTGACCAGGATCAAAATCCTTAAAAGAGGCCAAGATTCATTCAAAAGGGAGCACATGGATTGTGCTAGTTCAGGGCCACCTCCTTGTGACAAGTGTCACAAGGGCATTGGGTTGAAAGATGGGAGGGATGTACACAATTTGAGAAATGTGTCTAAGGTCAAAGGGTGTAAGAAAGGGGTGAGGGGCTTCTTAAATACATCATAAATGCATGTAAGAGGGATAAGGAGGCTTTAAATGCATTTAATGCATGTAAGAGAAGTTTTTAGAAGTTTGTTGATTTTGGGTTAAGCTCAGGAGTTGGCTAACCTTGTTTAGGAAATGTGACAAGGTTAGGGGGGGATTAGGATTAGGGGGACAAGGATAAAGACTTTCTAGAAGAGTCTAGAACTTCCTTAGGATAAATATAGATTTTAAAAAATAAATAAAGATTTATTTATTTCCATGGTTTAAGTTTGAGAATATTTATTAAAATAAATTTAATAAATATGAGGATTAAATATTTAATTTTAATTAAATATTTTGAGTTGGGATTAGGGTTAGCAAATGATGGGATTAGTCTTTAATCGAAATTAAAGAAGGATTAGAAGATTCTAGAAGAGGTTAGTGGTCTTAAAAAAATTGGCCAAGTTTTGGGCAAAAAATAAATAAATTATTTATTTTGGGATTTTTGGTCAATTTATTAATTAAATAATTAATAAATAAGGAGATAATGTTCTATATCACCTGGATATCAAAGCTCCGAGTATGGATATATTCAAATGTCACCCTAATTACTTGTATTGTTAAATTGTAACTTTAAAAAGCAACAATGTAATAACAGTATTTTTAATATCTCGATAATTTTGAGCAGTGGGTATGCCCACTGAAAAGTTGTATTATGGATAGTTATGGTTTTTTCTGATCCGATGTGGGAATGCCCACAAGAACTTTGTATTATACAAATCTCGACAATTGTTGAGTCATGGGTATGCCCATGTAAATTTATGTATAAGTACAAGACCTTTGGTCCCGGGCTAGGCTGGAGGTTTTCTCCACCCCGCTCTTTCCTACCAGCGCCCGCAGCGAGCGGGGCCACATGTAATTAAAAATTTTTATATTAATAAAAATTTCATAGGGCTTCGGCCTTTTACCGATAAAAATAAAAAAATAAGGAGATAATGTTTAAATAAGATTTAAACATTTTTGGGAGGGATTTTTTAATTAAATATTTTTAATTAAGGTAAAGGGATTTAATGACATAAAAATAAATGAATAAATTAAATAATTAATTAATTAACAAATGATGATGTCATCAAGGATTTTTCAGAAAATAAAAATACTTTATTTTCTAAAAGATTTTTAGGTGTCTACAATACTATACAAGAAAAATAACTTTCAGAAAAAAATGCAAGAGTATAGGCATACATAAGAGGATGAACATAAATAATAAGGGTACTAGATATTGCCTAAAGTGATGAATTTTTGAACTAGGTATGAATCTAGTGTGTCCCTGTGTGATCCAGAACCTACAAAGAAAAGAGAGATAGGGGTTAGATAAAAAATATCTAAGTAATGAATGACATCCTATTACTGATCCTCATCTATAATTATGCATGTGCATAGTCAAGCCATACACTTCTGAAAGAAAAACCATGCTACAGGACATGTGCACTCAGAAGAATGTTGCAGAGAGTAAATTGCTGCATTTATGTCTGCATGAAGACCTGGTGAGTCACTATTGTGATTTCAAGTAAAGATCATAACATCACAACATGGTTGGCAGCCCCAAGGAGGCCCCATTGCATGCAGTGAGTAAGCTACATCAAAACAAAGAGGTACACAAATCTGCATCATCTATACTGATGGCCCTATTTGATTGGATAGTGCTCTGTTTGTTATATTGCTGCTATCAAAATAAAATGGCAATGGTGATTCAATGCATCTACAACCTCAATAACATGGCAACATCGATCCAATAACAGAAAATACATTACAAATGTCAAGCTCACAGTCTCAATGAAATAAACAGTGTATAAAATAATATATGGTGCACAACAGTAACAAGCATGCAATGACAATAATAACATTGCATGATGTCCAAGCTCAAATTCAAAATAGTAAGTATATTAATATATGATCTAATAGCAGCAACCTCATTGATCATTACCGTTCACTCCTCCATCATTATAGAAGAGATAACTACCTACAACTATATTTCATAATTCCTCCTTTGAAGTATATATATATGAAGTATAATTATGGGTTTACATCATATATTTAGTCTTAATAAAATCTTATAAAATAACATAAAACTAACCCAAAATACTTTGTCTTAATAAAACAATATATTTAGTCTTAATAAAATCTTATAGAACAACATATATTGTGTGAAGTGTTTGATCTCTTTTTATTTGTTTTGCTAGGGCATCATGCATTGTTTATGTCATTATGAGCTCACTGTTTGAGCACCTCATGTCCCTATTTGATTGGCCGCTACTCAAACAGTGAGCTCATAAACAATGCATGATGCCCTAGTTTGCAGCCCGCGAACCATCAAGACATTTCCTCATGAAATGATCATAAACAAAGAGTACCACATAGTGAATATCAATAGCAAAATAAATAAAAAGAGATCAAATACTTCACACAATGCCTTGAAGGTAATAACAATGATGCCCTAGCTCTCAAAGCTCGCGGGTCATCAAGCATTCCAAATGAAAAGATGTAAACAATGTCAGTATTAAACAGTGAGTTCATGAACAATGTATGATGCCCTAGCTTGCAGCCTGCGAACCATCAAGACATTTCCTCATGAAATGATCATAAACGGGGAGTACCACATAGCTAGTGAATATCAACAAAAAAACAAATAAAGAGAGATCAAACACTTCATACAATATATGTTGTTTTATAAGATTTTATTGAGATTAAATATATTGTTTTATTAAGACAAAGTATTTTGGGTTAGTTTTATGTTGTTTTATAAGATATTTATTAAGACTAAATATATGATGTAAACTCAATATAAAAAATAGAGCACCAGCCAATCAAATAGGGACATGAGTTGCTCAAACAGTGAGCTCATAAACAATGCATAATGCCCTAGCTTGTAGCCCGTGAGCCATCAAGACATTTCTTCATGAAATGATCATAAACAGGGAGTACCACATAGTGAATATCAATAGCAAAACAAATAAAAAGAGATCAAACACTTCACACTTCACATCAGCCATACACTTCTAAAATGAACTATGCTACAAAATATGGGTGTGTGTTAATGTGATTCAAAAGCTATTATGGAAGATTGTTTTATTATTGAGATAAGGATATCTTAATTCTACAAGAATAAATGTTTTGAGAAATATTTGAATTTAATTTTGACAATAACATGAGGAGTGGATTTATTTCAAGTTTCAGTGAGACTTCATACCATGCACTATTCGTAGATTACGTTCAATGCGTTATTTACGCTTGCATTGGTGGGAAAACTCTTGAAAACGCGTAAAAGAGATTGCATTCAACCATGTTGTTTACATGACACATGTAGTTTACCTCCAGTCTAAATTAGCGTTGCGTACAAATTTGTGAATGGTGCGTGGTACGAAGCTTCGCTCAAGCATGAAAATGATAAGCATTATGATGTTGAGGTATGGTGTGGTAAGCGCAAGTATAGTTTCTCGTAAGCGGCTATTGGTATAGTTTTGTTTTTTTTCAATAGTTGCAGAATCCAGCTTCTCCTATACTTACACATATGTATATATTTTGGGCTTGGTTTTAATGTCATGTAAATTTGAGTGAAATGGTAATAATATTTAGGAGCAACAAGTATGACATTTTAAACAAGTATGCATATACATTATATAACAAGAGTGATATATTTTAATAGAAACACTTAATGAGAAGGATACCTATATAACAGGAGGAGTGATATATTTTAATGATAGTGGACATAGAAATTGCATTGTAAGTAGTAGGATGATTGTAAGTGGACATAGAAATTGCAGTGAAACTCTGTAATTTATTATGGCTCAGTGTTGTATATCCATAGTCAATGTCTATTTAAACTTTAGGATGATACTTATATGATGGCTTAAGTAAATTGTTCTTACCTTGAGACTAGTACACCATGGGATTAGAGAATGGTTGTTATAATAGAAACTATGTGTCTGTGGGATACTTTTATATTTTGTATTAAATGATGATAGATACATATGGGTTTCTTCTTTTTGCAACAGTTTATATTCTGATACTTATATCTTGAATTGTCAAATGACCAATGAGTGATAATTTCAAAAGTGTATCATAATTAAAGGCACGTGAATTCATATTGTACTTAGTCTGAATGCCACTGTGTAATGTTTTTACTTACGATATTAATCTTAATATATCCCTATGAAGATATCCCTATTTTATTATTGATGTCCCTATTTACATCTTTTCATCAAATGACCCAAAAATATCAAGAATGGTCCTATATGGTCACTAATAGCCAACTTTCAAAAGAATATGAATGAATGCAAACATACATAAGTGGATGAACATAAATAATGAAGGTACCAGACATTGCCTGAAGTAATGAAGTGTTGACCCAGGGTTCAATCCAGTATGCTCTTGTATGATCCAAAACCTACAAGGAAGGAAAAGATGGGGTTAGATCCAAAGGTTCTAAGTAATGCCTAGCACCATATTACTGATCCTCATCTACAATTATGCATGTGCATAGTCAAGCCATACACAGACTCAACAACATGATAGCATTGATCCAATAACAGAAAATACATTACAAATGCCAAGCTCACGGTCTCAATGAAATAAACAGTGTATAAAATAATATATGGTGCACAAAAACAACAAGCATGCAATAACAACAATAACATTGCATGATGCCCAAGCTCAAATTCAAAACAGTAAGTGTATTAATGTATGTTTGCATGATGCCAGATATTAAACAGTGAGCTCATGAACAATGTCAGTATTAACCAATGAGCTCATGAACAATGTATGATGCCCTAGTTTGCAGCCTGCGAGCCATCAAGACATTTCCTCATGAAATGATCATAAACGAAGAGTACCACATAGTGAATATCAACAGCAAAACAAATAAAGAGATATCAAACACTTCACACAATGCCTTGAAGGTAATAGAAATGATGCCCTAGCTCTTAAAGCTTGCAGGTCATCAAGCATTTCAAATGAAAAGATGTAAACAATGCCAGTATTAAACAGTGAGCTCATGAATAATGTATGATACCCTAGCTTGTAGCCCACGAGCCATCAAGATATTTCCTCATGAAATGATCATAAGCGGGGAGTACCACATAGTGAATATCAACAGAAAAATAAATAAAGAGAGATCAAACACTTCACACAATGCCTTGAAGGTAATAGAAGCGAGCCCTAGCTATCAAAGCTCATGGGTCATCAGGCATTCCAAATGATAAGATGTAAACAATGCAAGTATTAAATAGTGAGCTCATAAACAATGTATGATGCCCTAGCTTGCAGCCCGCGAGCCATCAAGACATTTCCTCATGAAATGATCACAAACAGGGAGTACCACATAGTGAATATCAACAACAAAACAAATAAAGAGAGATCAAACACTTCACACAATGTCTTGAAGGTAATAGCAACGATGCCCTAGCTCTCAAAGCTTGCGGGTCATTGAGCATTCCAAATGTTAATTACGATGTAAACAATGCCACTATTAATAATGCTATCAAATAAACAATGCCATTGAAATTGATTTAATGAAAAGACAAAGCTCGAATGTCTACCTCAAGTGTCAGTGCTCTCTTCCCAAATGGTGTTGGCCTCTTCGCGCATGCCAAACTTGGATGCCCTCTTCGTGCCACGCAGAAATGCAGTGTCCTCTTCCCAATAGCTCTTTGAATTCACAAATGACACTTCCTTTTTCTTTTTTTTTTGCTTATAACCAAATGGGTGTCGCAATTACGACAATAGCGTTGCTATTACGACATTGTCGGGGGCACTTGCAAAAAAAAATACAAAAAACATACACAATTTGTAGTGGTGTCACAAATTGGCATCAAAATTCAACCCCAAATGTTTTAGTGAATGATCAATCTTGTATTTAATGTTATCTTCAAGTTTTATTATTAGGTTATCACTTATTAATCAATTTACGATAGGTTACCCTGGTACTAGCCTCTTTGGGCCCCGGACCCCTATTGTAAGCCACTCCCCTAAATACCCTATTTAACTTCCCTTAGGCTCACAATCAAAGAATAACTGCATAAGTTCTAAAATAATAATATAATCAAAACTTGATCTAAAAAATACATCAAGGACACACACACTGGCCCTAATCCAACCATCATAAAAAAATGGTACGCCTAAAACATATATGCAACCATAAATATGCAATCTCCAATACAATTCTAGATAAAACATTAACAAAAAAACTCAAGCGACCTCAATTACTCCTTAAAGACTATGGTTTAAACAACTTTCCACAATATTTCACTATCCATAAAGAAAATAAACATCTATATGTATAACCACGCAATAGATTCAAACCCACAAGAAGTCCTTTAATCTCAATCAAATTTATAAAGTAATACTATTAAAAATCCTTCAACCAACGTCTGAAAATCTAAAGCCAAGAAAGATCCAAGCCAACCTTCAAAATCCAAGCCTTCAAACAATCACAAGATAATGCTCACCAAAATAAGTTTTCCCAAAAATCTTCCAATTCTTCCAGAGCTCCTTCAAAAGCTGATAGATGTACTGAAAATAATACCAAAAATCCCTACATAAAGGAAACCTATCCCTTCTAGGGCATCCAAAACATGCAAACTCAAAAGCAGAACTCAACTCTCTCTCTCTCTCTCTTTAGTTGCGTGATAAAATAACTCAATAAATAATGCATTTTTAAAATAAAACACGAACTCAACTTTTAACTTTAATTATAATTTCAATTTCAAGTAAACCAAGAGTGCAACTTAAATTGCATATAATTATTTAATTACATAATAAATAATTTAGCACAAGTCCACTATGCAAATTAATAAATCAATTATTAAATAAATCAACTATGCCCTTTAATTTATAATATAATTTAATAATTAATTAAACCCTTTAATCCAAATTTAAATCTTTTAATTTAATCATTCAATTAACAAAGGTATTTAATTACCTTTAATAATTAAATATGCTCTATAACTAAAATCGCCACATTCATAAAAATATAAATATTTAAATCTCAAAATACTTCTTAACTTAATTAATTAAATCAAATAATTCTCACAAGCAAATCCACTTGACTCCCAAAATCTGAAAAATGACTAACTCTATATCAAACATACACCAAGGAAGGGCTCACGAATTCATGTCACTTCGACAAATTCAGATGGGTAGAAAAGGATACTTGCCCAATATTTAGGACAATCAATGGCTAGGGTTAGGATTTGGATTTGTATGTTATCTCACCTCTCTTACCATTGAGATTTTGCGATAGGGCACACTCATCCTAAAAATTCAGGGAAGTCGATACCCGATACCTGCAAACTTGCATAAGAGACACACATGTACATACATGTATAAATATAAACAAGCAATGACGGGGATCAGTCGATCGTGTGGATCTTGCAAGAAATTAACTACGACTTCGTCTCTCAACCACATCAAGCATGTCAAACTGAAATATAAAACATACATATTGACCATACACATGCAAGTATGGGGTCAATAAAACCATAAGCATTAATGATATCCTAACATATGAATCATCAAAATGAAATAACCTCTCATATAAATAACATCATCATTTGCATTTAATCAACATGATAATAATTCAAAAGCATCTAATTCATGATTATTCAATAAAATGTCATTCATTCATAAACCTCAAATATTTCTAAAATAAATAACACACACATGAAAAATGGCCTAAAAGAGTTTGATGATTAAACTAAATGGAAGACTATGGGAGGGGCATTACATCCACCTCCCCTTAAAAGTAGGCTTACTCTTGGAATCCTACAACAAAATAGAGATATAAATTTTGAAACTCGATGCACCCTACTAAGTCATAAAAGACTCAATGTGCGGGTCCCATTGGACCCTTTCCTGCTCCATGGAACAAACCCTATGGGTCATTCCCTATTGTGAACACCTTGTGGGACCTACTAGCATCCCCAACTATAGGCTCAAAAGTTGCAAGCCTCTGTCCTAAAAAATGTGCCAATCGATTAGGACAATTGACAACAATGTGGCCATGTTGCCAACAAGAATAACAACCGCCTCTACTACCACCTCTCCCAGCTAAAGGTGCACTAGACTGCTGGAAACTACCTCCACTAAAATATTGATGTGAACTCTGAGCTGGTCGATCATCCCGATTGCACATACTACGCTGCCAGTTGTGATAGTTCCCTAATTGAGAACCACCACTATTACCATGGAAGAACTTCTTGTTCTGCTAATTTTGATTCCCTTTCTGAAAGGTAGAAGGATTCTTTGAGGTCTCTGCACCTTGAGTCTGATTGCCCTTAGGCTTAGAAGAAGGACCCCTAGACTAAATACCAACCTACCCACCATGACCTCTAGCCAAGTTCCCCTCAATCAATGTGGCCTTAATGACCATGTCCTTGAGAGTCTTAGGTTCAAAAATTATAACACCCCAATGATGCGACTATTAAGTCCTCTAATGAAATATTGCACCATCAATGGTGACTTATCATCATAATCTACATATAGCTTGAGCTTGAAGAAACGATGATCATACTCCTAAACACTCAAAGTCAATTATCGCAAATTGTGGAACTCATCTGCACATTATTTTTGCCATTGCTCAGATAAAAAGCGATCTCAAAAGTTCTCAAGAAATAACTCCCAAGTGATAGTATCCATGCTAAGGCCTAACTTTTTCTCCTCAATCTTCCACCAAGTAGCCGGAAAACCTTCAAGGTGCATGATGGCACACCTTGCCTTGATATTTTTATCAAATTGTTGCATAGCTAAACAATGATCCAATGCAATAAGCCATGTCTCTGTCTCAAAACTAGTACCCAAACCATTAAAGGGAGGAGGTCGTGATCTAAGGAGGTCTCTCATCTAGCTAGCCTTAGTGTTCTCATGACCAACTATAGTGTCCTTCCTCCTAGGACTCTTGGATCTCTGTCTCTCCTCATTCCCATAATGATGTGATTCCTCTCTCTCATCCCTATTATGGATAGGCAGACGCTCCAGAATAGCCTGAAGTATCTACCTAGTATCAGGTCCTCTAGAATCACCGTGTTGCTCACCAATATCCTTATACACACTCTCATCTATGACTCACAGGAGGGTTATGAAACCTACTCCTTCCACGTCCTCTACCACAGTCTCCACTACGACCTCTACCAACAAATCTAGTCTCGGAGACCATATTTCCTACAACATCCAAAAGAAGGTTAATATCATAAAATCAGTCAAGAGAATAAACACATGATGCATAGTCATAATAGTTTTGAATACAGAGTGTTATATGTCTAAGTTTGTTTTCAAGATTTGATAGTTTAGACATCTAATGTGCACACAACTTCCCAGAGTTCCCAGTGTAGAAACTTGGGCTCTTATACCAAATGTAATGCCCCACCAGGGATCCCAGGAGAATTTAACCTAATACAAGTCACTATGTTTACAAAATATTTTTTTTTCCTAAGAGTTTACAAACAATGATTATAACAATGTGGAAGCAATACAACCATGAGACACAAACAAGTACACATGCACAACTCAATTATAGTTAACAATCCTCAAGGGTCCCATGACATAGAATTACGTATAACAAAATAAATATTTAGATTAAGAATAATTATAATTAACTCATATGAATAACAAGTACATCCAATACCATAAGTTATACACAATGATACAACATCCTCTACACAAGTCGTATGGTATGTCACAATAATTGAATATAAAATAATATACAACATCTGCAACTCTGAAAGCACTTATACAAGATATAATCATAAACATCAAAAGATAGGAATGAACAAGCCTCCAACAAAGAATAAGAAGGTAGCAGGTACAAGCATCCTCCTACACTACTACAGGAACGTCAGAGTCTCAAATGGTAAAAGATAGCACTACCACCCGACCTCGTGGAACCAAAGGTCCACTCCCACCGTGCTAAGGAGATAACAACAAACCCCACTCGGATAACAAAAGATAACTTAGAAAAGGTCATGGAGGCTTTCTAACTCAAAGGTACCACCAACTAAAGATAAATAAACATCAAATAACCAACACTTACCAAAACACCAAACAATACAAAATAAACCACCAGGTAATGACAAGACTACAAAGATACACCACCAGAGGCAAATGCAAAAACTATGGAGGAGACTTAGGCTACATACTATGGGAGTGTCATCACATGGACAACTACTTGAGTTATCCTGGACTAGTCTCTCTAGACCTTGAACCCTCTAACGTTTATTAGGTTGAGTTACCCTAGACTGGCCACTCTAGACCCTAGACCCTCAACATGACCCATGCGGAACCAGAATACCCTCTCATGAAGACGAGGAATTCAAATCATACCTACTCTCTAGGCATCATCCCATTCCCATCCTTAGCCTATACAAACTCCCAAGGCATGGGCAAGGCATCAATGATCAATCTTGTATTTAATGTTATCCCTAAGTTTTATTATTTGGTTATCACTTATTAATCAACTTACGATAGGTTACCCTGGTACTGGCCTCTTTGGGGCTCGGGCCCCTATTGTAAGCCACTCCCCTAAAATGCCCTTTTTAACCTCCCCTAGGCTCATAAACAAAGAATAACTGCATAGGTTCCAAAATAATAATATAATCAAAACTTGATCTAAAAAAAAGTATTAGGGACCCACACACTGGCCCTAATCCAACCATCATAAAGAAAACGTACACCTGAAACACATATGCAACTATAAATATGCAATCTCCAATACAATTCCACATAAAATATTAACAAAAAAACTCCAAGCGACCTCAATTACTTCATAAAGCCTCTAGTTTAAACAACTTTCCACAATATTTCACTATCCATAAAGAAAATAAACATTTATATGTATAACCAGACAATAGATTCAAACCCACACAAATTCCTTTAAGCTCAATCAAATTTATAAAGTAATATTATTAAAAATCCCTCAACCAACATCTGAAAATCTGAAGCCAAGAAAGATCCAAGCCAACCTTCAGAATCCAAGTCTTCAAACAATCACAAGACAATGTCCACCAAAACAAGCTTTCCCAAAAATTTTCTAATTCTTCTAGAGCTCCTCCAAAACCTGATAGACATACTGAAAATAATACCCAAAATACCTACATAAAGGAAACCTATCCCTCCTACTGTTTCCAAAACATGCACACTCAAAAGCAGAATTCAATGCTCTATCTCTAGTTGCATGATAAAATAACTCAATAAATAATGCACTTTTAAAATAAAACTCGAACTCAACTTTTAACTTTAATTATAATTTCAATTTCACTTAAACCAAAAGTGCAACTTAAATTGCATATAATTATTTAAATTAAACAATAAATACTTTAGCACAAGTCAACTATGCAAACTAATAAATCAATTATTAAATAAATCAACTACGCCCTTTAATTTATAATATGATTTAATAATTAATTAAACCCTTTAATCCAAATTTAAATCTTTTAATTTAATCATTCAATTAACAAAGGTTTTTTAATTACCTTTAATAATTAAATATGCTCTATAACTAAAATCGCCACATTCATAAAATATAAATATTCAAATCTCAAAATATTTCCTAACTTAATTAATTAAATCAAATAATTCTCACAAACAAATCCACTCAACTCCCAAAATCTGAAAAATGATTAACTCTATATCAAACATACACCAAAGAAGGGCTCACGAATTCATGTCACTTTGATGAATTTAGATGGGTAGAAAAGGATACTTGCCCAATATTTAGGGCAATCAATGGCTAGGGTTAGGATTTGGATTTGTATGTTATGTCCCCTCTCTTACCATTGAGATTTTGCGATAGGGCACACTCATTTTGACAATTCAAGGAAGTCGATGCCTAGTACCTGCAAACCTGCATAAGAGACATGCATGTACATACATGTATAAATATAAACAAGTAATGGTGGGGATTGACCGATCGTGTGGATCTCGCAAGCAAGTAACTACGACTTCATCCCTCATCCACATCAAGCACATCAAACGGAAATATAAAACATACATATCAACCATACATATGCAAGTATGGGGTCAGTAAAACCATAAGCATTCATGATATCCTAACATATGAATCATCAAAATGAAATAGCCATCTCATATAAATAACATCATCATTTGCATTTAATCAACATGATAATAATTCAAAAGCATCTAATTTGTGATTATTCAATAAAATGGCATACATTCATAAACCTCAAATATCCCTGAAATAAATAACACACACGTAAAAAATGGCCTAAAAGAGTTTGGCGATAAAACTAAAAGGCAGACTATGGGAGGCGCATTAAATGCTTGATTATCATATTTTTATGTAATTGATTTATTCATGTTTGCATGCATGTGGTTTGATGTGATTTTGTGTTAAATGGATAATGGATTTAATTAAGGTTAATTATGTGATTGATTAAATTAAGAAAATATAGAATTATTAAATATAAGGGTATTTACTTAATAAGAATTAATTAAATATGCATGCAGGTTACTAAAAAGGACTTAATTAAAAGTTTAATTTTAAAAATAGAGGATTTAATTAAATATTAAATCTAAATTAAAAGTTAATGTATAATTAATAAAATTGATATTTGCAATGTTTAGTTGCATATTTATTATATGCTAAAAATAAAAATTATTAATTAAAATATTATTAAGTGATTTACTTGTGTATTCAATTTATTAAATTAGGAATTTCTTATAAAGTTGAGTTAAAGTTGTTGATTAGAAAAAGTGTATGTAATTATAATTATAATTAATTAATTATGCAAAAAGGGAATTGATAAAAATAAGGTTAGAAATTTGAGTTTGAATTCTTGATTGAGAGTTGTATATTTGAGTTTTGTTTGTTGCATTTTCTTTATTAGGATTCTTTTGGTCATTATTCCACACACAAGTTTACAAGTTTTGGTCTGATTTTTGAGTTCAAAGAATTTATTGAAAGCTTAAAATATTTTTTAAAAATTGATTGGTTTTGTTGTTTCAAATCAACTGGTGGAATTAAGGTAAGTTTGAAACCTAAGTGATCTTCCTCTTTCACAAGATTCCTTGCTTCATGTTTGCCAGATTATTGAAGGGTTTGGAATTGAATGTTTCATAGATTTATTGGTTGAGGATTTTGCTTTTGAAGGCTTTTTGGGTTTTGTTGATTAAAGATAAATTCTAGTTTTTTATTATGCATATGAGCATGCGTATATTAATTTGCATATAAGCATAAACTTTATAGTATTTTTTTTAAAAAAAGGGATGTCTAAACCTATTAGATTTTTGCAAAGTAGGATATTGTATGCCTTTATTTTTTAGAGGAAAATAATAATAATAATAATTTTTAACCTTGCTATTATGACAAAAAAAACCTATCAGCGTTTCTTTATATATATATATATATATATATATATATATATATATATATATATATATATATATATATATATATATATATATATATATATATATATATATGTATATGTATGTATGTATGTATGTATGTATGTATGTATGTATGTATAAAATTAAAAAAATTATTAATAAATGGGGATAGGGGTCCCAAACCCCACCCCACGGTAAGGCTACCAGTAGTAGGTTGTATGACAACCATTGTTGTTGTAGTAGTCAGTGTTGCCCGACAGCAGACTGTAGCAGCCAGGGGGTGGACCAATCCCCCTAAAATAAAATTAATATTTTATTATATATATATATATACATATATATATATATATACACATATATATATATACACATATATATATATACACATATATATATATACACATATATATATATACACATATATATATATACATATATATATATAGATATACATATATATATATATATATATATATATATATATATATATATATATATATATATATATATCTATATATATATATATATATATATATATATATATATATATATATAAGTAAAAGATAAATAAATAAAAATAATTAAATTAAATTATGTTTAATTTTTGCTTTGGTCAAAAACCTTAGGAATAATGTAACTTTTAATTTAGTTAATGTATATGGGCCTATTCAGAACAAAGATAAATTAAAGGTATGGAAGGAAATAGAATCTTCCCTAAGCAGTTGTCCAGATTCACTATGGATTCTAGGAGGGGATTTTAATGTTATTACAAAAGCATCAAAAAATGGGGGGGGGGGGGGGAACTATCCTCTCCCTTCTTGGCAGCAAAGGATTTCTCTAAATGGGTGGATGAGATCCCCCTTCTAGAAATTCCCTTTGAAGATAACTCCTTCACATGGACAAATAGAAGAAAAGACTTTTGTAATATAGCAAAAAAAGTAGATAGATTCTACATTAAAGGTAGCCTGATTAGTACCAATCACTCCTTTGAGGCCAAAAATCTCCCGGTCTCAGGATTTGGCCACTATCCTGTACTATTAAACATCCATGTGGAGGTCAAGCTAAAGAAATGTCCTTTCAAATTTGAACATGCCTGGCTCAGAGATCCATAAATTTTGGATCTCATTGAACAATGGTGGAAAGAACCGAACTTTTTGGGTTCTAAGATGTTTATAGTTGTAAATAAGCTCAAATGGATTAAAAAAAAAACTTTTAGACTGGAATGCTAAGAAATTTGGCATTATTTTTTACTCGAAAACAAGACTAGAGAAGGATCTAGGAGAACTAATCTCCTAGGATATTCAAGTAGGCATGAATGATGCTTTATACCTTAGAGAAAAGGAGCTCCTATTAGATTATGAAGAAATCCTAGCTAGAGAGGAAATCTTCTGGAAACAAAAATCCAAAGGGACATGGTTAGAGGCAGGGGACATAAACACCAAATTTTTTCATAACAGCACAACGCAGAGGAGGAGCTTTAATCGAATAACAAGTATGAGGGATGATAAGGGACACATAATAGAAGACCCAACAGAAATTTCTAATGAAGCAGTAAGTTTCTTTAAGAACATCCTCAACAATTTCAAATATTCTGATAGGAATAATCAAGCGGTTTTTCTTAAGAACATTCCTAAAGTCATAACCAAGCATCAAACTAAAACTTTGTCGGAAAAAATTTCTATTGAAGAAGTCAAATATGCTCTCTTTCAAATGCATTCAAATAAATCACCTGGCCCAGACGGTTTCTCTGCTGTCTTCTTTCAAAAATGTTGGCATTTTATAGGGAAGGAGATAACAGAGGCTTTAAAAGGCATTAGAAACTCAGGAAAAATGCTGAGAGAAGTAAACAACACTTTCATTGCCCCTATCCCTAAGATAGAAAAACTAATGAGTCTAAATGACTTTAGGCCTATAGCACTCTGTAATACCTTTTATAAACTCTTAACTAAAACACTATCTTTAAGACTTCAAAAACTGCTTCCCTCACTGATTAGTGAGGAACAAATAGGGTTTGTTCTGAGAAGATCAATTTATGATGGAGTCATTATAGGCCAAGAGGCCATTCACTCGGTCCAACAAAACAAAAATCCAAGTATGCTCATCAAGTTAGACATAAAAAAGGCATATGACAAGGTAGATTGGAGATTTCTCTGCAAATGCCTGGAAGCTTTTGGCTTCTCTAAATGCTGGATTAATCTTATCTTTGAGTGTATCTCTACGCCGTCTATATATGTTTTAATTAACAAAACTCTAGAGGGTTTTTCCAAAATCTCTAGGGGCTTGAGGCAAGGAGGTCCTATCTCCCCCTTTCTATTCATTATCATGGTCGAAGCCTTGGGTAGGGCCATTACAAAGGAACATGAGATAGGCAATGTTGAAGGCATTGCCATCACATCAGATTTAAAGCCCACAACTCATCAACATTTTTTTGACTATACTCTGCTATATGGGGCAAGCAAAAGGAAAGAAGCTAGAGCTTTCAAAAGCATTTTGGACTCCTACTCCAAGGCTTCTGGTCAGGAAATTGACCCAGATAAATCCAAAAAAAAATTCTTCAACACAGACAGGAATGATGAAAGGGATATTTGCCATATCCTCAATTTCAAACAAGGCAAGCTTCCCTACAAGTACTTAGGCCTTCCTGTTGGTTAGTGATAATAGGTCTACATATATTTGGAACCCTCTGATTGAGAAGATTAAGAACAAAATGAACTCATGGAAGAGCAAATGGTTATCTTCTGTAGGCAAAACAACCATGGTTATATCAGTCCTGGCAACCATGCCTATTTTTCAATTATCTTCCATGCATCTCCCCGCTAACAAAAAATCTGAAATTAATAGACACCTAAGAATTTTCTTTTGGCAAGGTAGCGAGAAAAGAAAAAAATCCCCCTTATCTGATGGGAAAAGGTTTGTACACCAAAGGATGAAGGTGGTGTTGGTCTTAAAAATATTGAGGATCAAGGGAAAGCTCTAGGAGCTAAATTGATATGGAGACTGTACAGGAACTGAGAGGCTAAATGGGAAAAGATTCTGATTAGAAAATATCTTAAAGATGCCCTCTCCCATCAACATCTTTAGGGAAAATAATCCCCAAGAGGATCCAGAATATGGAATTTTTTGTTAGACTGCAGGAACATTATTAGAGATAAGCTGACTTGGAATATAAGCTTTGGTGAAGAAGTACTCTTTTGGAAAGATTCTTGGGGGGGATTTGAAATTTTAAATAAAGAACTTAACAATGCGCCTCTCCAAAACCTCCTACAATCTAGATTTGGATCATTCCTTAAGGATTACATTGTTTATAACGAGGAGGAATGGGTTTGGAAATCCTTCCAAAATTTAGGATTATCCTCTTCAAAGTAGGAACTTTTGGCAAGAATCCTTAATAAGAGAAAGATCATTAGCAATAACAAAAATGACACATTAGTCTGGGATGGATCCAAAAATGGTGAATACAATACTAAGGATGATTATGACTACTTAATTAAGAGTCATAAAAGGCAGAATACTGATATACCTACCATCCTATGCTGGAACAAAGGATGTCTTCCCAAAGCTGGTTTTTGCACCTGGTTAGCCCTCAATTACAGGCTCCTAACTCCAAAAAGATTTAGGAAAATGAGCTTTTTTGGTCCTAGTAGATGTCCTCTTTGTGAGAATAGTGAAGAAGACATAGATCACTTATTTGTGAATTTTCCCTTCTCAAATGCATGCTAGAAATGGCTTGTAGGAAATCTAGGACGGTCTTCAACCTCCCCCCTCTTCTCTTTGAAAATTATCCAAGCATGGCCGATTATCAAAAGGGATAGTATTTATGCCTCTCTGGATTTCTACTCCATCTATTTTAATTTGGGAAATTTGGAAAGAGAGAAATAGAAGAATTTTCAAAAATGAGAAAATAGATTGGATACAATTATGCAACAAAATTGAAGCAGCCATCATAGAAAACATTAATAGTAAATTATCTCGTATTCAAAAAATAGACCTTCATATGAGTCATTGGGATGAGAAAATGAGAAAGACCTGGCAAGGCCTCTCCGTTCCTCTCTTTATTGGATCAAGGGATGTGGGGTTGGAATCGAAAAGATCAAAATGTAAATGGCATCCTCCAAAAGAAGGTTGGTTCAAACTCAATTTTGATGGGGATTCCAGAGGCAACCTAGGGATAGCAGACATAGGTGATTCATGACAAAGGAGGAAAAGAAAGTGCATCCTTTGCAGCCCCTTTAGGAATTGAAACCAATAACTGGGTTGAACGTTCAACACTTATTAAGGGTCTTAGAATTAGCCAATCCCTAGCAATTCAAGTCTTGGAAATTGAAGGGGATTCTGAAATCATCATCAATGCTTTAAGGAAAGGATCAACCCTAATTGGAAATTAAACTCCCTCCTTTCCCAGGCCTTAAATTTATGTAATTCCTTCGAACAAGTAACTTTCAACCATATCTATCGGGAAGTAACAACAGAGCAGACAAACTTGCAAATATGGGAGCAGATGGCATCACACTCCAAGATCATTCTCTGACACTTTAAGGATGCCATAAATTGGCAGAATCTAGGACAATTCTGTAATAAGTGATCTTACTTCTTTATATCTTTGTAAACTTAGTAGCACATACTGATATGGATAGAAACTGACACTTCCTTTTGATATCTAACATCCACTATCTTTTCCTAGTTAAGCTCATACAAATTTGTATTATCTTTCTCTTTCTAGATTAGAAGACTTTCTAAGTTTTTATGGCATACCTATTTCTCACATATTTCAACCTCTCACTCACAAGAGAGGAATACTCTCTTAGGACTGAAGTTTCTTCCTCTTGTTAGGTATATCTTCTTATTAAGCTTAGGTTTAGTTATTAGACTTTAATTTATACTCCTAGATTTTTTATATAAGGTAGGGGCATTTCATATGGTCTATTACAGTGCTTTAACCTTTTAAAAGATATACTTTTAACACTTATTTATTCATTCTCATTTTTAATATGTACTCATTATCACTACAAGTTCTCTCCTTCACCTTAATCCTGGGGCATCGAACTAGGCAGCGCTAGATTAGGCAAGCTCCACCTCTCTAGACTAAATGGTTAATTAATAATTAAGCTTTTCTTATGCTTTCGTCACCCCTTCCCCTTCTCGAAAACCTAAAGACTCAAAATCAAACTTACTCTCATGTTTATCTACGCAACAACTGTCTCCAGGCTTCAAGTACTTATTAATGATGATATGGTGAGCTGTTAATCGTGTAGCAAATTCACATGAGCTCTAGCATCACATCATAATTAAATCAGGTCTCATAGGAAGCATTAATCCTTATTTAACAATAGGTATCAACAGGGATAGCTACCTTTCTATTTTTTCTTGCCAAAATGGAGACCAGAGTGTTGACCTTCCACACAAAGGAGAATAGGCAAATGGCCTTTTGAGGCAACGTCAAGCCTAAGAGATGGAATATCATCCTTAATTCTCTCTCGAATACGAGTCGTAGAGCTCTGGTAAAGGGACTTGGGGAGGACCATTTTGACAATGACTTCACAGTCTAGGTGAATGGGCACATTGTAGGGCTTTTCATCACCCTAACAACTTTCAATGGAATAGAAAAGGCGAGAATCGTAGGAGCGCCTAAAGAAATTTTAAAGAGGAATTCCTAAAAGGTTTGGAGAGGGTGGTGCATAGCATTGATAAAGACCTGACAATCCCATATCCAAAATTATATATGAAGTTGGAAATGGCAACATTACCATCAATACCTAGCTTCTAGAGACTGCCAATTCTGTTCTTCAAAGATGAAGCCAAATTTGACAAACATTAGCTATCAATGAGGAGAAATTTGGATTTCCTAATTACCACAGTGCTCAAAGAGGAGGTGGATCTAGAATGGGTTCTGGACTACTAGAGGGCGGAAGGCTTCAACATCCTAGAGGAACTGGACGAGGACACTACTAGAAATGTAAAGATTGTAGCACCCTTGGTAAAAAAGTCCTCAAGGGACTTTATGGAAGAATCAGAAGAAATCATCATTCTACAAAAGGAGGGCACCTCTT